>QEPC01004474.1:1178196-1191381 GCA_003113815.1 Sphenodon punctatus
CAAGCACATTGCACAATCAAGCACCCTGGAATATGCATACTAAAGAACGTCTTCTCCCCAAAACACTATAAAAGACTGAAGCAGAGACCAGAACATTGTCTCAGCGCTTGGCATCTAACTTGGTGTCCGTGGGCTGTTGACCCTTTCCGGGACCCCTCCATAGGGGGTCCTACAACTTGACCAGACCAGGCCATCGCCTAACTCCTGCTCCTGACAGATGACATCCACCATTTTGTACTTTCAAGACATGTAAGACTGACTTTGGGTGTGGGATATTGTATAGCTAGGTAACTGCTGCTGGATCATTACAGACTGGGTTTTATAAATGTGTGAACTAAATAAATCTAACACTATGATTAAGATCCCGTCTATTTGAATCTCTCTCATATCTGCAAACCAGGGTGTGTGGGTCTCCTGATCCAGAGAGCTAATTCCCTAAATCTTGACAAAAGAATAGAACCTTAACTGAAATGAGCAGGTGCATGTTGACCGACTCCGGACTGCCAGAAAAATATTGGGGCGAGGCAGTAGTTATGGCGACGTATCTACAAAACCGACTACTCAAGAACAGCAAGTAAAACCCCATATGAACTCTAGTATGGAGAGAAGCCTGGTGTGGGACACGAAGTGTTTGGATGAAAGGCATACGTGTACATTCCGGAAGAGTAATGCACCAAGCTACAAAACCGAGCTGTGGAAGGGATTCTTGTTGCCAAAGGATGCAGAATCCTCAACCTACACACAAACAAACTATCTACCAGCAACAGCGTGACTTTTGAGGAAAACCCAAACAGTGTAATGCCCTTTCAAGAATCAGGAGAAGAGCATCCTGAACAAACAGTTGAAGTCAGTACAAGCTCAGCTGAGCTGCAGGAACGAACTCGATCAACTGCAGATGTTGAAATCAGAAGATCTACCAGGGAAAATAAAGGCAAACGGCCCACCCGCCTGTCCTACAAAGCAAGTACCGACAGACTGTCTGAGCCATCAACACGGGAAGACGTCTTACACGTGTCAGAAGGGGAACACAAATGGGCATAGGCAGCAACAGAAGAAAAAGTCCATGCATGAAAATCAAACCTGGACACACTGTACACTACCAATGGGCAGAAAGACCATAGGATGTAAGTGGACATTTAAAATCACAATGCCGAAGGCAAGGCAGAATGATACAAGGCCCAACTAGTCGCTAAAGGATACTCACAGAAATATGGCAAAGATTATGACAAAACGTTTGCCCCAGTAGTCAAGTACACCACAATCAGGAGACTATTGAGCATAGCAGCAGAGAAAGGAATATAGGTTAAACATCTGGATGTGAAAACCACATTCCTACATGGAGAACTAAAAGACAGCTACATGGAACAGTCACCAGGATTCAGAGACACCAAAAGACCAGACCTTGTATGCAAGTTGAAAAAGAGCATATATTGACTCAAACAAGCAGCCAGAGCATGGAATACAAAAAACATCGTACTCACAAAGGAAAGCAGATCCTTGCTTATATTCAAAGAAACAGGATGATAGATTAATATTTATATTGATGACATTTATATGCTATGACCAAGAAAGGGATGTCCATGGAAAAATGAGAACCCTGAATCAAAACTTTGAAACAAAAGACCTGGGAAACATAACATTACCTGGGTATACAAGTAGAAAGAGAAGACAATGGAAGTGATCTCCTCAACCAAAAGGCATAAAATAGAATTACTAGAAAACTTTGGAATGAAAGATGCCAAGGCAGTAAGTACTCCCATGGAAGCTAACTACCTGAAGGAAACTGAACAAAGCAGACAACTGCCTGACAAACAATACAGAAGTGCAATTGGGAAGCTACTGTATATCGCCACCATCACTAGACCAGACATCGCGGCAGTAATAGCAATCCTATGTAGGAAGGTATCAGCACCAAGTCAGAAGGACTGGAATGCGGTAAAGAGGGTCCTCCGCTACCTGAAGGGAACCGCACACCTTAGACTACAGCTACCTACAGCTTCTGGATGTAACCTGACAGGTCGATGCAGATTGGGTTGGGGACAGCTCTGACAGAAAATCCACCAGCGGTTGGCTATTTCTGCTAGGAGGACCACCCATCAGTTGGTCTAGCAAGAAACAGACCACAGTAACTCTCCTCAACTGAAGCCGAGTACATTGCAGCCACGCAAGCCAGTCAAGAAGTAGTTTGGCTATGACAATTACTCACCTACTTGGGAAAAGAACTGAACAGTCCTATACAAATTTTGGAAGACAACCAAGGCTGTATTGTACTTGCACAAACAAAGAGTAAACACAAGGACCAAACATATAAATGTGAAGTATCACTTCCTAAGAGACTCAAGAATAAGGACTTTTAGACATGCAATATTGTCCTACAGAAGACATGGTAGCAGATGCCCTCACAAAACCTTTAGCAGGAGAGCGCCACCAAAAGCTAACAAGTAAGATGGGTATAGTAGGTTAACTTCTGTCTGTTGAGAAGGGGTGTTGGTATATGCAACATCCATAAGTTAATGCCTACTGTATTAAGAATAGTGATTGACTATAGAGCCACTAGATGGCGCTGCTAAGTTTATATGTATATGGAAGGGAGATGGGGAGTTTGCAATTGAATTCCTTTATGTAGCCACTCCTTCCTTCACTCTCTCACTGTGTCTCAGTCTCCATGTTGTCTTCATACTAATTAGATGTAACTAAAGGATCTGTGCCTGAAAAGTCTAAGTAAAGTTCTTGTTTAAGCCTTCAGCTGCATTTGTCTTTACTGACTGTGAATCAGATATTATTCTGCAACAATTATAACACAGCTTGAAAGCCCAGATTGAATGTATTCTACAAGTAGAAAAAAGGTAGCAAGAGGACCAAATGTCTGCCAGTGTGGCTAACTGACAAGGTGAAGGAGGCTATTAGAACCAAAAAGGTATCCTTCACAAAACAGAAAGCTAGTTCTAATGGGAAAAAGAAAGCATAAAAGTTGCCAAGTTTAGAAGTAAAATGTTAATAAGGCAGGTCAAGAGGGAGTTTGAAGAGCAATTTTCTAAAGTTACAAAAAAAAACAAAAAACCTTTTTTTAAAGTACATCAGAAGCAAGAAGCCTGCTAGAGAATCCGTTGATGACAACCAGGGCGTGAAAGGGGCACTCAGGGAGGATAAGACCATTGCAAAGAAGCTGAATAAATTCTTTCTTTTGGTCTTCACTGCAGAGGATGTTGGGGAGGATACCCACACCAGAACTATTCTTTATAGGTGATGAATCAGAAGAAATGTTGCAAATCAATGCGATTCTGAGAGAGGCTCTAGAATTCAATAGTAACAAATCACCAGGGTCAGATGATATTCACCCCCAAGTTCTAAAGGAACTCAAATATGAAAATGCAGACCTATTGGTAATTTGTAACCTCTCACTAGGATCTGCCACTGCTCCTAAGAACTAGAGAGTAGCAAATGTAATGCCAATATTTTTAAAAGGCTCCAGAAGCTATCCTGGAAGTTACAGACTGGTGAGCCTTACATCAGCACTAGGCAAACTGGTGGAAATGGTTAAGAACAGAATTACTGGGCATATTGATAGATGACATAATGGGGAAGAGTCAACATGGATTTAGTAATGGGAAGTCACACCTCACTAATCTATTGGAATTTCTGAGGGTGTAAATAAGCATGTGGATAAGGGTAAGCCAGTCAACACAGTATCTGGATTTTCAGAAAGCATTTGATAAGCTCCCTCACAAGAGATGCTTGAGGAAATGAAATAGTCATTGGATAGGAGGCAGTATCCTATTGTGGATTGGTAACTGGTTAAAGAATAGGGACGAATATGGTTAAATGGTCCGTTCTCAAAATGGAGAGAGGTAAATAGTGTAGGAGTGCCTCCGGAATTTGTACTGGGACCAGTGTTTAATGTATTCATTAATGATCTGGAAAAGGGAGTAAAACGATCAAATTTGCATATGACCCAAAGTTACTCAAGGTCATTAAAACCCAAGTGGACTGTGAAGAATTGCACAAGGATCTTGTGAGACAGTTCTTGGAGAGTAGGTCTATTAACAACTATTAGCCAAGTAGGTATTGGGGGTGGGAGAGAGAACGGGACGTAAACTCTTACTGTCAGGAGCTGGAAGTGAACAACATTGTAGTCGGCTGGGTACTTCTCCCAAGTGACCGAGATTGGCCACCGCCAGAGACAGGATGTTGGGATGGACCATTGGTCTGACCTAATTGGAACTTATTTTGGCTCCCCGACAGCTTGCTCTCCTCTAACCACTCCGGGGCACATTAAGCACCCGCCCCCCGGTCTAAGGCCCCGTTCAGGGCTTTCCTGAACTACCTTGCCCCTCCCTGGACAGGGACCAGGATTCCTGCCTAACTGGTGCTTAGTTTGCAAAACATGAATTCCCAGGGCCCAAGCCTGCCTCAGAAGCCATGCTCCCTTTCCCAGAAGCCATGCCTTTGTCCCAGAGAAGGAAAAGGACCCCCATTCTCCACTTAGCAACCCAACTACTGGACTAACTTGTCTCACTACAGACAAATAAAACCAGGAGTTCTCATTGTTTAGTCTACGATGACCACCAATGCAGGGAACAGAGCAGGGTTTTCTGGCTTTGGTTTCCAACCCCAAGACTGCCAATATCAGCCTTTTCCTGGTCTTTCATATTTTGGGGCAACATTCCCCTTTGAATTTAAGGCTGCTTTTAAACGAGGGCGCGCTGAAGCGCCTCCCAAACGCCGCATTAAAGCCTGTCTCTTATACACATCTAGATGTGTATAAGAGACAGTCTCCCCATTGACGGCGGTGGCGGCGGCTGGAGACACGGGGCTTTGGAGCGGCGCATTCTTAAACCTAATAATTGAAGTCTTAAGAACATGCCGCTGCAAAGCCCCGTGTCTCCAGCCGCCACCGGTGGTGGCAATGGGGAGAACGTCACTTCCGGCGGCTTTGCTTTAATGCAGTGTTTGGGGGGGGCGCTTCAGCGCGCCCTCGTTTAAAAGCAGTGTAATTGTCAGGGATGAGCTCTGACAACCCTTCCCCCTCACACACACACACACACACACACACACACACAAAATTAAGCCCTGCACCTACCTCCCTAGCAGGAGGGGCTCCAGCTGGTCCAGAAGCTCCTCATTCTGCCATCTCCAAGCTTACCCCACTCTGGCTGGGTTGGCTCATGAATATTTATTTTACATTTTTATTCTACCCTTCCCTTAAGGCTCAGGGCCAGTTACAATACATAAGCCTATTTAAAAATATGGAATAAAACCAAATAAAATTACCTGTATATCAGAATATACAAATAATTTTTTTAAAAAAATCAAGTAAAAGCAGGTAAAATCCTCTCTCACACAATGCCACAAACCCTACCTCAGCCTGCCAAATACCTGGGCAACAGAAAAGGTCTTACGTTGCCTCCAGAAGACGTGCAGGCTTGGGCTTAAACAAACCTTTGAGGGAAGGGAATTCCCTAACTGTGAGGCAGCCACAGAAAATGCCTCTGCATGTCTTTGTGTGACCTTGACAAGCAGAAGGTACCTGCAAAAAAGGTACTCCCAGCTGACTTCAGAAGTTGTGGTGAGACATGAGGGGAAAGGCCATCTTTCAGAAATCTGGGGGCCAGGCCATTTAGGACTTCATACATCAGAACCAGCACCTTGAATAGGCCCACCCCTTTATGTGACCAGCCCCTTCTGGTCAAACGACCTTCTCCCTTAGCTCCAGATGAACTCTTGCCTTCCTGGTCCAGGTGAGCAAGTGATGCTGCACTGTGACAACCAGCTGATGGATGTGTGGGCCTGCTCCTGCAGCAACTCACCCACAGCACTTCACCACCACATCCACCAGCTGGTTGACATGAGGGTGAGAGGGGTTGCTACCAAGCAGTTGATAAGTGGCAGCTGTACTTTGAGGCCCCAGTTCTGGCTCCCATCAAACTTTATCCAGCCACAGGTGAGGCCTTGGCATAGCTGCAGTGACAGAATCTGGACTGAGGCTCCAGGGCTGAACCCTGAGATAAAAAGATGCCCTGGTATGTTCTGGCACAAATTAGGCCCTGAATTTTTCTCCAGAATGCCATACTCCTTTTAAATCTTCAACATTGTGCAGTTCAACTGGAAAAGTGTCTTGAAAGCGTTTTCTCCATCAGCTACGCAAGTTGGAGATGCCTGGCATCTTTCAGATTCTACTGAAGATTCTGTTCAGATTCAGCATCCTTCTACTGTTCTTCAAGGCTATCAGTAGAGCTGAAACAAATAGTGATTTTTATATCCATGAATATTACTTGCAGTTTCAAATAGTGCTACAAGAATAGCCAAACAGATATTCACTGATTCCTGTCTGTTCATTTATTTTGGTTATTCAGGTTGGTGAGTTACTTTGATTCAGCTAGCACACATGCCCAAGTGTCCCAATACTGCAGAAGCAATGTAGCCAAAACAACAACAAATGACCCAATGACTGACTTAAAATAGTGAAATAACCAAAGCAGAGTAAGTGAAAGATATGATGAAGCAGAAATGAGTAACGATTAATATCCACTTTGGCCCTAATTTTTAAAAAGGCAAGTTTGTTGGATAATGGTATTCTTGCTTTGAGCCTTCTCATTTTTTCAGTCAGTTTTTTTTTTTAAATATATGTATTACTTCTGTGCAGTGCTTCAGATTATGCCTTACAAGCATGTTTTCAGACCTTCAATGTGGTCCAGATGTCCCTTTGAAATTATGGCCGAAAACCATTCTCCCATGAGTCACTAGGGCCGAAGAGGCTCGGATCACTGCAGAACATTCCATTGTTGCTCGGCCTCTCCAGCCACCCAGAACAATGAACCATCCTCTATTATAGACTTTTAATCCCTATTTTATTTTTATTTTTAAATAAAGGAAAAATTCCTTTTGAGGGCGTTTAGGACTCCTCACTAATTTAGTCACAGTGGGCGTTGTTATACACACATTTCTCCTGCATGTCTGCTGTAACATCCTGAACTTTGTGTGTCTAGACCACACACCCAGATCTTGAACATCTGGGCCTTTGAACTTCTGTGTAGAACTTCTCCCAGAAGTTTGTGTAAAAGGTTCTCCTGGTAAACTGCTTTGCTCCAGGCAGCTGTGGTCACTTGGTTTCCATGGCACCCTGTCACATCTACAGCTGCGGCTACTTTAGGCTGCCTCAGGGCAGTGTGTGTGAAGAATGCATCCCGGAACTGCCTCAGTGCAGTGTGTGTGAAAAAAAAGTATCTGGAATTTACTTGTGGTCTCGTAAACCCAGAAGACTGAAAAATCTGGAACTTTAAGGGGTGTGTAAAAATGCCCATTGTTTCAACTAGGCCCAGTCAAGAGGTTGAAGTCATGAGGTACTGCACCTGTCGCCCCTGTAGTTCCACCTCTGGACAGGTGACATGCACTACCATTTTGCTGCTTGGCGTGGAAAGTAAGCCCTTCCCCTCATGACCCATCTCTTACGCTCTGCCCTCCCCAACACCTCAGTCCCCTCACCCAACTCCTGCTGATACCCTCCATCCAGTACAATGAATCTGTTACCTGAGGTCTGTGTACTCGAATCCTCACCACATGCACCAACCAGCCATCATTCTTGATGTAACCAAGCCAAGCGCGTGCACCTGGGACCTCGCATCCTCTTGAATGTTACACTCGTGGTCTCTCCCTCTGTTCCCCTTCCTTCCCCCCCCCCCCCCCCTCTCAGATTGTAAGCCCAGGGCAGGGACCGTGTCTATTCCATTACTTTGTAAACTGCCAGGTACATTGCTGGTGCTATATAAATGCTTGCTAATAAATAATAATCAGGGTTCCTAGTTTTCCATGACAAAAGATTGGAAATTCTGTGATAAAGAGAACAAATTCTCCAATTAAAAAACAAAATCCCTGTTTTTCTGCAATTAAATGTAAACGCTAGTTGACGTTCCCTTACCACAATATAGATCGGTATGAGTTGGATCACATTTTATTGAAATATTTTTGTGCTTATGCAATTTTGTAGCTACCTGTCCCACCAATAGTAAAAAAAAAAAAATGGAGGTCTTTGGCACCCCCTCTAAATGCAGAGCCCAGCCCCTCTCAGCACATGCCTTTAGGTTGTTTCCCCTCCACTGCCCTGCACTCGCTGCCTCCTCCTTCTAACCTGGTCTCGCACTGCTCTGCCAACCAGAAAGGGGGACCATAGAGATGCTGGCACTTGGGGAAGCTGCTGTGGTCCCAGTTAGGCCCACCTCCTGTCCCTTCTTCCAGAAGACGACCCGACTGCCCCAATTCATAGTTCCCCTGCCCCCCAACCCACAGGTGGTCTCTGGCAAGCCCTCCCAATGCAGAGTCCCTGCCTCTCCACAGCACATGCCTTCAGGTGGCGTTCCCCTTAGCTCCACTCCACATCCTCCTCCCAAATCTGTACGTTTTTGCCATTTTCTGTGAAATTCTCTGGCTCGACTCCCAGCAAACTATCGCCCGATCAGCCTGCTCAGCACGATAGGCAAACTGTATGGTCAGTTTCTCCTTCAGAAGCTCCAGGCTTGGATTGCAGAGTTCCATCCAATCGTGCCCGAGCAGGCTGTTTTTTGTGCAGGGAAGGCTACGTCAGATCACATTATGCTGTTGTCTGCCCTGATCCAGAAATATACATCTCATAACAGTAAACTTTACTTAGGATTCATGGACCTCGAAAAGGTCTGCGACTCCATCAATAGAGAAAGGCTATGGTTAAAGCTCAGAAGGACCTCCATAGAGCCAAGATTCCTATACTTGCTAATCCAACTTCATCAAGCTAACTCACTCCAGATTAGAACGGATGGGCATGGGTCTCTGTCAGAGCCTGGCCAGGTAGACAGAGGCGTTAGGCAGGGCTGTATATTGGCACAGGTGCTATTTAATTTGTATCTAAATGACCTGGTTCCCTTTATGAATTCAAGGGATACCCATGCCCCAGAAGAGTCTCCTGCTTCTTCTTTATGCTGAAGATTCCGTCCTGCTGTCCTGAACTGCTATCGGCCTTAAGAGACAGTTGGCCCTTTTCAATGACTTTTTGTATTCGAGAATCACTGACTATTAACTATGCAAAATGCAAGGTTCTGGTAGCAGGTGAAGCCCTAATGTTTGGGCCATAAAGGGGACTATCATTAACCGAGTCTAGGCCTTTGGGTATTTGGGGGTAACTGTTGCCGTGGGAGCCTTGTGGAGGGCCCATGTTGAGCTGGTTAAATCCCAATGCAGGAAATCCTCTGCCGCTATTCTAAAGTTTTACTTTGGGCAGGGGGGGCGGATGGTGGCCCCAGCATTAGCTTTATTTAAAGCAAAGGCTCTTTCACAAGCTCTGTACGTTGGAGAGCATCCGAAATGGCACTCTCACACCAATCCTGGGCATTCCTAGGGGTTCCCCCCAAGTTATTGCAAGAATGGAGACTGGAATGGTCCCAGCAGAAGCCTTGGTGGTTCAGCAAGTGATCAATTACTGGTTGAAACTGATAACAGCTCCCATAGGGGAGGATTCCTTGCTGTTACGGGCCCTGAAGACAGGGCTGTTGGACTCATGGGTGTCTCAAGCCCGGTTGATGATTCAGCACCTGGGATTTTGCCCAGAAGATTGGACGAGAGAAGGGCAGAAAGCTTTTAAGAAGCTGTTGTACCAAAGGTTCCTGGATCAAGTGGGTCAAATGGAGCAAGCTCTGCTGGCCACTCAAAAAGGTAGCCCCTGGGATAGAAATATATAGACCTTTATCTTCAGGTCTTCATTATCTTTTTACTTGGCAGGAACCTGAGAGGGTAGCATTCACAAAAATGAGGTGCAATGTGTTCCCCTCCGCATTAGTGGAGGGTAGATGGATATAAGGGTACTCCCTGTACTCAGAGACAGTGTGAACTCTGCGACTCAGGGGAACATATTATCTTACACTGTCCTGCCCTAGTTGGGCTCCGGCTTAAGTACTTTAAGGGCGATCTCCTTGACCTGCTCTCGTGTCCAGATACTTGGACACTTCGGAGGCTGCTGAGCCCGTGTGATTTTCCTCTCACCCGGGCGGTGGCCAGTTTCGCTTGT
Source organism: Sphenodon punctatus (assembly GCA_003113815.1). Classification (NCBI taxonomy): domain Eukaryota; kingdom Metazoa; phylum Chordata; class Lepidosauria; order Sphenodontia; family Sphenodontidae; genus Sphenodon; species Sphenodon punctatus. Next base: position 1,188,227 of record QEPC01004474.1, read on the forward strand.
GCTGCTGTGTTAGTAATAATCCATCCTAAGGAATAGGCAAACTCTCCCTAGCGTCCCAGGAGACCAAGGCAGTAGTCCCTACGGGCAATAAGCCACCTATAGGCCTTACAGCATTCAAACTCGTGGCCGGTTACGTTATTAGGTTTTGACCTATAGATTGATATATTTAGGTTGGCTAATTTTGTCTGTGCTTTTATTTCTGTAAAGTGGCAGTGGGACTGTATGACCAGTCACTCAAGCTTTCTATTGTTGTATTTACTTATATTGTAATAGCCAAAGGGCTTCACAATAAATCTTCTTCATTCATCTTCAAATTCTCTGGAAAGAGGCAAAAATCTCTGGTTTTCCAATGCAAAGAGAAGACTAGGAACCCTGCTTATTGTGCTGTGAAGGACAAAACAAGTACCCGCAAAACTGGTACATTTGGCGAAATTGCAGTACCCTACTCAACTTGGTAACATCGAGTACTCATCAGTACCTGATTTACTGAAATACTGTTTCCATTACCAGGTTTCTAGTTGCCAATCTGCCATTTCTGCTAGGTACCAAAACAGGAAAACGGTCAGAAACATTCAGAAGCACACAAAAAGTGAAACAGGAAATTGGAATGGGTTGCTAAAATTGAAAAAAAATAATCAGAAGCTTGCGAATGAGAATACCTGGTATTTTAGTTAATCAACTGCCTGGCTCCATAATCGGGTGCCCATCGTGAACCCAACAAGCTACTCAGAATTTGTGGTATTACCTGTGGGTAGGAAATTAGCTACCAACTTCATCTCTAGACAGGACTCCTCCGCTTCTGGCTAGTTCCCTGCCAGGAAGGGCTGCTCTTTCACAGCCCCTCTGTGTTGCTGGAGGATAAGGAGCAGCCCTTTGGGGAGCTAGGAAAGAAGCAGCACTCCGAGTGCACACAAGATGTTAAGACCACAAATATATATTTCTTCCCTTTTTTTTTTTTTTAAAATGGAAAGGTTAGGTCACAGGATGCTGCAAATGTAACGCATTTAATCATTCCCTTGCAGCTGTTTTTCCATAGCGAATGCATGAATGACGTTTTTCATAGTGTGTGACTGACAGCTGTCAGTTCTCCTGCATTATATGGAGTCATGTGTTTTGGGGACAGGAGTGGAGCAGCATCATGGGATATCCAGCAGCACTCACAGCAACATCGTGGTAATATTTAAAGTAGGGAACAGAATGTGGGAATAGTTAAAAGGCATAATTCCAATCTCGTGCAGGAAGTTGAAGAGGCAGGAGAAACAGCTTGTGTGAATGCATCCTTGAAGTCAGGCAGGGAAAAGGCACCGCCTTCATCTGCCTCTGTAGACTACCTCAGCCATTAAGGTCTCTGTCCAAGCACTGAGCTGCCTGCCTTCAGACAACTCTCATTAGGAACAGAAAAGGTTTGTGCAATTCATCTCTTCTGTGTATGTCTGAGCTACACCAAGCAGAGTGCATCAGTCCTACCGCCATCCAGGCCTCTCCACTGGCATAATACTTTCTGCTAAAACAGACGGGACTAGAACTCTTCAGAGCAATCGTCCTGGCATGTAGACAGCTAGTGTAAAAGCTGTTCCAGCCTTTAAGACAGGATTGCCAAACTTTTGTAGAAATCCATTTGCTTTCCCATTCCAGTCGCCAAAAAGTGAAGATTTTCATGAACTCCTGGGCTACAAGATATTTCCTGAAAGATGAGAGCTGCTGCCAGTCTTTCCCATTTGAAATGTGTTAATGAGGTCTAATTAGTCCATCACAGCCAGAAAAACTACATTTAAGAAAGTAACAAAGACCAGAGGTTTATTTGGATATGAAATATTTTAATGGTTGGAAGCCGCCCCGAGCTGCATGGCAGGAGGGGCGGGGTAGAAATATATAAAATAAATAAAAATGGCACATTCTTTGAAGAAATGAGCATGACTGCATAAAGAATACTCAACAGGGGTTTACCTATATAATAAGCCAAGTCAAAGTTTGTCCTGAGCTATGCAACCCACTAGGCTGGTGGGGTTAAGGCACACCAGTTCTGTGGCCAGCACCACATCTAGCTACCTTTTGACTGTCCCAACCCAATGGACCAGGCACCCATTCACAGCTGAGTGGACTGGAAGTGGCCATCCAGTAAGAGACCAAGCTGAACTTGAACTCCCAGCCTTCAGGGATGTAGTCAAGTTCCTTAACTACTCAGCCACCACACTTCTACATATATAATACTCTGGCATTTACAAAGGTTAAGCTAAAGGAGGAAGCAGATCTAAGGAACAAACCAAACCAACTACTGAATGTAGATTAGAGGCACTATGGAACAATTGCATTTAACATGCCGGCTTTGTGTAGACAAAGAACAAAAGTTTACCACATTACAAGGTACTACAGAAATGCCTTTGGACTCCAGAGACTGCAGGAGGTTGATCTGTTCACGTCTGTAAAATCCCTCCCCGGCATTTTTTCTTACTTCTAGTGGAATGGTGGGTGATGTATGTTAATGTTATTATATAAACATTTATATACTGCCAGTAGTGTGACCTGGTGCTGTACAGAACATAGAAATAGACGCAGTCCCTGCCTGTGGCTTACAATCTAAATGACAAGGAGGGGGAGACAGGGAGAGGGGACAGTGGGAGAGACCGGGGAGAAGACCAAACAAACAACAAACATTCAAGCGAATGCTAAGTCTCAGGTGTGTGTGCTTGGCTACAATCAGGTTGGTTGCAGCAGTCTGCAGAGGAAGGCAGACAAGAGGTATATGGGAATAACTAGCAGGCATTGGGAAAGGCGGCAAGGAAAGAATGGGTCTTGAGGAGGAATTTGAAGGAGCAGAGGGAAGGGGCAAGGCAGATGCGGGCAGGGAGGGAGTTCCAGGCATGGGGGGCAGCGAGGGAGAAGGGTCGAAGGCGGTTAGGTGAGCAGGAGAAACGAGGGAGGGAGGGGACAGAGGAAGAGCGGAGAGCGCGTGCAGGAGTGCGTAGGTAGATTAGGTTCGAGAGGTGAGGGGGAGCTTGGTTGTGGAGTGTTTTGAATGTGAATACCAGGAGTTTAAACAGGATACGTTCAGGAAGGGGGAGCCAGTGAAGAGGAGAGGCTGCACATGGTCAAAGCGGCGGGCAGAGTGATGACCTTGGCAGTGGAGTTTTGGATTGCGATGGGGGGGGGGGGGG
>QEPC01004474.1:1191733-1202137 GCA_003113815.1 Sphenodon punctatus
ATAGAGTTGGGTGTCATCAGCGTAGAGATGGTATTGGAATCCGTGGGAGGCAATAATTTTGCCAAGGGACAGGGTATAAATAGAGAAGAGGAGAGGGCCCCCCCCCCCCAATTTCTCTTGGTTGCAAACCCAGTTTTAAATAACTAAAACATTTCCTGTGGAATTTATTTTGGATATCAGCAATATATATTGACATGTATGTCTTGCTGAATGCACAGTATATGCAATCCTAGATCATAGGATTTTGAGAGCTAATGAGGCTAATCTCCATGGTTAAATTTACTGCACTTTTCTGCCCAAGAACCAGAATTTATTTCCTCAGTTGGGCAAAGTCTATGGATGAGATTATGCTGATTTCATTTGGAATGGGATGCAACAAGAAGTTTAACTTTAGTTACCTTTGCTTAAAAAAAAAAAAAAAAAGACAAAAAAAGACAGCGTTGACCATTCTCTTTTTTATTTATGTTGACCTATAGAACTGGAACTCACTGATGTTGTTCACGTGTGTGTGTTTCTTATTAACATTTCCATTCTAAATCTAAGATTCAGACAAGAAAATCTGCAGATTATAGTGCTTTGTATTAACTACAAAATAGCAATAATATACCAACATTAAAAAAAACTCATTGGATCATGTTAGTGGTCTATTAGTTCTGTATCCAACCTCAGTTTGTAACATTAACATAGTGAAAAGCTTGCCCCTAACCTGGCACATGGATGGTTATGTTATTCCCTGAAATATATGAGTGCCATTCACATTTTGATTTTATGCAATTAAATTAATGCTCTAGTTATCCATACTAATGGATAACCAACCTACCAGACTGGTAGCTTCCATTATGCAGGAGTCAGATCTGCTCCATAGTTAAGGCCAGCATGCAGTCTCCATTATAGAGCATGAACATGTGATTGCTTATAACATTGACACCATTTATCCTATTTGTCCGATATTTAGCAGGGAGGGTCACTTGCACATGGGGTAGACAATCTGTCCAAATTCACACAAATTGGACATGAGACAAAGCTATAGCAGTTGAAGAGTTCAGAGAAGAATTGTTTTTTACTTTTGATTTCAGGTACTTGAAAGGGGGGGGGGGGGAGAGGGGGAGAACATCAGTACTTAATGTTGCAAGACTGCATCGGTGTTTAATGTTATGCAATTAAGGGGTGTTCCTTAGAGGTACTGTTTTTTTCTAATTTTTAAAATCAGTCCCATCGTTTTAACGTTTGAGACATCATTTAAGTCAATGGGGGCCTTCATAACATCCATGCGCAGTGAAGAACCACCAGAGGGCAGCATGTGCAAGAGGAGCAGAGAAGATGGCTGCTCCCCCATTGGCAGCTGTCTGCCCTCTCCTAACATGGAGTCCGATAAAGTGAGGGAGGGGGAACAGGTGTTAATTTGCCTCATCCTTGGGGGGCGCACACCTGCCCCAGCGTGCGCACACACACAGGATGTGCTGGGGAAGAGACGCTGTGACAGATGCAACCCAGTAGATCCAGGCTTCAGGAGAAAGCTCAAAAAGGGGTTTAAGGGCTTTGGCTGGGGGTTGTTGAGGGGGTGCCCTGGCTCAGGGACAGCCCCTCCACCAGGGCACCCCCTGGGAAAGCCCCAGCCAAAAGCTATTTGGACCCTGCTGCGGCTGGGTGCAGAGAGAAGGGAGGAAGATCCATGCTTCCTCCCTTCTCTCTGCACCCAGCAGCAGTAGGGTGCAAATAGCTTTGGCTAGGGGGTTTGCCAAGGTGGTTCCCTGGCTAGGGGACAGTCCCTCCACCCTGGGTAACTCCCAGCCAGAGCCCTTTGGACGGTGCAGAGAGATGGGGAAAAACCAGCATGGATCTCCTCCACAGCACCCCAGCATGGACCTCCTTGATTATACTTTTTTTAAAAAGAGTATGGGAACTCTATTAGTCAGCAGCGAAATAGACTCTTGGAAAACTGGAGCACTTTAAAAAACTCCAGAGGAAAAACAATGTTGTTTACACAGCAATGAGCAAGACAGAGGGGAACACCGCCGTAACACCAGCCTCTCCTGTCACAAACCACCAAGTCACTTCAGCTCATCCCCTGGTTCCTTCCTCCCCATCCCTGGATACTCTTTTCACCAGCATTTGTGAAAGCCATTCATTATGGTTTCTATAACACTGACTATGTGCGCAGTGCTGAACAGTTCTACAGGCCCCTGCCTCCAGGGGCTTTCAGTCTGCCTCCCCTAGAGGCCTCCCTGGAACTCTGCTGGGATCACACCCCATAGCTCCCCTTCCCAGTGGGGTGTCTGAATAACCCATCAAACAGAATCTATTCATGGCTGACAGAGCCCAGCTCAGTTGTGTCCAGTGGTGGCTGGTGGGGCAGTGGGTGGGTTAAACCTGCTGCTGGCAGGCCTAGGGGTGGAGCCAGGCCTAGGGGCGGAGCCAGGGCATAACCCAGCAGCAAGGAGTTCCCAAGGTTAACATTGGATGGACATTACATTACTTAATGCTGGGAACACTGCTGTGTGAAGCACTGCCACCAGGGAATAGAGAACCCTCTTACTGGGGTCTCGTACACTCTTTCCCACAAATAAAGAAGCAGACTCTGGCATTGTGCAACTCCACAAAACATCTGAGTGAATAGGTTATGTTGCAGCTGTCACTTTCTTAAAATATAAAATAAAAGAAATGATACTGAGAAGGACTGACATGCATTCTAAACAACCATGCAAGATTGGTCCAATTAAGCCACAGATTGAAACCCACAAGTCACTGTTTTTACACCAAATCAAGGATTGGAACAGCGCAGGCAACCACCCAGGCCCTGGGAGGGCCTTGCCAAAGGGGGCAGGAGCCCCCTGATGGGGGACAAGGCCCCGATGAACAAGCTAGGGACAGTAGTACTGGGGGACAGAGTTGGGAATCACCAGAGGGCAGCATGCGCAAGAGGAACAGAGAAGATGGCTGCCCAGGCATACATCCAGGCCCCAGAGGCAGGGCCGAGGCATGGAATCAGGGTGCTCTCCACCCCCGCATGCTACAGGGACGAGGGAGAAACCCTGAGGGCAGGGTTAAATTTAAGGCCAGTGGAAGTGCAGCAGGCTGGCCATAGGGGAGGACCAGGCGAAAAAACCCCTGTGCAAGACTGGGTGGGGCAAGATACCTCGGTTCGGGAATGCGAGAGATGGGGCACAGTGCCACCAAGGGGAGATGGCTCAGGGGCCCAGGCCTTTTATTCCCCCAGTCCGACAATCCCGGAAGCCCCTTGGGATCCACTCAGGGTTCCAGGCCTTGCCCAATATCAACTCTGGAGGGCGGGTTTTGTAACTGTGGTCCCGCGCTCCCTAAGAGCAGCAGGTGCTAACCCATCTGGGCATGATATGCCCGACAGCATGTCCTTAAATACAGGCGATGAACCACCACCAACACGGAGGCGGTGGGAGGTACAGGGGCATCAGGAGGAGACTGCGGATTACTCAATGTGGCAGAGGATTCTCGCCATAGAGAACATGCTATGGGGGAAAACAGCCGGGCAGGCTTGATCGAGTACCAGCAACAAACAGCAGAGCGTCAATCGGAGTGAGAGCAAGCAGGGCGAGTCCAACACACACAAGGGGAGGGCACCTGCTAACGTGGGATGAGCTGAGGGTACCCCAGAAAGAGGGGAGGGGTTAGTGAGAACCACCAATAATAATAATATTTATTAAGGCACTGGCTCTCGCCCTGGCCTAAATCAAGATACAATAAATGACACTAAGATAAACAGACAATTAAAACAAACACATAAATAAAACCATATTTGATAATACATAACCAATAAAATTAACAAGTTAGGATATATGGGGATGCCTGTTTCTGATAATCTCAGCCTGATAAACAAAAAAAACAGGTTTACTTATGACATATGGATCATCATTTTGAAAGGACCAAATCAGTTTCTGCTGGCATGTCCATTTGAAAAACATCTTTCCAGAGGGAACTTAACAATGATTTCCTGATATTATCAAAATTCAAGCAATAAATAACATAATATATTATTGATTAAATATCTCCCAAGGAAGAAATGCAGCATCTTTGGATTCTTGGAATACAAGCACATCTTACTGCTAAAACAGCTATAGGCATATGCTCAGAACGCAAATGGGATAATGCAGTTTTTAACTTGTAATGTAAACCCAAGCTCAAAGAGAACGCCATGGCCTTATTTGGAAACCAATGAATATATAGAGACATGATTTTAGAAAGTCTAACAACTCCCACAACATCCTACCCAGAGATGTCAGTAAGTCACTGGCAAACTTCCAGCTTTACTCGGGTTGGAAAAAATCTAGCTAGGTCAGAGAATGGGGGCAACAGCCCATATATGGGCCCCCACAAGAAGTGACCAATCCGGGAGGGTCAGGTTTAGCAACATCAGTAACGGGGGCACAGGAATCAACTGGGTCACAGTTGATGAAGGTTAACAGGGTATAGGCATGGGTAGTTCCAGCCACAGCCCCCGCTGAAGTAAGGAGGGAGGTGCCCCCTCTCACAAGCAGAGAGATAGCAGGTACAAGAAACACTGAGACAGCAGAGGCCCCCTCCACATCAGGTATTAACCAGCCACAAGGTGTTGGCGGGACAGGAACCTCAGCGGTGATCCGCCCACCAGGAGGGGTCATTGCGGATGTAGCTGCCCCTTAACACAGGCAACTAAAGAAAAGATATGGCGGGGAGAATACGTCGATTCATATGCATTATTGTTCCGTGATCCAATCATGGACAATTCTGAGACTGACGGGGAGAAAGACAGGGAAAGATATAGACATCCCAAAGCCAACAGAAACTGGGCAAATTGGACCTCTGCATTCGCAGTATACATGGGAGTGATAATGCAGATGGACCCAGGGCATGGCTTGGAATTTCTTAAGTATGCAGACATAGTCCGTAGGGCCCACGGAACCGGCCCTTCTGGCGCATGGCTTTGCTATGACAAAGCCTTTCGTCATAGGGCAGCAAACATGCCGGGCCTGCGATGGGACACCCACGCTCCAGACATATGATTGGAGAGCATGGTGGATGCCACCAAGGTACCCAGGTCTGACAGCGGGCATCCCCTAGTTCGTGAGGGAGTTGTACCTGCCAATGAGATATACCATGGGGCAAGCCAGAAAAAGGGACAGGGGGGGCCCCGGCGCTTGCTGGTAATATAACAGGGCCGGCCGGTGCAATAGGTCCCTTTGTAGATTTCGCCACCTGTGCTCCAGATGTGGTGGGGGGCACCCTGAGAGCACATGCTATCAGCCCCGACAAAAAGGCAGGCAACGGCGGTTTTGGCACGGGAGGAGGATCCGGGAAAGGCGGCCAAGGAACAAACACAGGGTCCCGCACTCAAAAGGTGCCTGACACCAATTCAAATTGAGGCTCGAGAGAAAGCCTTGGAAGCGCACCCGGATAGGAGGGAAGTAGAATACGTGGTGCAAGGCTTCCGTGAAGGTTTCCTCATTCCAGCAGGCCCAGTTAACCAGCACGCATGCGTCAAGAACTTAAAATCCATAGAAGGGAGAGAGGATCTAGTAAAAGAAAATAGATAAGGAATTGGCGGAAGGTAGGATTTCTGGTCCTTATGATCAACCACCCATGCACAATATGGTAATATCCCCATTGGGCATAGTACCCAAAGAAAACCCAGCCAATTTCATATGATTCATCACTTGTCTCACCCTCAAGGCGCCTCGGTAAACGATGCGATACCAAAGGAATTGGCAACCATCAGGTATGCATCCTTTGATGTGGCAGTAGACAAGGCAAGGAGGATGGGAAAGGTTGCAATGCTAGCTAAGTGCGATGTTAAATCAGCATTCTGCTTGCTACCAGTGCACCCCAGCAGTTTCCACCTACTAGACTTCCAATTTGGAGGTAAATATTACCTGAACAATGCCCATGGGATGCTCCATATCATATTCGGCATTCGAACGTTTCAGTTCGCTTGTCGAATGGATATTTAGGCAAAGGTGGGACGGGGGTGACTTAACTAAATACCTCAACGATTTCCTGATCATATGCCCGCCCGAAGAACGAGTATGCATAAATGCATTACAGCTGTTTCAGGAGATGGCTGAGGAACTGGGAATACCACTTGCCCCAGAGAAGACAGGGGGCCCCTCCTCAAGAATTACCTACTTGGTGATAGAACTGGACATGAATGCGAAATCATTTAGATTACCAGAAAATAAATTGGAGGCATTGCGAGCCAGGATTGAGGAATGCATGCATGCCCGAAAGGTCACGGTTCGTACCCTCCAGTCATTGGTGGGCAGCCTCAATTTTGCATGCCAGGTGGTGGCACCCGGCAGAGCATTCCTGTCCAGGATATATGAAAAATTTAGCGGAGACTTGCAGCCCCACTATAGGATCCGAGTGACATGGGAAGTGAAACAAGACCTCGAGACATGGCAGGAATTCTTGGCAGAGTATAATGGAGTGAATTTTTGGAGAGAAAAGCGGTTGCTGCGCAGTGATCTCCAGGTTCACTCCGATGCCACCGGAGGTGCGGGGTTCGGACTGTATTTCGAGACCCAGTGGTGTGCTGAGCCATGGCCTCAGGAGTGACATGAGACGGGCGTGACGAGGGATCTGACATTTTTAGAACTGTTTCCTATAGTAGTAGCAGTACGGCTATGGGCAAAACAGTTCGCCAATTGCACGGTGTTATTCTGGTGCGACAACATGGCCGTTGTCCATGTAATCAATACATTGTCTTCTCGTTCGCCCCGGGTTATGGCACTGGTGAGAAAAATGGTGGGGGCGTGCCTACGGGGCAATATTCTGTTCACAGCGCAGCATGTCCCCGGTATCAACAACGAAGTGACTGACACATTGTCTTGATTCCAGATCAAGCGATTCAGTGAATTAGCACCAGAGGCCAAGGAATTCCCCGAGTCTCCCGCACCGGGGGCATAGAGCCTTGGGAATTAGAACTCCAGAATATCGTTCAGGGATCCTTGGCCCCTAGAACCCAGGCCGCTTACGGTAGGGCGTTTCAGGTGTTCCAAGAATTCAGGTCTTGCAAAGGTTGGAGTATGGACTTCCCCATAAGGGAACCAGAGATCTTACAGTTCGACATGTTCCTTCGAAACAAAGGCTTGGCTGCAGGTACCATAGGGGGGAAGATAGCTGCCTTAGCCTTTGTAAGCAGGATGAAAGGATACCCCTCCCCAGATCAAGGATTTTACATAAAGCACATGATCTCCTGCCCCAGTCAGCAACCGGACCCCCATCACTACAACTATATTAACTAGGATTATAGGAGCCTTACCTGGTGTGTGTGATAATGCTTTTGAGACACAATTGTTCATCACAGCATATGCCATAACATACTTTGGGGGTTTTAGAATAAGCGATGTGGTAGCATCATCTTGCAGCGACAACTCGGCCTGGGCACTAAGGATAGAGGACCTTGAATGGGCCCCAGAGGCTCTGTCGCTGCGATTGAAGTGATCAAGAACTGACCAGAGAAGTAAAGGAGCAAACATCCGGCTGTTTAGTTGCGGGGTAAAAGGAATATGCCCCGTTGAACAAATGAGGTGATATCTTAACATCTGCCCACACGAACCAGGAAACTTGTTTATACATAACCTCATTAACGAGTTATCTGTTCAATGCAGTCCTAAAGGCTGCACAGGCCTTCCCCCGAGTGACTTCAGGTCACACTCATTTAGGATCGGGGCCGCCACAACAGCTGCAGGTTTGCCAGTTGAGGCGATTAAATCAGTCGGGAGGTGGCGATCTAATGCCTACAAGTAGTACGTTCGGTCTAACTGTTATTAACCAATTGTGTCTCCCGCGCGTAGAACTAGGTGGACCGGGTTGGAGAAGTGAACAGCGTGGATCGTGGGCCACAGTCTGGTGCATTGGGCCAGCAATGCGGCCCAAAGGATGGCACAGGGCCTCCACCTGGGGTTAGATGAGAAAGCAATTATTAAGTGGCATGGAACTGGAGGGATGAAGTGGAACCAGTTACTTTCAAAGTTGAGGGCACTCAAAGAAAGAGCTACACCACATGTTATAGTGGTGTATTTGGGGGAAAACAATATTGCAGTTAGAAAAGGGGTTAATTTAATTATTAAAATGAAGCAGGACATGTTGGTAGTCCAGAGTTTGTTTGAAAAGGGTCATAGTTTGGACCAGTTTGATCCCTCGCCTTAAATGGGGCAGGGCCATTAAGCCTGCAAAAATTGATAGAGCTTGGAGAAATATCAACCAAGAAATGGCAAAATGGATAGCGAGTATAGGAGGAACGATTATTCGGCATACGGATATCACATACGGCCGACCAGACCTATTCCGGGAAGGTGGTGTCCATTTGTCACAAGCAGAAAACGAGGTGTATTTGAGGAATCTGGCCTGTCATTTGAGGGAATTGTTGGACTGATAGGCGGTGGGGGTTGAGGGAGGCCGAGGCCGTGACCGGCTCTCCCTTTGTGGCGGGGGTCCAGTATGCTACAGTAGGATAAATAGGTAAGAGTAGGTTAGGATGAGTCATCTCCATTCTCCTTAAGAGATGGGAAGATGACACCCAGTGCAATGCAGGGCGCAGCAAGCACTGGAGTTACCACCCTGGGAGGGGTACCCAGGTGGGTCAGTAAGTACATGCACGGTCTGCTGGCTTTGCAGGTACTTACCTCCTTACTCAACCCCACAGTTGGGGATGGTCTCCTTTTGGCCAGAGCCAGGGTGCTGTCGAAAGGGGGAGTTATGTCGTTTGGGTACTGACAAGGGAGGGCACATCCCTGTCAGTAACGGTGTTAAGTACATTAAGTAGCTAGCATACTGGACCCAGTTTGCTTGTGCAATACCCACCGGCCTTGATGATGATTGGAAAATAAAGAGTGTGGCCAGTTTAAAACCAAGTACAGTCTGTGTCTCATTGGGGGGAGTGTGCCAGCAAGTTACAGGGCTGCAATGTTACCCTATAGGTGCTCTGTAACATGTGTAGTGGGTGAGCAGTGGGTGGGGATAGAATGTCTTGTCTAAGATGACCCTAAGGCTGCAAGAGACACGGATCTCAGTACATGCCAAGTGACAAGGATTGAATGAAAAACCAAACCACCATGCAGGGTTTTTTCCCCACTTAGTCCCACTAAATCATGACTGAGATTCAAACTCCCAAACCACAATATCAAAACCAGAGGCAGTAAGTTAGGTACCATGCACTATTGCACTGAGAGAACTTACTCAGCCTGGGAGGGGATCAAATCTGGAAACAAAAAGGACTCCTGAATGGCAAGGGGGGTGCCAGTGGCTGGCTGACCAATGCCCTGAAGGCACAGCAGCAATTGGCTCTTGATTCTGGGGTTCATCAGGGTGCTTTGTGAGAGTGACTGAGGTGGGGAAGCAGCTAGCCATCTGCTTCACTACCCTGCCCTGAAGTATTCTCACCCTCCACTGCGTGTGTGTTGGAGGACTGGACCCCAATCCCATTCCCTGCTTCAGAAGGAACTTGGGGAAAAAATTATGATTCATGAACTACTAATTCCATCCAATGCACATGCAGCAGAGGGTGAGGGGCAATTAGTATTTAATGCCCTGTGATTCACATTTAAAAAGAAACAAAAACAAACCACCACCCATACAGAAGTCCCTTCTGAAGCAGGGAATGGGATTAGGGTCCGGTCCCCCAACATACACACGCTGCTTCCCCACCTCACAGTCACTCACACAAAAGCACCCTGATGAACCCTGGAATCAAGGTAGACACACACACACACACACACACACACCTGTACATCCCCCACGTTTCTCTGTGGCCACTGATTGGCCAGGGATATAGCTGTGGAGCCCAAAAACGTGGGGGGGTTTCGCTGGAGGATTCCTCAAGCACCTCCTCCCTCCCCCCCAGAAAATATAAGTGAGCATGTGCAAGATACCAAGAAAAAGGGCTCTTAAGACTATTGCCCAGTCTCTCGCACATGCTCACTTGCCTTGCTCAGAGGGGCCCCCTCCCTTCCTATGTGGGCCAGCCCACAGGGCCCCGATTCAGACAGACCTGAGCTGATCTTCTCTGCCGCTGCAATCTGCGAGCACGTCAGTTGCCTGCTCCTCTCGCCGGTACCGCTGAGCTGCTTGCTCCTACACACGTGTGTATTAACTTGGTCCTCTACTTCTGCACAGTGTTGGGAGCTCCTCCCACAGTCCATGTGCTGCCTGGCCCTGCCCACCTCTATGTGTTTGCTGTTGCTGACTTGCTGCGCACTGCTCACTCAGTGCTGTGCACTGCTGTGCATGCGCCCGATACCTGGAAGGCTTCCCCCACCCCCAACTAAGCTTTTTCAGTACAGCAGTGTGAAAAGCAGCTTAGTGTGGGGGCCTGGGGGAGCTGTACCTCCTCAGAGTGGGTCTGCCAAGCCCTCCCCATGAGAAAAATTCAGGGACCGGGGGGGGGGGGGGGGG
>QEPC01004474.1:1208730-1236230 GCA_003113815.1 Sphenodon punctatus
AGACTTCAATTATCAGGCTTAAGAACACGCCGCTCCAAAGCCCCGTGTCTCCAGCCACCACCGCCGCCGGCAACGGGGAGAACGTCACTTCCGGTGGCTTTCCTTTAATGCTGCGTTGAGGAGGCGCTTCAGCTCTCCTCGTTTAAAAGCAGCCTCAGTGTGCAAGGTTTGGATGAGGGGAGGTGAGGGGGACTTGCAGGGAATGGGCATGGGTGAGAATAAGGGGTAGGTTGGTTGGAGAAAGGCCTTTGGAGGAGGGAGAAGGAGTGGAGCCAGCAGCAGGGTGAGAAGGAGAGGGGAAATAGAGGGCAAGGAGGCGAGGGAGATATGGGGCGGCATCGTAGGTGGCAACAGTCTGAGCAGCAGAGTGGGTAACCTGGCCTGAGGGTGTCATGGGAGCGATTGTGCAATGTCCAGTGGCAATGGCAGCCGGACAACCCCTAAAGGTTGGTACCAGTCTTGTTCCCAGGATCCATCCACCAATTAAATAGAGTTTGCCTCTGAGCATGGCAGAGGCAAAATTACACAAGGCAAAGGGCAGGCTGGCGATGGGGGTCCAGGTCTTCCCCACCAAGTTGAAGCTCTCTGCAGAGCAAATGTTACCTGCTTTTGCATCCCCTGCCACAACGTACAGCTTCTGCTTCCAAGCCAGGTAAGTATGCGTGAGCCGGGGCACTGATATAGCAGGGAGCTCAGTCCATCGGTTGGTGAAGGAGTCGTATTCATGCAGTGTGTCTAGAATCTGCCACCCTGACCCAAGGCCTCCAGATACATAGAGGTGTTAATCTTGGTGCTAGCTGTGGTATAAGGGACTCTTATGGTAGCATCTAGCCTAACTTTTGGTAGCATCTAGCCTAACTGCTTCCTCAGATGTAACATTCAATTACTCACAGCTTTAGGTCTGCCTTTGCCTTGCAGCAAAGGGGTTCAGTCCTTGGGTTCAGTTTAGTCCAAACAGGCTAGGAGCCATTCCCTTAGCTCCACAGCAAACAGGAGCCATTCCCTTAGCTCCATAGCAAACGGAAGTCAAGATGGCAGTCATCCCCCCTGAGAGGCGTGGCTTTCTTTTTAAAAGCCCCCTACCTCTCTTTTGTGATTGGTCCTTGGGGGGCTACCTGGCTGTACCTAGTCCAATCAGAGAATGACCCCTCCCCTGGTATTGCCAAATCAGGCCTAGTCAACCTGGAAGCCAGAGTGTCAGTGAAGGTCACATGGAAAGGGCAGGGTTGCTCCTGGCAGCTTCTGTCACAGGTAGGGTCCATCGAGACAGATAAGCTTGTGTAACACTGTGACACACCTGCAATAATGATGTAGGCACAATGCAGAAGTAGATGACCTTGCTGAGTCAGTACATGTATCATAAGGGTAATTATACCCCTTAACAGAGTGAGTAGTGTGCAGAAACATCCTTACCATTGTTGATTTGCCCTACTGCAATAAAAGCATAAATTCTCTTGACACAGATCAAGAAGGCCAACTTGGAGATAAGCTACAGTTAATTTTTCCCTTCCCCACAATTCATGTTAGGCTTATCGTGAGGTTTTGAGTAGGCCCTTTTTCCTTACTGTAGAAATCATAATAAATTAATTTCTGCAGACAACATTACAGCTGCAGAAAGGAAGCAGCCTAGTATTAAAAACTATAAAAAGCATAGTATTAAAGAGAGCCAGTTCTAGTTCGGCAAGGCAGTTATCACCTCTCCCGCTTCCAAAATATTTTTAGTTTCTTGCTTTGGTCAAACAAGTTTGATGTCTGACACTTAAAATTGTCCCAGTCCTCAAACTACATAGTCCAGAGCAGTCCCATTGACCTCAGTGCATCTAGTGTACAGCAAGCAGTTTGAGGATTGTGACCAATGTACCTTCCCAAAGCCAAAAATCAGCTTAGCAAATTATGTGCTCTGCATTTTTAAGAAGTCACGCTTCCCCCTACACACGTGTGTGTGAGAGAGAGAGACAGTATCTTATGTCTGTGTATCTCGGACTCTCTCGGTTTTCGGGGCAGGAGAGGCTGGTGGAACCAGTACTCTGCAGTCCTGACTGCTGAGATTCTGAGGAGCAGCTGTGATTCAGCTTCTGAGAACTAAGGGGCAAAGAAAGAAATTACAGAGCCCAGGACCAGCCTGGGCCAAGAACCACACTTGAACTGCCCAAGAGCCACATACAGCTCCTGAGCCACAATTTGGCCATCCCAGGTATAATATACCATTCACCTGTTGTGTCTCAAAGGTACTAGATCTTTCTCCAGGTGCACCTAAAGTTACAATAGTACAAGTAGTCATGAGCCACTTATACTGGAGTCTCTTTTCCTTTCTGTCCCGAGAGGCCAGAAGGAAGTTGGCCAAGAGTCTTGTCAGTTTATTCTCCATGTAGGAAGGTGTCCAACTTGCTTCCTCATACTTTCTAATCAATGGGTTCAGTCACACAAGCTAGGGTGGGCTCAATTCCCTGTGTGTCCTATGGCAGGCAAGAGCAGTTGCCACACTTTGGCTGGCAGGGAGAGCTGGACTCACAGTCCACTTCCCCGTGGCCAGCAATCAGTCTACGCTGGATGCTCAGACTCCTGATGTGCTGCAGGATTTGTCCTGCTGCTGCTAGGCAGCTGTTGGGAGGGGTGAAGGAGTCTGCACTCCTCCCCTTGTATAACAGCTGATTGCAAGGAAAGGGAGTATGGGAGAAGCATGTGCACCCCTTCTACTCACCCAACAGCTTATGGGGGCAGGGAGATCTGGAAGGAGCATGTGCGGTACTCAGGAGCTGATTGGGGGGTGCTTCTCAGGCCCCCTCTCCCTGACCAGCTGCTAGACAGGGGGAGGAATCAGAAGGGATAGAACTTGGAAATACTGCTACCCCCATGCACAGCTTTGCACCCCACTCAAACGCTCTAGACTTCAGGGAGGTGGAGAATTTCTTATTGCTTCCCATACCCTGGGGGCAGCCACATTTCAGTACATGATCATTTAAAAAAAAAAAAAAAAAGTTTACTGTTACACTGTTCAATGTTCTACTGCACCAGCAGGAGGATTTTTCTGTATTGCAACCTTTTTTCTGTATTACAAAAACTTTTTTTAAAAAAGGAAATTTTATCATCAAAAAACCTTTGGTTTAAGAAAAGGTTAAGGCCCTTGCAAATTCAGTCCTGCTCCAAAGAGCATGGAAACTGCAAGTTACAGCCATGGCCTTAACTTGCCCACCATGAAGGCAACAAAGTTGATGTCACTATTACATATGGTTCTTTTACAACTTAAGCTCCCTACATCCACACACAGCCTTGCTCTTTTAGCACCAATCGTTTTCCCTTTGCAGGTTGCCAGAAACACTGAAACTGGAAGACAGGAGAGGGTCAAGGGGCAGCTTTTATATGGGTTCAGGAGAACAGGACAGCCTTAACTTCCATGCCATGTATTTATTTATTTCAGTATTTTTACCCTGCCTCTCCAACATCCAGTAGCTCAAGGCAGCTTACAAATATAAAATATTTTAAACACATACAAAACAGAAATTTTTTAAAAAATTAAAGAGTATTGATTGGGGGGGGTGCCACAAAAGACAAGAGGAACCCCTCCCTTCCACCCTACCCACCATCCCTCACTGAAGGCCTGGCAGAGCAGCCAACTCTAACAACAACAACAACAACAACAACAAAAAGGAGGCAAGGTCCAGGGCCACCCAGGCCTCTGCCAGAGGGGAGTTCCAGAGCCTAGGCGAGGCCACCAAGGACACCCTCTGCATAGTCACCTCCTGAGCAACCCAGGGGGGCATCAAGAAGGGTGCTTCCAGCAGACTGCAGGAGCCGATCCAGAACACAGAGAGTGAGGCAGTCCCACAGGTAGGCAGGGCCCAGGCCGTTATGGGCTTTGTATGTAAGAACCAACACCCTGAATCGGGCCCGGAAGACTATCGGCAGCCAGTGCACAGCACAAAGCACTGTGTAACATGCTCATGGCGGCCCATCCCCATAAGAAGGTGGACCACCACATTCTGCACCAGTAGCCGTCTCCAAACCATCACCAAGGATAGCCCCACGTAGAGCACATTGCAATAGTCTAATCTCAAGGTAATATAAGCATGGATAATGGCAGTCGGATTGGAGTCTGAGACATACAGCCAAAGATATCACACCAGATGTAATTGGCAAAATGCACCTCAGCCCCCACCTAGACATCCAGGCAGAGCTACAGATCAAGGAGCACTCCCAGACTCGACCTGGGAAACCAGTGGGAGGCTTACACTGTAAGCAATAAAGACTTTATACAATATCCTATATTGCACTCCATACACCAACACTTCACCTTGGTCTTTCAGTCCCAATCCTCTTCCGGCTGGGGGCAACACTGGAGATGGGGATTATGGACACAACAGGGGAAACCCCCCTTTTAATAGGAATTAGCATCAGAGTCCCAGCCACACAAAAGTCTTCAAGTCGGTTCTTCCTGGGGTACCCTAAGCAAGTCTATCACCCCAGAATAGGGCATATGGCCCTTCTAGCCTCCCCATCTCCCCCTTACAGCTGGCACATTCCACCAGGTACAAGCATCTCTCACTTAACTAGGTCCCCTATAAACTTAAATAGTCTTAACAAAAAGTCCTTCCTATCCAGTATAACAGAGTCTATAACTGGTTCAATTTCACCTGGTCTCCCATGACATTTATGTAGAAAATAGTCCAGGCTTAATCCAAGTTCCTCCAAGCCCAAAGGATGCCTTCCTTCAGAAACCACAGATGCGTAGGCTTTATAATCTTCATGCTTTTTCTCCCACTCAGGCACCTGGTACAAACAGCCAAACTCCTTCTCTCTCCACAGCCTAAGACAGACTAAACCTTATTGGCTGGATCTCTCCTTTATACTGCTGTAACTCCACCGAAGCTTCCTCTCCAGGTTTATCACTTTTTAAAGGGCCAGCAGCTTTACTAGACTTTATTACCTGCCTACTTATCACTAGGGATGTTTCTTAAGCTAATATAGCTCCCCTGCTACAGGGACACTGCTATATAAATGTTTAATAAGAATTTAAAGTTGGGTATGTATTGAAATGAATAATATGGAATGCCCTTTGGAAGGAATGCAGGAAACAGGAGGAATGACTGGGTGGAATGAGAGGGGAAATAGCATGACAAACAGATGGGATGACAAGGAACTGAGGCAAATAACTGATTCAGATGAGTGATAGGAATCGGCTACCCTGGGGAGTGCCTGTCATTCCACCCAGTTCCCATAGCTAGCTCCCTGTTGTTCCACTCCCTGGAACATGCCACTCCCACGTGTGTGAAAAGGCGGCACGTATAAAAAGGCCCTAAATTGTAAGTGAGCACAATATGTGAGACTGTACAACGTTTTTACTGTTTACATGGCACAGAAGCTAAGCCTGTCCTGTTCTCTCAAACCCATATAAAAGCTGCCCCTTGACCCTCTCCTTTTTTCCAGTTTTAGTGTTGCTGGCAACCTGGAAAGGGGAAAGGATTGGGACTAAAAGAGCAAGGCTTGTGTTTGTATGGGGCCTAGGTTGCAATATGTGATAGTGTACATCATCTGTGCTGCTTTCATGGCGCACAAGACTGTGGCCTTAACTTGCAATTCCCATGCTTTTCGGAGCAGGACTGAATTTCACACTGCTCCAAAATGAGCAGTAGGTGCACAGTAGGCAACTGGAATTCAGCTGTTTGAAGTGTTTTTAAACGCCTTGCTTTGCAGAATGATTAGTATGTGATATTAAGGAAAAGGAGAATTTTTAGTGTTGCTAACAATTTATTCCTGAGGTCAAAGTCCTGTTTATGCTGGTATTGTGTCTGAAACTCAAATCAGTAAGTTTTAGATGGTTGTAAGGCTTTGTGTCTATAGGGAGGAGTATACATCCCCATGTATTTTAAGTTGGTTCTTTTATCCTTGTGGGCATCCATAGTTTTGTTGATCCTGTCACTGAATAGATTAGGACCTTCAGAGGGCAAATCTTCAATTACTGCTTACATGTCCTTTGGGATGCCTGTAATTGCTGAAGCCATGAGGTTCTGCACATAGTGATGGCAGTTGCCATTGATCTGGTGGCAGACTATCCATGGCATCTGCTGCCACCTGTAAATTAATTCTGACTGGGAGCTTGTCTTCAGTTGCTAATGACTTCATGTCCACTGCAACTTCTGGAGTTGTGCTACCCAGTAGAACTTTCCCACAGCTGTACTTGCAGTGAGTAAATAAGGCCATAGAATTAGCAATGCAGATTTGAGGAATAACTTTCACACTAGGAGATCTAATCTCGTTTGGTCTTTGGCTCTTTTTACATCGGCTGCAATGCAGGACAGGGGGGGCGGGGGAGTCGGAGTGTGCTGTGGTCTGTGGGGGGGGGGAAGGGTGTCGATGAGTGCACACCCACCGCCACCTATCAGCACGCACGGAGCAACTGCCATTTTTGCCGGTTGCTCCATGTGTGGGGGATGGGTGGAGGTGGGTGTAGATGGGGGTGGGTGGGAGCGCGCACCCACCCACCCACAAGATTTACACGGGTGGCACCCATACAAAAAGGCCTTTATCTCTTTTGGGTGTTTGGGAAATCATAGGCTTTTCTACTAGCTCCTCCCCAGCCGGCTCGCCCCCGTCCACTCACTGATGTTCCTCCTACTCTCCTGTCCTTCAGGGTCCCCTTCTCTCCTGTAACTAAGCTAAGCATATGTGATAGAGGGGCAGCTAGGTTGGAACAGGTCCTGTACAGAAGATGGGATGTACCCTCCCCTCCCATCAAGAGCAGATGATGTAGCTGCACCAGGACATGCCCCTGCTGTTCTGCCTGTTCCAAAGTCACCCTTGACTTGTGACTTTTCAGCTTCATGAATGTACCCATCTCTCCCTATGTTCATCTCTCCTTTGTCTATTCTAGACTGTAAGCTCCCCAGGGCAAAGATCTGCCTCTAATTAATAATTATTCAGAGCCAGACATTCTTCAGTAACCAGTTGGATTATATATATAAATAATAATCTTTTTTATATATATATGTAAAAATGTAGCCAGTTGCAATCTAGATTTTTCTTTTGCTGTTGCTACCAAGTGGGAACCTGGAGCAAATTGAAGGAAAAAAATATATTCTCAGCCCTTCTGTGAATTTTGACAACAATCCACCTTTTTATCAGTAGAAAAGAGGGAGACTTTTAAATGGATCCAGGAAAACTTCATCACTAAAGATGGTAACTCTTCCTTTTTGCGCAGGTTGCGTGATGTTGAAAAGTCTGTGTTGCAAGCCTTGTCGGGACTGGGTCTTGGACTCCTAACCCTGAAGGATCTGCAGCGCTGTCTTAGTGGCTGGTGCCACTCTGGGCAGTGCTAATGGCTAAGTCTGGATGCCTGTGTCCTCTTTCATGCCTCTGCCCCCTGTGTGGCCACACCCTTCCGCAGTTGTGCCTTGTTCCCTTGGCCTTGGCTCCCAACTTCCTGATTGGCCACAGGTTGGCATCTAGTCCATGGTGCAGCCACAGGAAGCTGTGGGAGAAATTATGCTTACCCCTTTGTTCATAAGATGCTATGAGCCATCTTGTAGCTCCTCCCTTCTTGTAGACCACACTTCATCTTGCTGGGTTCCTCCCTCCCAGAATGTGAGTAGTCCTCCCCCCGTTCTGTCCTTATTATGTGTCTTGTTGGTGCAGCCCTTATCACTGCCTATTGTCTGTGTTGGTAAGTGTGCCCTTAACCCAGTGTGTCTATAAAAGCCCCTTCCCCTGTATCCCTGTTGGGGTTCCTTCCCCCCAAGTGTGTGTTCCCCTGTATCCCTGTTGGGGTTCTTTCCCCCCCAGAGGCTGGTGCTTCCTAGAGGCGTATGTGGCCTCCCTACTCGCTGCCCCCTGGCACGGTCTCTGTCTAGCACCTCCTTTACTGGTATTTCCCATTGATGTTCTTCCAATTTCATTTCCCCCGTTCCCCTTCTTCTCTTTTCCCTGTTCCTATAACCTCAGTGATGAGCCATGCATTCTGAGGCTGGGTTCCCCGGCTGTAAGAACGAAGAGCAGTCTCAAACTACTCAAGAGACCAGCTGAGAGGTTTCCTTTTCCTGGTGTCTCCCCTTCACGTGGGTTTCCCTGGGCAATTTCTATAGTAGCCCTCAGTGTATAAGCTCCTACCCCCCTGACAGTCCTGTACTAGGTGCATCTCTACATAAAACTCTTTACCAAGTCTCATCAGTAGATCATGCAAGGTCTAATAATCATCTAGCTGAAATGAATCTGGTGTGATAATCTCATCAGGCAAGGAAGGGGAACAGCATGGTTGTGGCAGACCAGCTGTGAGGTAGTATGGTCTTTTTGCTAAAGACCATTGGCTCCATGTAAAGTACATCACCCAGAGCAAGCTCCATAAAGAAGCCTTCCTCATGGATGAAGTTGAGGAAACACCTTTTTCTTTAGGCAATACTGCCATAGTTTTGTTTTAAAGTCTAACTCCCATGAATTAAGGAGCTGAACATTTCTTGTTGGGAAAACCTCACAACTGTATTTGTTTCCTGCCCACCTCCTTGACTGGATAGTGGTTGGATTTCTTAGTTATCCAGGCACACTTTATGGTCCTTTGCATCGGGAGACAGGGCAATGAGAAGATTGCTGTGGGGAAGGTTTACTTATTTATTATTTATTTATTTTTACAATTTATATGCCGCCCCCCTCTTGCCTCTGGCATCTTGGGGCAGCTCACAATACATTAAACCATTTAAAACATTAAAATAACTATAATAATTTCAGTTAAAAGAATGTAAAACCCCATCCTCCTCTCCCCCCCCCCCAACCCAACCCAACCCAACCCACCCCATCTCCCTCGGGAAAGGCCTGGCGGAACAGCCAGGTCTTACATTGTCTGCAGAAAGAGGGGAGGTCAGCAACCAAGCAGATCTCATATAACGGGAGGGTGTTTGAGGTCATAAGGGAAGATTAGTCTATTGTACAGAATCCAAATTATATCGTGTAGCACAATTTGTGTCAGGGAATCCAAAGTTTACGATGTGTGTACTTTATGGATAGAAATTGAAATAGTTATACCCATCACCCAATAGGCCATTGATTAGAATACAGATTGTCAAACTGAATTTCTTCTAAGTAGCCACAGCAAAAGCAGTAGCAACAACAGTAGTTAAGGTTTACTAAGCTTACCTAGGGTTGTCTGTTCCTCATAACTTTGAGATAACCCAGTTCTTTTTATGAAAGCTCTCTTGTTCCAAAGTTGGGAAGGTTAGAAAGCTGAAATTTTTAAAGACCCCTGCCACATTCTGAATGCAAGCTGGATGCTGTCCATTGAATGAAGCATGAATGCTCTTACTAAAAAGTGATTTTTATTTTTTAAACAGATTTCAGAGCTGAATAATTTTTTTAAAATTTGAGTTGTCAGACTTGGTAGCAGTGGCACTGCTTGCATTGTTCCTTCCCATTTCAGGACTTAGGAGATAAAGCATCAAGACTACTATAATATCCTCCTCCCCTTATAATTAAGTTAAATGTGTGCACCTGTCGTCTCTCAGCTTAATGAGTGTATCCTGTTCTCTCCCTAAACTGTAAGCCCCTTGGGCAAAGACCTGTCTCTTAGGACAGTACAGCACCAGGTACATTGCTAGTGCTATACTGCTACTATTACTATTAATAGTAACAATAATAATAGTATTTATATAGTGCTCTCCACCCACCGCACCGCCACCAAATGGTGCCCAAGGCACTTCACAAAATTGATACAATACAGCAAAACAATCACAATACATATGTACAAAGAGTAGTAAGACTGCACACACAATTGAGTGTTTTTCACTGCAACATTAATATTTTAAAGTGGCATTTTGTATGGAACAAAAGATATCCAAGGAAGTCAGCACAATTTAAAACTAAAAGCAGTCACCAGCCTACAGGACTGCTACAAGTGCAATGCAAAGTATTAAACAATCCTCAAAAGCATTACACTGGCATAAGCCACACTGAAGTGAACGGATTGCTTTGAGGAGTGGAGCCTATGGTGAAATCCTGCCCCCCCCCCCCCAGTAAATAAAGCCAGGATTTCACCCAAGTATTTTAGCACTGTTTAGAAAAGGTTCTGCTCTGTACAAGAAGTGGTACTGAGGGATTTTGAAGTCCAAAGCAACATGGCAAGAGGGATCTGCTCACCCCCAGAACAACTACAGGATGGAGTGTGTGAAAATATAAGTTTCCCTCACCCTGCTCTGCAAACACACCACAATTACTGCCAGTTTTTGGAGAAGGCAATTTGCTCTCTAGAGCCATTCATTTGTGATGTAGGCATCTATTAAAAATGAAACTAGGGCTTCTAGTTCATATCACTCATGGACCTATCTATGATCAGCTATTTATTTGGAGCCTTCACCAATTGTACTACTACCGGTAAATATGAACCAGCGTATGCATGACTCATTACCAGTCTCCTAAGCCATCCTGGATCCCTAAATTACACAGGGCTTTTACACAAAGGGGGCAATCCAACGGCCCGCATACGCTGCTCACAGGCACCGTGCTCAGGCCAGAACGCGCACACGTTTGCATGCCCCAGGCTGCTGTGCTACACACATGGCACACGTGCACTTGAGCGCCTGCATTCTGGTCTGAGCACGGCACCTGAGGGCAGCATGCGCAGGCCGCTGGATTGCCCCCAAAGTGTTTTCCCTTTACCGTTTGGCTAGGAATAGTTTCATAAGGGCTGGAAGACACTTCAAGAATTATCTAGTCCAGCCTTCTTCCATTGAAGCAGGATAAACTGGGTGCTTTTAAATGGGCGCCGTCAGACGGCAGCCCCGGTTCTGCCCACACCAGCCTGATCCACCCCCAGGTTGGCCGGTCCATTTAAAAGCACCTATGCCAGATGTGCAAGCAGATAGCCTGCTCTGGGGCAGCCTCCCCCTGACAGCACTTCAGAACATCCTGGAGTATTGCCGGCAGAGGGGGCTGGCCAAACTCAGGGCACAGGCCTGAGGCAGAGCTGTTGTCCATCTGCTGGGCAGACCCCTGCTTTCGGTTCCACATCTGGCTGGTTGTTGCCCCTGACAGCACCATAGAATTGTAGGTGCCAGCCTGGAGCATTGGGTGATCACCCACAACTCTATGGTGCAGGGGGTGGGGCTTTGGGCCGGAAAAGCCACTTGGTCCATCTAGAGCAAATCCAGGAGGGGCTGGAAGGAGGCCAATGCAGCTCCAGGGGCAGGCAGCCTCCACATCTGTTTGTTTACACCCACTGCACAAGCACCATCCTTGACAGTTGTCTATCTAACCTATTTTTAAAAGCCTCCAGTGATGGTGACCCCACAACCTCCATTAGCAAATTATTTCACTGTCTATCTGTCCAAGTAATTAGAGAATTTTTTTCTCTAATGTTTAGTCTAAATCTTTTCTCCTTTAACACCATTGCCCCTAGTCTTAGCCTCAGTACCCAAAGAACGGGCACTATTTTGCTTATAGCAGCTGTCTACATATTTGAAAACTGTAATCATGTTCCCCCCTCCCCCTTAATCTTTTTTTCCCTAGGCTAAGCATTCCCAGTTCGCTCCTCAATGGTTTTTCTTTCCATCCTCTTTGGCATCCTTGTTGCTTTCCTCTGAACCCTCTCCCAGCGTGTCAGTATCTTTCTTAAAGCAAGGCACCCAATGCAGGACACAGTACTCTGGAGGAGGCCTGAAATAAAGAGGAACAATCACTCCCTTGTCTTACAGACAAGGTTTCTGTTAATGCAATCCAAACGTGTTTGCCTTTTTAGCTGTTGCACCACATCGTTGGGTGATGTCAGACATTACGAGATCACGCTCAGCCACAGTGAATCACGATCAATTCCATGGCGGAGCCAAAGCGCCCTGCATGTCTGTTCGGAGGCCGCCAGATGTTCACCACAGTCAATATCCACATGGGGTCAAAATCAACCACGCTTCCGGAGCTCCAAGCGGGACAATCTCCGAAAGTGTGGTCAAAGAGATTCCCAATGGGAACCAACAAAAAGTAATGTCTGAACGGCAACCACCGGCTGGAACCAAAGAAAATAATTCCCAGCCGGGGACAAAGCACACAGCGTCACTGCCAGGCAACCAGCACAGGCCGGGGAGGGAGATTTAAAGGGCACACAACAGCAGCCGGGACACGCCACCCTGGTGCCTTCCGGGTGCTTTGACCACGGCACGGCACGGGATCAGCGTATTGTCTGTTGCGCTGCCCCGGACTGTGGTCCGATTCCCTGCCGTGGTCCTGGTCCCGTCATGTCTGTTCAGGGCTTTCCTTGACCACAGGGGGTAGTTGATCTGTTCACCCCTGCCTGGAATCCACTGTGGTGAATCAGGACCGTATAATGTCTGAAATCACCTGTTGACTCATTAAGTCTGTCATAACCCCAGAACCTTTTGCTGTTTAATATTTTCATCAATGACTTGGACGGAGGGGATGGAGGATAGCACAAGACTGGACTGCAAACACTCTGGAGGTCAGGATCAGAATTCAAAATGATCTTGATAAATTGGAAAACTGGGCAGAAGAAAATAAGATGGAGTTCAATTATGGGCCATTTTACATGCACCACAGCTCCTAAGAAAGGCCCTAAGAAATGCAAAGTACTGGGTGGAGTGTGGGTGGAGTGTGCATGTAAAATGGCCAATAATTGAACTCCATCTTATTTTCTTCTGCCCAGTTTTCCAATTTATCAAGATCATTTTGAATTCTGATCCTGACCTCCAGAGTGTTTGCAGTCCCTACCAGTCTTGTGTTATCTGAAATTTTGTTAATTCAATTCAATTCAATTTTATTGTCAGCACTGGCTCTCGCCATGGCCCAATTTAAACAATAAACAATGACAGACAAACAAGTAAATACAACAGCAGCAAACAAACCATTGGAATACAAATATTAATAAAAACTAAAATAAAATAGGATACACCATCTGTATATCATTACTAAAGTAAATTTTATAACAAATTTACAAAATTAGTTGGTGAACTACACATCAAGTAGCAAACCAAATAGCATTTGAATACCAACCAGTTACAAAACATTCCCTAATATAGGGCAAATGTCTAGCTAAGGGTGCCTCGCTCTTCCGGGGGGGTTACTACGGCTAAGCTTGTCCCCTGAGAGCAAGTGAAATTTTGGCTTGTCTTCCCCATTCCCACAACACCCAGAAAATGATACTTTAGATTATATGTAACCTTTGGACACAAGACCCTAGATACTAGAGCTTGCACGGTCCACTGGCCCTCATACTATCCCTCAGGGGCTTTTCCCCTTCTGGTTATCGTATCCAATCCCAGGGGTCTTGCCCCCAGAAAGAGCCTCATAAATGTATAGTCGTTTCTTGGATGCCAAATGGGTATATGTAGCCAAGTCTCTAATGGCCTCATCTTGTGTAAGTGACATTAGATAGTGAACACCATCCAACACCTGGGACTCACAAGGCAACCAAGGCACCACCCAGGTTGTCCTCAGGGCTTCAAAATAAGGACACCGCAAAAGAAAGTGACCTACATCTTCCACTTCCTGTCTATAACAGGAACATAATCTATCCTCCCAAGGGATGCGGCCATATCTTCCTTCCACCACCGCCCCTTTAAGCATTTGCCAACGGAGTAAAGTATATGCTCTCCTCAATTTTGCGTTAACCAAAATATCCAAATAGGGCTCGAAAAAAACCTGTCTCTTAAGAGCCCCCAGTTGTGGGGCTACTTTCCACGCAGCTACCTTAGCTATGTCCTCCTGGTCAGCAATGTCCCTAAGTCGGAGATAAATTTCAGACTTAATGGCCGGGATGGACTTGCCCAGGAAGTGCTGGAAAGAAAACCCCATTACGTTTATTAATCTTCCCAAGGAGAGGAGCCATGGATAAGTTCGTGGTCCTTGATATAATAATTCCTCCCTAAGGCGTTGTACTGGTAGGGCTAAATCCTGCATTTTTAAGAGTCTTAACCAATAGTTGGCAAATGCTCTCTTCGCTAGGGAGTCAATAGAGGGAATGCCTAGTTCTGCCCTCAATATGGTTCCTGGAACCCCTGGGGGGACTCCCAAAAATCGCCGAAGGAACAAGTTTTGAACTCTCTCAAGTGGAAGCGTATTGGCCAACGGTATAAGTTCTACTCCGAACAATAAGGTAGGGGGGATCTTGGCCTTGTACACTTTTAGTAATTCGGAAGGAGGAAGGCCCCTAGATATCCTGCAAGCTCTCAGCAAAGGATGAACAGCCTGCTTAGCAATAGTGGCCCTCCTAGATAAGTGACTATTCCATGTACCCCTCTTGTGAATATTTAGCCCCAGATATTGGAATTCATTTACAAGCTGGACCCTTCCTGCTCTCAATTGCCAGCTAGTCAATCGTATTTTCTTCCCCACAACTAATATCTTAGTTTTTGAGAAATTCAAAGTCAACCCATTTGCTTCGCAGTACGATTGGAACCTTTCTAACGCTCTTTTAATTCCTAGTTCGGTTTGTGCCATGAAAACTATATCATCAGCAAACTGCAGAAATTGTAGACTCGTACTGCCTATCTTAGGAGCATGGGTATCAGACATATAGTTGCTCAAATCTGAGAGGTATAGATTGAAAAGCAGGGGTGCAAGAACGCACCCCTGCCGAACCCCTCTTCTGATTGGGACAGATTCTGTCAATTGGAGCCCTCCGGGCCCTCTAATTCTCACCTCATTATCCGTATACAGCCTGATAACTGCTTGCCGAGCCAGGTTCAAGGTTTTGGTAATGATCTATAAGGCCCTTCACAGTCTTGGCCCCTCATACCTCAGGGACAGCCTTGCCCTCTGTACCCCAGAGCAGCTCCTGCGGTCTGCCGGGGGTGCCTTCCTGGAGGTCCCCCGTGTTAAGCGGGGGGCCACAATGGAGAGGGCATTCTCGGTGGCCGGGCCGCATCTTTGGAATTCTCTCCTGGAGGAAGCTCGCCTGGCCCCAAGCCTCCTAACATTTCGACAGGCTTGTAAAACCTGGCTGTTCGCCCAGGCCTTTGGGGAGGGTAGGATAGGGTTTTTATTCTCCCCGCCCTTATTTTTTTATTTTTCTTATCCCTGGATGTTTTAATTGTTGATGTTTTAAAGAAATAAATGTTTTTATGAATTTTAATTGTACGTCACCCCAGGATGCCGTAGGCATATGGGGCGACTCATAAATGTAAGGAAATAAATAAATAAATAAATAAATAAATAGTACCTTTGACAGGGGCATAAGTACACTACGTACAGCTGGGAGGGCCCACATGCATGTAGAGTGCATCGGCACCCTGGAGTGGAGTGTCCCAGCAGGGGCCCATTCCTACGTAGTTACAACCCCCTCCCCTTGACCTTTGCCATCCCTCAGAGTTGACTAGCACATTTAAATACTCAGAAGGCCTCACAGAAGTGTCTACAACCTCCCTTCTAAGTAGAGGTGAAGACCTTTTAAGGCATCTGGCCTGGATACATGAACTTTCCAAAGAAGCAGATAACTTGGCACTGCAGCAACTCATACCCCGGAGCCTTTTAAAATTAAAGTTTTCTTTCAGAACATTTAGGTTCCTAGACAATTTTTAAAAACACCTGTAATCCTACAAGCTAAAATGCTAGGGTTTACATTTTGCATAGGAGAGTTTCTCTCTTACTTCTCTGACCATTACCCAATACAGTCACTAGTAACAAAAGAGAGACTTTATCACGAACCCCACAGATCACTGGTTACTGCATTTACAAAGTCTAGATCTGTCAGCAATTGGAACTCTAGTAAGAAAGATGACAACTCTTTCTAACCACTAATTTACATCTTCTTACAGCCTTTAACTGCTATCTCACACAACCCAAAATATTCTCCTAGCAGTTTCCATTACATCTTTCTTCCATGACTCAGCATTATGTCAAACTAAGGATTTATTTTTTAATTGGTCACACTAGTAGGGACAGGCTAAACCAACAAAATCATTGTTTAGCATTCAGACATTGGACTTCAGGAAGCAACCAATCTTTATGGAACGCTCTCAGTTCATTAGGCAAGAATATCTTGCTTTATTTCCAGGGTAGAGGCAATTACCCAGGACAACAAACGCTATTCCCCACCTTTGTCCAGTTATTGCTCTAGGTTAGCTTCAGTATGATTTTTTAAATTTGTTTCTGAAGTCTTCTTTTGCCTCTTCCCTATGTTAATCCCTCTCAGCAAAGGAGGAAAGGAAGACTGATAACTGTACAATACAGAGATTTCAGTAAGTAAAGGCTAGAAAGGAGATTCCATGGCTTCAATAAATGATAGCATACTGTAACCGGATTCTACAAAGTCACTTTTTCCAGAATAACCCAATTGACTTTAACGGGACTACTCCAAAATAAGCAGTTTGACAATTGTGACCTGTTACCATTTGGAATCACAAATGCACTATTCAAAATAGGTAGACTACTCCAGAACAACCTTAGTTCAAAAATACAGAGTATCTACCTTCCTTTTTATGACTTATACTTAGCCACTTCTCTGTTTAGCCAATAAATTAGATTCTAGCAGATCTCACCATTTAATTTGAGACATTTTTAACAGTTCATTTACACAAAAATCACATAGCTATCCCCTTGATTTCCATCCCCACATTACTGTAATGACTTTTCTTTTAAAACTTTACTACATATTTAATACTTTTAGTATTAATCTAGACAATAGTATTTTAATCATTGTGGCAGTCAAAGACCTAACAACACCTTACAAAACCCCCTTAAACACACAAACCACCACTAACATCCAGTAGAGCAACACTCCTGTCTTATAGTAAAAAAATAATACCCAGCATGCCTTTGGAAGGGGGTGCTAACTCTTTAAATTTGGTAAAACAAGGCAGCTACAGCCTTTAGAGACACCATTTTACAGCTAGCAACTTCTTGGCATGAACGTCTTTTCTTCTACCTAGTATGTATTTGTTGTGTTTCCATTTCCTATTATATTCATTCATTTTTTATTTACAGCAAAAAGGCAAATATTTTCCCATTATCAACAGATAATGTATTTTCAAGTTGTGTAAAAAACCAGTATTTTGTTGTCTGTTTATTTGGCTCGAGTGTGATTTTAAGACCCATTTCACATGGGATTCCTCTCTCCCCTCCCCCCCCCCGCCCCGTGTGGGACAACGATGGGCTCCATGCGTGGCAATCGGTGGAGGCGGGTGGAGATGGATGTGCATCCGTGTAATGGCTGCCCACGTGCCGCACACCCACCACAGCACACCCCCATTCCGCCCCCCCAGCCCGTTTGAAAAGGGATGAAGTCCTGACTATTTTCTTTATTAGCAAAATCAAGTTTTTCTTGATGGCAACATTGTAGAACCAATTAAACTATTAGAAAGCAAGCAGGTAAGTGCCACCTGCACAATTATTGGTGAAAGGCATGAAATGACCAGAACAGAGCTGCATACTCCGAGACTAAGGGTGAAAACAGACATGACGCTAACCACCCTTAGTGGACATTTATGCATGTTTCAGGGCTGCATAGGGCACCAATACAGCCCTGCAACATGCATAAATAACCACCAAGGGTGGTTAAAGGGTGGTTAGCATCATGTCTGTTTTCACCCTAAGACAGAGGTTCCTAAACTGTGGGCTTCGAACCCCAAATAAGGTTGTACCTTTTGCAGATGGGCTTGTGGGCCTGACTAATATTTGATATACTATGCATGGTTTTGTGTCTGCCTCAGATTATAAGATTACAGTTAAGACTCAAAATGGGGTCACAGCAGCAAAAGGTTTATGAATCACTGGCCGAGTGTGAGTTGGTAGGGTTGTCAAGTAGAAAAAAATCTATTAATATGTCAAATGAAGAAATATGAAGAAATATGATTTGAAAGCTAGTGACCGAGGGTGCAATGTTGCCTCAATTGTAGTCAATGGCAAAACTCCCATCAACTTCAATAGAGTCAGGATTGCATCCAGAGGATGAATATAGCATCCTATGATCCTGTTGTTATGGTCACAACACTTTAAAGGATCTCAATCCCAGGAAAGGTGAGGGAAGGATTTCATTTTAATCCAGTGAGAGCTGGATTGAGCTTTGAGGACCAGTTTAATTTTCTTTGTACAGTACTGCTAACTAATAGCGTACTAGCAGGTAAAGCTACTGTGTGTGAGCTCACAGCAGTGAGATGGAGAGTGTTGTGTGTACTGTGCTGTTTATATGCTGCCTGCCACTCAATGGACTTCACCCATCAGGTGGCAGCATAACCATGGGAACTATCCCTTGGTGCCTCATGTGTAGCTGTGCTTCTGATCAATAACGATGATTTACAAGTCAGGCCTGCAGTGCTTGATAAGGTGGGCTGTGGGCAGGGCATGAAGGAGAGAAGGGGCTTGCATCGTCTTACTGAATATTTGTGACTTCCCATTGAATCAAATCTAAAGGTAGGTGAGGTTGCAACAGAAAAGGAAATCCAGAGCAGGTGTCATCACATATACAGTGTGTAATTATATGATATGTATAAATTACAATACTTCCAACACATGGTACAATGTATCACCGCATTGTAAACATTCATGTTTCCTGCAGCAGGAAGTTCAAGGTTCAGATGCTCTAGGCTACAGCGCATGACAAGACACAGAAGTAGTAGTATTGTCTTAACATTCCCACGTCTCTCACTGGTGGCCTGGCTAAGCAGGTGTTAATGCTCAACTACGTTATTGCTTAAACCTGAGTTTCCTCAGGAGTTCCCTGGATACTTATGGTGGCAAAACTATGTTTAATGCATAGCTAAAACTCTGTCTGCATGACCAAATGTAACAACAGGTTGCAACCATTACCCAATCATCTGTGTTATTTCCTGTGCTAGGTTGTCTTTTAGAGTGAGATTGTGGATCCGCTGGAGTTAACAGGAGCTCTACCTTGACCGCTAATTTTAATGGCACTGGGATTTCACCCCGTGTTCGCTGTGTTTTCCTCATTGACACCAATGGGGGAAATGCAGTGAACACAGGTCCATGCCCTTAGGACATGATTCTCAAGCTTTCTAAAACTGTTGCTAACCCTCAGCACCGTTGTGAGTTCCAGACATTAAAGGGACTTGCACCAGCATTAAACATGAGCACTAAACAACCTAAGAACCATCTGTGTTGAGATGGTCAAAGATACAGTGCACAAGGTGGACTATATTTAGCTCTTGTACTGGCATTATAGGGCCACGGTTCTATAGTTAAGGCCGTAGCAAACTCTCATTGAACAGCGCCTATGCAATGTCTAATGGTGGGGAAAATATGGTCTAATGTGTCCTATTGCCTCCTAGCGGCCGGTGAAAAACCATAGTTTAGACCAAGCGAGGGAAACCTTTCCCTCCCAGGGGCCAGTGAAAATTAGTACAAGCTCTGCGAGCCATGCAGAAGTTGGAGGTGCTTCAGGGGTGCACCCAGGAAGAGGAGGGTGCAGATCATGAATCTGCATCATGGATCTATCCCTATCCTTGTGCGCAGGCCCTTATCCCTGCACCCTTCCCTTGAGCTCACCCTTGAGGTAGGAGATGGATCCAGGTGTCAGATCCAAGGACTGGAAAGGGGCCAATTAAAAACTAACCAGGGCTGCATTAGGCCGCAGGGCCTGAGCTTTCTCACCCCCTGGTTCAGACAATATTTATTCCAAACTAGCCTGTATACTTTCAATCACGCTTGAAAAGCTGAACTAGGCTAGGCTTTGAGAAATTATTGGGGGGGGGGTGTTATTCATTATACCCACTCGAGGTGGTATTTACAGGGCATTCATTCTCAATAACATGGTGCCGTAGCCCAACCGCTTCTGCCCAGCAAGGTTCACTCATTTGGAGGAGGGGGGAGCTCTCCAGAGCAAGGAGTGGCATTTTTGATTGTGCTGAGCAGCCCCTTTTGCAGAAGGTTGATGAGGTGCAGTTTTGATTTGAAGACCAGCCTCTAGCTTCCCCACCTCTTGCCTGGTTCCCAGTCCTGCAATGCTGGGAGCCACTTGGTACCAGAGAAGAAGAGGGGCAGAAAGTATTTTTTCACTCAGCGTACAATTAGGTTGTGGAATTTACTGCCAGAGGAGGTTGACAAGGCCAGCAGTATGGCTGAGTTCAAAAGAGGTTTGGACTCAGAGGTTCTGGAAGATAGGTCCATTAGCAGCTACTAGCCAGATAGGATTAGGGAACAAAAGCCTTTACTAGCGGGAGCCTGGGGATGCCCCACAGGGAATGGATACCATGGTGGGGCTTCTCCCACGCCCCCGATTGGCCACTGTTGGAGACAGGATGCTGGGCTTGATGGACCGTTGGTCTCACCCAGTCTGGCACTTATACGAGAGTGTTCGTACTGCAGGATCACTGCCTCTCTCCACCTCCCCGTACACACACCAGTGACCAGACTGGGGGCCGGCCCTGTGCAACATGTCCGGCTGCACCTGGGGGGGGCTTGGCACCCCCTGGGAAAGGCTTGAAATGATGCCCATTAAACCCCGCACCCAGACTTTGCCCATGGGAGAGCATGAAGCGCGAGGCAATCTCTGGGGCCCGGCCGGGCTACACCCCCCCTAACAAGCTCCCCGCCGTCTGGTTTGCAGCCCGGCTCATCCAGCAAAGGGGGGGGGGAGGGAGGCGGCGCACTGACGGCGGCGGTGTCAAGTACGGAGCGCCGGGTTACGTGCCGACGCCTGGCTGCCACGACTTGCCGTTTGCGGGAGAGCAAAGCCGAGCGACAGGGCTCTGCGTGCGCTGCGAGCGAGGGAGCGAGCGGCGGGGTCTGGCCGGGCCTGCTCTGCTGCTGCCGCCGCTGCCGCTGCCGCTGCTCGAGCGCCAGTCCCCTTCCTCCCCTCCCTCTCCCCCCCTGCCCGGGGGCAGGTGCACTCACCTGCTGCTGCTGCTGCTGCTGCGCCGCCGGGGTAAGCTCTCTCCGCCGCAGCAGCCCCATTGGCACCTGAAATACTCCGATCGCTCTGTGTGTGTGTGTGTGTGTGTGTGACATTGGGCAGCAGACAGATGAGACACCCCCAACCCCGCCGCCCCTGGGAACCAGTTGCTCAGTCATGCCCGCCACTGCTTGGCTCTAGCGCCTCTGGTTTTTTAATAGAATTAGTATTATTTTTTAAATGCCCGACTTTTTCCTGGAGCTGACTCCTTCATTCCCCCCTCCCTCCTTCGACTCCCCCCCCCCTTGGCAAAAGGGAGCGGGGGGGGCAATTTAATTTCCCCTGGCAAGATTAATAAATCACCCCCCACCCACCCCTGAAAAGACAGTCATCCGAGTGTAGAGGATCTGCAAGGCCTTGGAGCGACTGGCACGGAAAAGGAAGTGAGCCCCCTTATTCTAACAGGTTGGGGGGGTTTTTTTAGGCTAGAACGCAAACTGTGTGTGTGTGTGTGTGTGGTACTTTAAATTTTCATCTGCTCTGAATCTTGCGAGGTAAATAAAAGACATGTTTTGCTTCCCTGTAATCAGCTGCATGTTTTCGTTTCCCCTTGGGCGGTGGGTAAAAGATCTTGGGTAGGCCAAGGGTTTGAAGCGACGTCGGGGAGGCATGCCTTCTGTCCCCTAAAGCTGTATGGTTGATTGATTGTGTTCCTTTTTGTTGTGGGTTGTGGTGTTTAACATGGGATTCCTCGGCGCTGGAATCTCTGGTTTATAAAAATCGGCCTCTGTCCGCCTGCAAACCTAGCTCGGCCTTCCCTCCCAGCCAGCCAGAGGGGGAGAGAAGCCAGGGTGCTGTGGGACCTTGTTCCTAATGTCCCAAGGGTGTAGAGCTATTTTGTGTGGCTTCCATGGTTCGTTATTTTGTTAGACAACACGCATTGCAGCGTGTGATAATGCTCCACGGTTTCCTTATCCTTACCCTTTATCCATCCAGCGGGGGTATTTTCAGCTCTGTAGAGTGCATGGAAATTGATGTATTGATTTCGGGTGTAAAAAAAGAGTATCTGATCATTAAGCTCCCCAAGGGATGAGCAAAACCTTACGAGTAACTTGTAGGATCTGAAAAACTGTGTTGGGACTGGTAGCTGAATCTATACCTGTCTTGGTAAAAGATTTCGATGGAAGCCCATTCGAGGCAGTCTGTGTTATGTGAGATACCAGGATGAGACTCTTTCCTAAGGGTGTCCAAAGGGAGGGGAAAACCCTAACTTAAAGTTTGGGGGGTGGGAGGATGGGGTATTGTATGCAAGGTATGTTATTGAAGATTTTATCCTTTCCCATTCCATTAAACACCAGCTTAACTTGTTACCAGGACATAAATTTATGGTGCCTAAACCGTTTTCTTTTTTAAAAAAAAGAAAATGAAAAAGAAAAAAACCACCTGTTTTTCAGTCCTGCATTCTAATGTTTTGTGTTGAAATTTATTAATCCGCATTAAAGCAATCCAAATATTGTTAAATTTTAGCTTGCATGTTCTCTCACAGTTTACATCCTTTACATGGTTTTTACTTTTTAAAATGCAATGTAAAGTTTGAAAAGCTGAAGTAGCCACATTGAAAGCTATAATATGTCTGCATTTGTGTATGAAAATGGAGAGGGAAGGGGAGGAATTTACTGGTCTCTAGCATAAAAGGTCTAGTGAAGTCTAGAAGTAACAGAACTGTTCTGTCGCTAGCATCTAGAGTATTCCAGTAGGCTATTTGAAAATAGCAGATTTGGTTTGATTTAGTCATGTTTAATCAAATGGTCATATTGAACTGAGAACTTCAATAACTGCCAACTCCAAAAAGAATTGGTATGTGAAGTTTTTCCTAGAGCTTTGCATTTTATGACATTTGGTTTTTGTGCTCTAACAAAACCTTAAAAAGCAGTTTATCAAGTCTAGCTGGCACAGCTTTTAAAAATCAACATCAGCTATCTTGAAAGATAATTTTAATCAGACAGAACAAACGAAATATATTTATAAAAAGGAAATATTGAATATTTTCCTCGTGTGTAAAAGACATTTAAGAGAGAAAAGTGGTGGTTTGCTTTTTTCAAAAATTTGTGTTTAATTTATTTGGACACATTTCCAATAATTTCTTGTTTTCCCTTCATTTTCTCCTTTTCTTGAGTTATTAACTACCTCCAACAATTTTTAGGAATACACACAAATCATTATTTGAAAACCCTTTACATTTACCTTGCTGCTGGTTGTGTATCTAGACGGGCTATCTTGTTCAACTAAAATATTTGTTTATTTTAATCTTTCAAAATTGCCCATCTGTACAACTTTGCTGAAGTTTTAACTTTTTCGTTGCAAAATAAGTTATCAGTTGTAATTAAAACTGCCATTGTTCTACTCGAGTCCTAAGGGTGAGACAGCAACTCTGAAAATGTTACTTTGGAATGAATCTGTTAGTGTTTGAAGTCCTGGTTTTAATCAACCGTTTTAACGGTTTGAAATCGTTGTGTATAATTTCTGGTCAATTTATTCTTAAAAGTACAAAAAGATAGAAATAGAGGATTTCAAATGACAAAATTGTTAAACTGGCTTAGTCTGAAGGATGCGTGATTGTATGTATTAGAATTCAATTAAAAGTTTTAAAACTTTGGGTCACAGAATCGGTTGTTTTCTGGAAGCTGTTTAGGATAACATTGTAGTTGTGACTGTTGTCGCTTTTTAAGATCAGGGTCTTAACTACAGTCTTGCTTTTTAGTAAGTGCAATTTGAGTGTGCCTTTAAAACTAAAAAGTAGTTCTTCAAATTAGTCAGCACTTGAAAATGGGCTCGCTCTTGTAAGTAGCACTTTTCCACAATACTCTCTCAGTGAATAAGCAGAATTATTTAACAAGTAGTTATATGACAGATTGCTTTCCCGAGGTATTTGTACTCTAACTGGATGTGAGTAAAGGGTTAGGTGCGCAGACATAGCTGGAAATTTTATTTAATATTTTCTAGTGATGAACTGACTGTATTTGTAGGTAGTGGGGAAATAACAATTCCAAATTGTTTTCTTAACTGAATCAGCTAATGTTCTGCTTCGCACAGCCTGCTGGCGTCAGGTTCTGGAGGTAAAAAGAACTGGTGATTCCCCTTCTAGTCGGATCACTTGCTACCGCTTTGGAAAGCATCGGATAAACTGTGCAATGCATTGCTCTTTTAACCCTGCGCCGGGAATAATTGTAATCTGGAGGTAAAAAGGCCAAATTTGACGTCTTGGAGATAAAAATCTTTTTTGATTCAGATCAGCTAGATTTGTGTGTAAAAATGTCGTGTCGGGTCGTGGTCCTTTTCAAAATGTTAATATGTTTAATTAGCCAGTAAAATAGCTGTGAAAATCGAGGGTACTATTGAAGGGCTGCGTGAATACCCCGACGGAAGTATTTTAAAACTCTAGAGCGAAAGCGGCCAGAAGTTGCTGCTAAGTTTTCCGACTCCAGAGCGCATCTCTAGGGGAGAGAAGTTTGCGAACTCAGGTCCCGGGGAACTGGGCTGGGCTGGGCTGGAGAGAGTCCAAGCTTGCAAGCAACCATCGGATCCAATGGTCCCAGCGCTCCCGTAATGATTTCTTCCCAATAGTCCTCCTTCTCTTGGCTGCTGGAAGCAGTTCCGCGGTGGGTGGGTGTGGGCGGCCGGGGCTGTGCGCTGCGCAGGGACTGGGTCGGGTGCTGAGTCCTGGGGCAGCGTGGAGAAGCCCTGAATGGGTCGCGGGTTGGGGAGTAGCATTGACCCAAAGAGAGGGCAGCCCCCTGGCAGTGGGTGTGTGTGTGTGTGGAGGACTCGGGCACCTTGCAAGAGGGCGAGCAGCGCCGTCCAGTCTTTCGGCTGGTGCGTCTGCGCAAGGGGCTAGGCGAGCCCCCTGCGAGCTGACTCCGCGTCTCCAGCGTGGCCAGTTCCCATCCCTGCTGGTGCCAGCCCTTACCTCCGCCCCGATCCGTGCCAGCCGCTTGCCAGGGTCCTGAGTGCAGGCAGCACCAACCCTCCGGCGGGGGTAGTGAGCAGCATCCCCTGGGTGGAGACGGGGCGGCTACACCTGTTCCCGAGCTAAACCAAGCAGCAGCCCGGCCCCCCAGCTCGGGCAGGGCAGGAGAGAGCCCAGCTGTTCTGGGGACTGAACGCTCTGCAATACCCCATCGTATTGAAAGTGCGGAGGGACCTGAGCATCGCCTGGGGCAGGGTTTCCCTCTGTCCTGCTGCAGCTCGCTCCACAGAGCCGCTCCCAGTCCAAGGGAAACGTGCTTTTCTCCCCTCAGGATCTCCTCTCTGCCTTCCTTCAACTCCTCTCGCAGGGTCGCTCCCAGTCCAAGGGAAACCACCCCCCTAGATACTTTAGGGTCCCCTTTCTGTTCTCCCTCAGCCCGCCTCACAGGCTGACTCCCAGCCAGTCCAGGGGAACCCTCACTTAGATCGACTCCCCTCTGCCTTACTGCAGCTCATCGATTTCACTCTCCGTCCAAGGCAGTGCCCCTCTCCATGCATCCTTAGGGTCCCTTCACTGCCTTCCCTCAGCCCAAAGGAACCCCCACCTCACTTACACCCGCAGGACGGTCCTCCTCTCAGCATCCTCTCCTTCAGCTCCTAGCACAGATTCGCTTTCCAAGGGGGTTTCCCCCTTCTTACATCCCCAGCCTCCCTTCTCTGCCCTCAGTTTGTTCGCCTCAAAGATCTGCTTCCACTCCGCCTACCGACACCCACTGGGTCCCTTCTTTGCCCTCCCTCAGCTCGCCCCATAGATCTGCTCCCAGTTCAGGGGAACCTTCTTTTCCTTTCAGGGTCTATTCCAGTTTCCCCCCTACACCCTTAAGCTAGAGAAGCCTCCCCACTCAGAGTCCTGTCAGCCCTCAACACCACCTCAGAGTTGCTCCCAGGAAAGAGTCCCCTTGGCTGTCCAGGATAACAAATCGCCCTGTGCCTGCTGTTTCCAGCTGACACTTGCTAGTTAGCTCACAGGGAGGTGGTGGAATCACTTTTTTCTTATTTGCTCCAGCTGTGGGTATCTTTCCCCATCGTGATTCCTGAGAGCAGAGTCAGACTGCCGAATGCCCTAACCAACCTGACCACCTAGAACTGAATTTCTCAGGCAATTCCCTAAATATTTTCCAAGTGGATTCCCCACACTATTTTAGTTTCCCCTCCGATTTTGCATTCAAAGAAAAGGGAGGGTCATGAGAGGTTTAGTCACTTCCTTTAAAACCCCAACCTTCCAGAAAGAAATGTACTAAGTTCAAGCCTTCCCCTTGGAACCAATCTTAAAGGAGGTGAAACTCTAAAGCAGAGTTCTTGAAAGGAGGGGGGAGGGGGTAAGGAAAGACCAGGACTGTAGTTTATGAGTAAAATAAATGTATTAACCCACTTGATGTCCAACTCTGATTGGGTGGGTGTATGTATCTCGCAATGTGCTTTTATAGGTTGATGATTTTATTTTGCTATAAACGGAAAAGTGGGATTAGCTAAAATTGTAACTTAAAGGTCACAAGCAGATCTAATTTGTACTTAGGGTTAAAGCAAGGTGTGTCCACTGCTAGCGAATGCAGCTTGTTCAAATAGAACTGGATCCACCAGAAGGGCATTCCCCCACAGAGGATTTCTAAAAATGATATTCTCCGGTGGGTTAGGGTTGCCATATATGCAATGTTTATTGGGAAAAGGAGGTTTGCAGGACTTCATTGACTCTAATGCAGCCCTGCAACCTGTATTTCTCATAAGTGCCCTCTAAAAATGTGCATCTATGACAACCCTGCAGTGGGTCCCATGCCATTATCTGCTTTGCTATGAAGAGCCTGCTTTTTTCTTCTCCTTCTCCTCGTCATTGCCAGGGTTTCAATATTGTGTTCTCTCTCCCCGTTAAGCCAGGAATAGCCCAGCTTCTCCTGTTACCGTTCAGTCGGTGGGAAATGTTTGCTCAGGTAACTGTCCTGGTGGTTCATTGCATTTAACAGGTCTCTGGTTTGAAGTTATTGGGACTCCATGTTTGGAGGCGGCTTTGAAAAGTGCAGGTTGAGCCGAATTATAATGCTCTATTGCAAGTTCTTGCCTCCCCCTTTATTTATGGTGTCAGAACTCGAGGGTGACTGTGGGAGCCCTGCAGAGAGCCGGATTCTTTTTATACATTTTTATTTTATTTTTTTAATGAGTAAAGAGGGCAGAACTTTTATTTTGGTTTCTTCCCTTTTGAGCAGAGGGGAGATGTGTGTTTCTTTCTGCGAAAGAGGGGTGCCCACTGGGGCTGAGGGAGGCCAGGTGTCCGAGCGTGCTTTTACAGAGGTCAGGATCCCTTGCAGGGCTCCCCTAGTCCCCCTTGAGTTGTGATTTGTAAATGTAGTTTAGTTCTGTGTTATATTGGGCACGGGGTGTGTTGGTGCTTGTGTAGGAGGGGGGGGGGGGAGGCCTATGAGAAATCCCCGCTTCCCAGGTTTATGGGGGGGGGGGCTGGCTGTCAGGTCTGGCCGTGAGGCGGAGGAGGAGATGGCGCAGTGCGCCGCTGCCCCAGCCGGAGGGGGAGGGCGGGGGCGGTCTGGTCTGTCCCTGTCTGTCGGCCTTGCTAGCCTGGCTGCCCTGCCTCCCTGGCCCAGCCCGGCCCGGCCCGGCCGCCTGGCCCGTAGGGCGGGCGCCCCCGTAGCGTACGCGCCTCTCTCTCTGCCATGTTACCCGCTCTCTCCTCTCTCTCTCCCGCAGATCTCGCGAGAGCGGC
>QEPC01004474.1:1241230-1291699 GCA_003113815.1 Sphenodon punctatus
TGCATGCAAAATAGAGGGTTTTAAAACAAACAAACAAAAAAACCCAATGTAAACCTTTCGTTTTAAAAATACTTGACAGTGTCACTTTTTGAGTATCCCTTACAGGGGTTGAAATTTGCTTAGTCTAGCACTTTTTGAGAACAGTAGGAAACAGAGCAACCTCTTAGAAACTTTACAAACATTGTAAAGAGTAGAAAGGTGACTGTCCACTGTGAGTGGCAGCTGGTGAGACTGATAATCATCACATCAGGCAAGGTGGAAAGCTGCTGGTAACTTTAACCCCTGCCTACAGCAGGCGGATAACTT
This sequence comes from Sphenodon punctatus, assembly GCA_003113815.1. Lineage (NCBI taxonomy): Eukaryota > Metazoa > Chordata > Lepidosauria > Sphenodontia > Sphenodontidae > Sphenodon > Sphenodon punctatus. The sequence continues at coordinate 1,241,537 of QEPC01004474.1, forward strand.
CATTTGGGAGTCATTACTTTGTTGCCTTTTAAAAATAGCACTCTAGCCACCTATCTTTATGATTTAGTTGTAGTATACCTTTATCCATTTCAAACTATGCAATCTATTCAATGTAAATTAGGATTCAGTTAAAGATAGCTGATTTATATTACAATCTGATGGCATTCGTGCACTAACTAGAGTATATACAAATAAAGCTATTAGTGTAACTTTTGTATGCTAACAGCAAAACATAACATACCTACCTATTCTAAACCTGATGAACTTTAATATTGTATAACAAGACTGCTGGGGGGGAGGGGGGAGGAATGTTACTACTTACCTTCCTAAAAATGGGATTTAAATTTTTTACAACTGTTTTCCATCAAACTTTAATATTTTTGTCAAAATTTTAGGTATTTAATTTGTAAAATAGATTTTACTTTGTACAGGGAATACAGAAAATAGGGTATTGATTTAATCTCTTTGAAGCCAAGTGATCAAGTGCATTTGTAATAAAAAGTCAATGGATCTATATCAGTTGTACTCACTGTTTTCATTTCTTGTACGTTCTAATGCCGTGGTGGTGTACTCCTAAGAAAAATGCAGACTGAATTGGGGTAAGGGGTGGAGGTAGGGAGAAAATGGAGAAACGCTGACATCACAAATTGAAGTGATTATTGTGCCCAAGAAGCTTTTATCAGTAGTCAGTGAAGATTTGGTAGACATGCATTTTTATTGAACACTAAACACGTACACAAACCCATATTACATAATGTTGTATATCGGCTCAAAGTTCTTTACTAGCTTTGTCAATGCATCTTGGCTTTTATGCTTCCGCACATGTGCATTTTAGAATCTATAAACTTTCAAACGAACACATTTCCCCCTAATATTTTTAAAAAACAAACACCCTCAAAGTTTCTTTGAAACGTTAATAATGTGATGACTTGGCATGCTGTGCTTTTGCACCTCCATATATTATTTCTCTTCCTCAAAGATGTCCTCTCCTTAATTTTTCAAAACTAAATATAGGATTGTTATTTTTAAAAACAAAAACAAAAAGATCAAAAATTTTGAATTGAGGACTTCAGGCTTTGCACCTGTCAATCTGGCAACTTTTCACACGCGCTGTTTTTTTTGTTTTTTTTTTAGCAAACCAGCCTTTATACTTCTAATGTAAAGAGCATATACCAAATCTGATTGACTTGTTAATATTGTTTTCTAAAGATGTGGGTTTGAAGGTGGAAATCCTGACATTGATGTACAAGAATGCAAAAACAGGTTTATATTTCTTCAGAAGGATGTATTTCTGATACATGATATCTTGGAGTATAGCAACAAATGCTAATGGGTATTTTTTTTTTTTTTTTCAAATTCATGGATGGGCATCATGTGATAGCATAATTAGAAATAAGTTGGTAAAAGAGAACTCTTGCACAAATTTTTATTACTTGTTTACTCAGAAGCTTACTGTTCCCAGTTCCTAATAATAGTTTTCCAAAAGACCAGGATTTGTTAAAAGTCCATTTTGAAGTTTTTTGTTTAAAATGATAGTCTTGATTTTAGACAATATAGCTTAAAATTCTAAATTACTTCAACTTTTCACCTCCTTTGCTAGCTGTCTGCTTGCTGTTTGTTCATCTTGAGTAGTTGAAGTGGCATTGTCAACTTTCGAAAAAGAATTAAACATGGTCTTAGGCTCCACCTCTTCCGGTGTCCCCTGTAAGAATTTTTTGTGTACAAGCACAATTTTCTTTTTTCTCTTTTTATTCCATGAAACCCCCATATAAACGGGAAACGGGCAATAAAAGCATAACTGTAATGAAACTACACAAAATGTTGTAAAAAAGCAGGATCTCCTCCCCCCCCCCATCTTTATTTGTTGGTATTGGATGTTTGTAGCAGTAGAATGGCACTTCGGTCAGAAGTGAGATTTTTAAAAAGAAACTTCATGTGTCCCTTTACTCTCACTTGTTTCAGTCAGTTTCATGTTTTCAGGTTTAAGTCCTGAGGAAAATGCTTGTGTGGGAGCTACAATCAGGCGGGGATAATCGTTTAGCGCATACTCCTGTAGTCACTTGTCTCTGGTGCTAGTTCTTTGCACTGACCTGAGTTTCACTGAAGTATATTCGATTTATGCTGGTGCAAAGAGATTATTGCCAGAATCGGGTGGCTGTGTGCTGGATGCCCCCTGGAATTTTAATTTAATATTCCTATTAACACTAGGTTTGAACACTCTTTTCAACCGCCTTCTAAATTTTTGACCTGAAACATCTGGCATGATTTCTCTAGAGTTGAATTACTGCGAGTAATGGTTTGAAAATCAAATATGATTCTTTAAATAGTTTTGACAGGAGGCATTTGTGCCGGTATGGTGGAAGACATGAGATGGTTATGCACGTCTTCTCAAACAAGTGTTGTTCCATACCCATGTTGTGCATGTCCTAAGAGAACCAGCTGTTCTAACCAAGAAACAGATCAAAGAGAAGATAATCCAAAAATAGAGAGCAATGAGAAAAGGTGGTTAAAGGTGATTACACGTATACAACCCAAGTAAAAAGGGCTTGTACTGGAAATTGCTACAGAAGGATTGTGGCCCTCCCTTTGGGGGAGTTTCCATAATTGTCCCTGAAATGAGAGAGCCCTTGTGTCCTTAAGATACAACCTTGGGATGGAAAGAGAATAGTTTGATATGCCTACAAATCCATTTAGACCTATGTGGAAGGAAGAGATGGCCGTTCTAGTACCTTAAGCCTAGCAGTGACTGTCATGAGAAATGGTTTGTTTTTTTAAATTGCAGTACGTTGCTGTTAAGTTTTCTAAAACTAGTGCAGAATAGGGTTGTCTGTGTCCCTTTGGTAAGAAAAACTCACCCAAGCTTTCCTTCAGGGAGTAGCAGAGGATGGGTTAGGAGGAATAGTAGCAGAGGATGGGTGAGGAGGAATACTTAAGAGTGTCAGCATGTGACACTTCTAAGTATTGTTACTAGACAGTGGTTTCTCCAGATAGCTGTAATTTTACCAGTTGAGCTTGACTGCTGTGTAGCCAGTGCCTACCACCCTTACTTAATCTGTACTATCGGCTTGACATTTAGAGCACCCCTAATATCCATGGCTGGTTACAGTCTTTGCAACTGGCTGTGATTTGGGTAGTCCTAACTGAGCAGGGGCCAGAGAGAGCAAACCTGCAATGCCATTTACAAAAACTGAAGTACCGGTACATATAGTGACGGTTGGCCACCAATGCTGTGAGATAATTAAAGCAAAGTATAAAATCTGTAACCAAGTTGTGTAACTAAATAAGATGAGCCTAAAGTAAACGTTGAATATTGAGAGAAGGGGAGAAAGTTTAAAGTGTATGTCTTAAGTCAGTTGATGTGCAGTATGAGTACTTAAGATAATTGTACAAAAGATGGTGTAAGATGGCTGAATTGCTACATCATGTAATAAAAGTACTCACATCATAAAACAAAAATTAAGTTAGAATTTAAGAGGAAAACAATGGAATTTGTCCAGAACATTGGACTCTCAATGAGGTGGTCTAAGGAAAAATAGATTTTTAAAAATCAAGGGACAGATTCTTCTCTGATAGGCTTTTACATCTTTAAAGGACAACTTATACTTGTGATTTAGTGGTTTGGTTTTCCAAAGGCAGAAATGGCACTTAAGTGCTTAACCGCCATTGAAAATCAATAGGAGTTAAGCAGCTAAGCATTACTACTGTTTTGAAAATCTTCAGAAATACCAATTACGTTAGAATGATTTCAGTGTTGATGAGGATCCTCTCATTTTAGGAAGGCTTAAACCTCATAGCCATTGTAGATCAGTCTTGGGTGGTTTCTGTGGTTCTGTGTAAAACCATAAATAATTGGTTAGATGGGTTGGATTTTGTTTTGGGACTGGAAATAGAAAATAAGGGGCTGGATCTTGTCATAGGTCAGTGACTGCCCTTTTAGTGCAAGGTAAAGACCTATCTCTTTCAGGGAAAAAGACCACCACCTTTGTCTCAACCTGAGAGGTTAACAGAACATGTTTTGGAGAGAGCGCTGCCCAGCTGGCAGACTGCTGTATTGATGTCTAATTGGCTCACTATAATTCAGGGGTCAGGAACTCTTTCCTCCTGGGGGCCAGTTTACAAATCACTACAAGCTCTGAGGGCCGTACAGAAGTTGGGGTGGTGGTGAAGGGGTGTGCTCAAGACAAGGAGGGTCCAGACGATGGATCTAGCCCCATCCTTACGTGCATGCCCTTATCTCTGCTGCCATGCACTGAACTCAGGTTTTTGGTGCTTGGGGGTAGGAACTAGATCCCGTGGCCAGATCCAGACATTTTTTTAAAAAGCCACACAAAAACTAGCTGCGGGCCGCATTTGGTCCCTGGGCCGGAGATTCCCCATCACCATTATAATTTGTGTGCTTGATTGTACAGTAGTCCATAAGCTGCCTTGGTGTTATCTTCCACAGATCACTGAATGGTGATGACTTGAATCAGATGAACTCAGAGAGGAAATGTGCAAGAGAGATGAACATGGAAGTCTTTTGTAGGAGACAGTCTTTGAAATCTGATTCTGATTCTGAATCGGCAGTGAAGAAAGGCTCCTCGGCCACTAGTAACGCCAACATGCTGAGGAAACTCTCGGCTATGGTAGGTATGCTGCTTAGAAAGAAGCTTCTTTTGGCTGGTGAAAATCAGTGTGCAGTTTTGAGAGCGTCTCTACTAGAGGAAATCAAAGCTACTCGCTTCTCTTAAGGAAGTATTTGCTCCAAATAAATAAATAAATAAATCTTGATGTTGATGGTTTTTTCTAATGTCGTCCTGGCTTTGAATTTGAGACATAGTTGCATTCCTCAGATGGTCTTGACTTAAATCAGTATAGATTGGATCCTGGAAGTGATTCTGAGACTGAGCTTGGTTGCTGGTCTCTCTTTCCTAGTGCTGAAAGATGATCAGTTGCCTTTGCTGACTTTTTTTTTTTTATATAAACTAGCGCAAGATTGGGAATCCTGTTGGTTGGAGGAAATAATTAAAGGAAGTGGCATAGGTAACTTCTGCTCCCACATTTGACAGAGTTTGCCATTTTTGAACCAATTAGCAACAGCTAAGAATTTAGTTCTTTTAGTTGTATTTGACAGAACACTTTGGCTGTTTTGGAATATGGACCTTGCTATGGCTTACGATGCTTTCTTCACCTTGAGGTTATGTTGCTAGACTATGTCTTCAGAAAGAGCATATACAGGTCATGATCTACACTCTGGTTGCCAACAAATAATGTGAACTTTAACGCACTGGTTTTAATTTGTATATCGTAATCATCAAGTTCAGGACTTGTTGCACCTTTAGTTGCCTTGCCTTGTGTAATATTGTGGCACTTGAAGATATACTTGCCCCAAGCTTGCAGTTCTTTGGTGTGATCCGTATGGGATATAGTTGTGCTGTTTTTAAGAGAATAGCACTTGTCTTTGGAACTTGCTTCCCACTAGGGTCCAAGAGAGCCTAATTTCTGTTCATATTGGAAAGACTTTGCACTCTGCCAAGAATTGGCAAAGGTTGGTTTAAGGAAGGTGTATGGAGGGCCCAGGGGAAGTGTCGTTTATAACTCTGGGAAGTTGACAAGGAGAGTCTAATATAAGTGTATCCGGGTATTCTATTGCAGGGATGGGGAGCCTTTGGCCTCTAGGCCAAATCTGTCCTGCAGGTGTTTTTTATTTGACTCATTTCCAACTCCTGGATTTGGCCATGGATTCAGTCCCTACCCTCAAGTGCTAAAAGTCTGAGCTTAGAGGAAGGAAGCAGAGATGAAGACATGCACTCAAGAATAGGAGATGAACCCATGGTGTAGATCCATGATCTGGAACTTAATTTCCCAACATTTGCGCGCACACACCCCATAAGCATTCCTGACCCTAATTCCTGTTTCAGCCTGCAAAGCTGGAACTAATTTTCAAAGTGGCCCACTGGAGGAAAAATGTTCCCCACCCGTGTTGTTAAATGGATACGTGTAATTCGTTAAAAATCCATGTGTAAATCATTCTATGGGTGCACTTGTTCCTTGTCCAGCACAATGTGACACAAGACAGGTCTAAATACCCTTTGAGAGAGAGGTGATATTTTATGAGTGTACTTACAGAGATGATGGAAATGTCATTTGGACTGTTCAAACCAAGACCCGAAGGGTCTGGTGTGGATTCTACAGAAATCTATCAGTACTGTCTGCCAGTGTTGCAGAGTGATAGACTTGATGGCCTGTGAATTTTTTTCCAGCTTGAAACTGGATAAAATATATACAGTTAACATGTAATTTTTTTAGTCAACATACATAGGTAGGTTGGTCTTTTGTTCACACTGCATTAAGGGTTCGATTCAGCAGAAAGTGTGCGACTTTCATGCCTGATTAGCCAGTGATGGCCCTGGAAAATCTATTTGCACAGGCTTTTACAGGCCTGTAGAGTAACGTTTTCCTGAATCGGACCCTTAGCTAGTCTAAATAAATAGTCAATTTAAATAAACTTTAAACAGTCTTGGTTCCTAGCAAAGATAAATCTTAGATCTCCGTCAAAGTAAATATCCTATGTTAACTCTGGGGTTAGAACACCAGCAGAGAAAGTGTGTGCGGGCTATAAAGTTTACTGCACAAGCAGAATGTACTTCTTGTCTTGTGTCCAAATGGCATATCTGTGCAGGGAGGGATCCAAAACAGAATGGGAGAACAAGCCCTGGGTTATGATCTTTCTTATGGGAAAGTGTTCATTTCTCACGAACCAAATAAGTTTCTCCGGAAGATAGGGGATATAGACCACCTGTGGTGGTAGAGATGCAATCATTAGAAATTGATAGTTGCTTGTTTGGTTACTGAGGGAATCACTTCATGGCATGCTTGATTGTGTAAAGGTAGTAGTCTCATAAGATACCAAGGTAAACTTCTTGTTGTGGTTGGTACATCACAGTAAGCACAGAAGTCCAGATAGAGAAATTACAGCTTGTAGTAGAAGGGAATTGAGCTCGGAAATGCTTTCATTTTCACATGCGGAACTGTTCTAGATAGGGATCTTCAGCGTCTTAATGTGTGATTGAGATGGTGATGTAGAGAGCTTGAGGTTTAATAGTATTTGGTAGTGGAGAACTTGAAAAGTAGGTTAGAAGCTGTATAGGTGATCTGTATAATAGGGTTATGGTCAGGCAGACGAGGAGTTGGTTCTATCGTAACCAAAGTCAAACTAGGTTAATGTCGCAGGTGGTTGGTAAGGTTTGGAGGAATTATCACAATAAGGCCCTTTTCACACAAGACACCCCCACCCATCTCCACGCAGTTTCGCTACGTGGAGGTGGGTGGAGGCGCCCGTGTGAATACCGCGGGGGATGGGTGGAGGTGTGTACGTGCTATACCCACCTTCACCCATGCACGGAACAATGGCTTCCAATGTCTGATGTTCTGTGGGTGGAGGTGGGTGTGTGCCCACCTACCTCCACCCACTGCGGCCACACGCCCATCCACCCCACCCCACCGCAGTCCATTTTGAAAAGGCCTAAGAACTGGAGGAAAGTTCAGCTTGTGAGGAGCAATCAAGATAGGCTGAGTCCTCTTCTAGAGATGCCATTTACTCTGTGTTCATGAATTCCTCTCCTTCACCGCTGATATGAAGCATAAGATGTGATATGGAGGTTGAGATCACACAGAGAGATTGTAGAGGTGTAAGGTGTCGAGCTAAGAAATTAAGAAATGGCACACGGCCAGAACTAAAAACTATAAATGTCTTAATTTTGCTGTGAGGTGCTTAAAACAAAAGTAGATGGAACTATAGGATGTGTGGCAATGGAGGGAGCCACTTGACATAATTGGGCATTGCTGAAACTTGGTGGAATATAAGAATCCATGGGGTACTGTATTACCTGACTATAAATTACAGATGGACGACAGATTAGGTATTAGAGGTCGGGGGAGTAGCATTATATCTAAAATTCTTGTACAGAATCTTAGATCCAATTAAAAGAGTGAACATCATGCAATAAAATTTATATGGTACAACTTCCACGTCCTAAGAATACAAATATACTAGTAGGTTTACATTAGTGCCTACTGATTAGGAAAAAGGGCATTGACTGCACAATGTATAGGGAAGTCAAAGAGGGGCTGAGTCTAATAAAATATTCATATGGAATGGTTAATTACCCTTGTGTAAACTGGTCAAATCTCACAATGAGACAAGACTTGAAGAATGTTTTTTTAAAAAACAAAAACAAAACCAGCTTAAACAATTGTTTCTTGTAGCATCTTGTTCTAGAGTTATTCTTGACTTTAAACCTAAATAACGTACAGGGATTGGTTGAAGGAATAATTCTAGTTCAGCCACTAAATAATAGTGATCACAATATAATCACAAGTTCATCCTTCCTTATGGGAGAAATCCTACCAAACACTAGCACAGTGATAATAGACTTTAGAAAGTGGGGTAGTGGGATTAAAATGAGAGAAGTTCAAAGACCTAACGTCCAACCCGAGGAAGTAAGTTCTTAAACTCAACATAAACTCTATTTAGTGCACGGCCAAAATGAAAAGTGGATTCAGGGAAGGAAGATGTGAAACAATATGGTTATAAATGACAAAATACAAGGCATTACTCAGGCCCAAACATGTACATTTTAAATTAAAGTGGAACAATATGCCATGTAGCAAAAATGCCCCAAACTACTATTTGTGTACACCAGATGCTCTAGAACAACTTAAGTAACCAAGCTCCCCATTCAAGAGAGACATCACTTTCTCAACGTGTCAGTGGTGGTCAACAAAAGCATGCAAAATATTAAGGTATATAAACATGGGTTAGAAATAAATATGATACCCAGTAATGTTGCTATCTAAATGCCATAGCTTTTGAAGCCTTGAAGCTAATTAAATGGCCATTCACGTTCTTCTCATACAGTCTTTTAAGTTAGGTTCCAATTCCAAAGAGTCCTGCAGCACAAACAGTACTAACTTCAGCAGGCCTTGAGCTGGCAGACCAACTTTGAGGTCTGGATTTCCCAGTCCTCATTTGTTAGGAAACAAGTAAACTTCATTCTCATTATAAGGCACTTAGTGATCATGTGTCTTCTGATTTAAAACTGCTTTTGACTCCTTGTCCGACATTACCCTAGATCCTTCTTTTTAATCATTTATTATTCCTTGGCACCATTATAAGCTTAGACGTCATTAAAAACACAGAGAAGTGGTTCCCCAAAATGTTTTGCCTTTTTGGTCCTATTTTGAGACTTACCATTTGTGATCCCAAATGGGCAGACATGCAGAGCGAATATTTTTCAGGCATCTGAATGCATTTGGGGTCCTGACCCTGTGTTTGGGAGTCCTGGCATACAGTAAAAGATCACTGTTCTCATAACATAATTTAGCAGGTTTCCAGAACAGACAGGGTTGTTTTCTGGGGGTTTTGGGGGGGCGGGAGGGAAGACAGATACCATTCAAACAAGTTTTGTTCAAAAGTCTTTTCCAAAATGTAACACACAGCAATTTTAGTTAAATTATATCTGTTTTTATAATTACATAAAATAGAACCCATATAAACTTGCTTGCGTGGTGTCTGTTACCAACTGATGTCATAAAGTAGAGTTCTTGTTGTTTAGTTTGTTTTGGCTCCAATTCTGCATGCATTGCTCAAGTTTAACTTTGAGGATCAAACCCTCTGGTTGTTAAATGTTCATATTTGTTTTCTCTGTTATAAGGTGGTGAAGTTTCTAAAGACAGGTCATATACCTGTGCGATGATAGTATTTTTTGTAAGGAGTCATGTTATACAACTGTGAGGGCTGTATAGGGGTTTTTAAGAACTGGCATTATACTAACTTACTAAAGTTACTGGCTACACATTGCTGCTGCTGTTGCTGCTATATGACTTTTGTGTGCGCCTGGAAGTTAAATCTAATAATGTGGGAGAGTTAGCAGCAGTGACCTGAAGAATGGGGAAATGGCTTTGGACCCTTTTATGCAGTCCAAATAAATCCCCAAAGGGGTTTTCAGGAAGAAGTATCAAGAACATCAAATCTTGTTTTATTGTGGATCTCCATGGGTGGATTGGAAACTCAATAATTTAATGGCTGGGAGGATGAAAGTTTGGTTCTGCTTTCACATAATACCATGATGGGAGCTATTTAACTGCATGCTCGGCTAGAGGGGTTTATTTTTATACCACCTGATAGGTGTTTGAATCAAACAGAGATTATCTTTTTATTTCTATTTTTTAAAAAGGATTCCTGCTCTTCTCAATCAGGATAAATTTCCAAGGCATGTATGTTTCCACAAACCTCCTTAGTCCCAAATCCTCTAGTCTCCCAGGAAGAAGCAGGCTAGAAAAGACTTACATTGCTAATGTTAATATAATTAGGAAAAAAACCTTAATGAAAAACAACTTTTGGGGCCTTTATACACTATTTTAAAAAAAACCCACAAATTCTCCAGAGAATAAATACGATGGTTTTCCTTTGCCGCTGACCTTTAAGGCTAAATTGGGGCTAGATTGTAACTATAGATATTCTGAATGGGCCCAATCCTAAACTTGCGTGTGAATGTTTGTGCATGTTGCGCACAGGTTGCACGCATTCCCTACAGAGGGGTTGCATGCACATAGTGCGTGCACCGCACAGGGTTTAGGATCAGGCTAACTATCATTTACTCAGCTTCCTGGAGTAAAGTTACATGCAACAATGCTGTGGGAGGGAAAGATACGTAAATCCAGGTCAGGCCAGTGCAGGAGGAAGGGGCAAGGCAGAAGCAGCATAGCCAGCGAGCATTCCGTTATACTCATGTAGATGCCCTGATTGATGCATGCATTTCAGGGAGAGGATACCTTCCTTCCGACCAACTGTGCTTAGCATATCTCTCGTGGACTGAAACCTTTCTTGCTAGAGCTTTTCTCAGTGTAGCATTCTTACTAATGGAGCCAGCACTGTAAGTGTAACGTATGTGAGAGTATAAAAAACCCATGGCCTTGCTTGACACCTTCTGAGCTCCAGACCCTCTGCAGTTATAGACATGGCTTTTATTCCATGCATGTGTGTGTAACGCCATTCCTGTTAATAGACCCATGAGTTACATAATACATACCAAAAATGTCCAGAGTCTAAAGGTATAACCTCTTCTGGAGTCCGGTGGTATTTTGTTTTTCAGCCATATACATTCTTGTATCTTAAAAGTTACAATAAATAAAAAAATAAATAAATCTCTATTTGTAATGCTATTCACATACTTAGAAAGCTAGCTTAATGAAGCTGTTAAGTTTGTGTTTAGGAAGTTAAATGTAGCTGATATTCAAGTTGCCATAAACTTTAATGTTAAATTTTGATTACCAGTAAAGATAAATAAGAACTTCATGAAATGTTTGCACGCAAAAACGTTTCCCCCTCTGTACTTTTCTTTTTAATCATGCCTTATTCCATTTGGTTTGCTAGCCATTTTGACCTCATGTTGGCGAATATTATGGGCAATATAATGCTATATGTAAAAATGTCTCTGGTTCATATATATGTCGCTGTGGTTTGAGTCAGCCACATAATTCTGGAACTTGTACTTTGCCTAGACGTTGAGCTTTTAATTCTATTTCTGTATGGTTTCTTCATTTCTTTTGTCCATTGTGGAACAACTCTCTATTTTTGGAAATAAATATTCATGTAAATAAAATGAATGGGTTTATGCCACTTTTAAGAAAATCCTTCTTTTAAAAAAGAAAACAGTAAACTCAGTATTTGTATACCTCTTAATCTCATTTGGTGGAATAAATTTTTGAAATCCCAGGGTCTGAAATTCTGGGGTGGAAGAGGTTGGAGAATAGTCTTCTCAGCTGTCAGTCAAGTACCTTTTGAAAACAAGAAGTTAACTAAAATAGCTTGGAAAATGGGAGTAAGAAATTCAGAAAGAAGTGCATGGTTCTCTCAAATCTATAAGGCTTCTGGTTGGACATTTATTTGCCAAAACAATTCAGTTGGGCGGGAGCATGGAGTGATCAGCCAATCATTCTGAAACTTGTCTTATTTTTGTGGCATGTTTCTTCAGTCCGCCGCCCAATGTTAATTAACTGTTGACGTTAAACTATGGAAATTGGGAACACGCTGACATCTGTTTTCTTCTCCACATAAACCAATATTTATCAGTAATCTTGTTTTTCTGTTTTTATTTTTTGGCAGACTTTTACCAGTTAAATATCGGTTTAATTCCTGAAACCAGAAGCCCTAAACGTACCTTTGTTTATAAGGTCAGTCATGATTTCCTCTCTATCCTCCCCCGTTTAATACAAATTTCATGCTCTCTCAGGTAATGGGAAGGTACAAAGTTTTCTATCTAGCTTTCCGTCTCAACATTTTTCCAAAAGGGAATCTGCTGAATCTAGAAAACTTGCAAATGACGGTGGTTAGAATTTTAAACCTTTTTGGAAACATGCTGTAAGACTAGAACCAGTTATGTGCTATGGTGATGGTGTTTAAAAATCCTGAACTATATCAAGAGAAGATGCACATCTCACAATATGGTGTTTCTCTGTTATGGTATTTTGATTTCAAGGTCATCCTAGGCATACCTATTTCAAAGTACAGGCTAGAAAATGAAAATATCTATTTGGCAAAGAATGGGTAAAGAGGAAAACTAGTAGCTGAACATGACCATTTCTTGAGACTACAGAAATAGACAAGAAAGGTCAAGTTATAAAATGTTTTTAACTTAAAAGGACGTTGTCAGCTTTATTAGGCCCTAAATTTAAGTTTTGCTTAGGTGAATATGAATAGGGTTTACACTAGAATCCAGTTGCTTTAACAATAACATTGCTCAAGTCTATTTAAACTTTCTTCTGAATGCTTGCAACCCAAGCCCCAAGAGCATTGGTCTTAGACTTTTGAAACAGGGAAGGTGGTAGGCATAAAACATTTATCCCCTGAACAGATTGAGTAAAATTAACAGGATTTTCCCCGTTGCAATCATCTGAAGTGTTAGTAAGGCAAGCAAGCCTTTTTTCAATGTGATCATTAACCTGATTATGTCCCTTTAAAGCATTTCAGATATGATTTTTCTGTGGTGGTGTTGTGATCTTGCCACAAATCAAAGTTCCTTCAGCCTTAGTTGGGGGCCTTAGTGACACGGAGTCTTCCAGCTACACTTACCAAGCTTAAAACTACTTTTCCTCCCCTTTTACAGCCTGTGTGGTTCTGACTGTTGGCAGTTCTATTGTACAACAGCTTTAATCTGAGCAGCTGAGACTGGCCCTACAAGCTGTCTTCAGGCGTCTCAAGGAGGATCCTGTTACCAGTTTGGAACGCAAATGTTCACACACTACAAGAAATCATGTATTTGAAAAAAGCAATGATAAGTTGTCCTCTTTAGCACAAATGGAAAATGATATTGTGGAGCAACTTTATTAAAAACCTTTCATATATGAGTAACACCGTTGCAATCCCCAATTGGAGGGAAAAAAATCCTCTTCAAGGTATATAGTCTAGATTTTTTTCTTACTGTAAATATTGTAATTTTATAATACTGTCAATATTTTATTAACTTACAAATATTTAACAAAGGTTAATCTATGTAAGTTCAAATTTACTCAAAGGTGCTCCACATTTCTAAGCTCTGCTGCAGTCAGTATTGCGTTTTATTGTAATGTAAGATTAACTTTAATTTTAAAAGTGTAAACACTAGTTCAATGATCCTTTTTGGAAGAACAAGAAATAGAGACCGTTCTCCTCTTTGATAAGTATATTACTTAGATTCCTGTCCCAATGTAAAAATACTTGAATCCAAATCTCATGCTGCAGGAAAGCTGTAGCTGTATGATGCCATTTGAGAATATTGAAGTCTAAATGGCTTTTCTGTCAGTTTGCAGTGTTTTAAGGATCAGTGAACTAGTTAATCCAAATATGTATTTTTTTTAATGAAAAAAGAGACTCTCCGATCAGGTGGGGTGGTTGAGAAAAGGTCAGTTGAAATGTGCCCGTAAAATGTCCAGTAAAAATGAGCTCTTTGCATTTTTTAATTAGTTTTAAGCATTTCCTTAGCAGTGTTTGTATCCCAAACATTGCTGCTTTGTGCTTGTGCGTGGAAGTCAGAGGGGAAAGAAGTAAAATCTGGATTCATTGTCTAAATTGCAGGCCCTTCAAGCTCTCTTTGGATAGAATCACATGAGACAGGACTCCACATTGTCCCCCCTTTGCTTCGGATCTACCTGCTCATGTGACGGGTGCCCGCTAGATGTTTGCCCCTGTTTGGGTCAGGGCATCTCTGCACGACATCATCCCCAGAAATGAGGGGCATGCTGTGCGGGTTAACCTGGCCCAGTGGGCTGTCACGGGGCCTCTCCCATGTGAAAAGTTCCCTGCAACCCTACCCATGTACAGGTTCACAAGCCCCATGGACCTGTACATGGTGTACAAGACAACGGGGCTGATGAGGGTCACCACCCTGGAAGAAGCTGCTTCCAGCCCAGCCGCCTGTTAGCTGTTGGATCAGTGGAGTGGGAGTGGGGTTGCATGTCCCAGCCACCCACTCATGAACTACAGAGTGGACCCCAAGGAGGAGGAGGAAGAACAGTTGCAGCAGTGGAGGGGACCCTGGGGAGGAGGAGCAGCAACTCCAGGGTTCCCAGCTGGATTGGCTACGTGCATAGCTCTGCTTTTAATTTGCCTGATAGGTGATTTGTGTCTGTCTGTCTGTGTATGTCTATGTTGCTTAGGCTATGACGAAAGCTGATTCCGAATAAAGCTTACTGCTACTACTTGCATAGTTGGGGATGCCAGGACTGAGCCTCCTCCGCGAGGTCCTCTCCAACAGCTGGAGGGTGCACACCCTCCACCACCTCTCCAACAGCTGTCAGGCAGTGGCTGCTTCCTCCAGGGGCCTGATCCTGCTGCTGTAGAAGCAGAGTCCCAGGTTTCTGCCCATGTGATGGGCTTCTTAGGCAGAACCGGAGCAATGGGGAAAGGTTTTGGGTGCTCCCCTGCCCGCGGGGCCCACACATGGGTCTGCCCATTTGAAAGGCTTCCTGCCCTGTTCCCGTGAGTAGCTGCTGCGTGGAGCCCCACAGAGCAGCTCTGGCCGCCTCAGCAATGTGAAAACACCCTTTGAGTGGCAAAGATTCCACTGACCTCTGTAGAAACAGGAGTAGGCTCTGGGCGTACTGTGTTCCTCGTATTCAGCATTGGTGGTAGACATAAAGAATTTGGAAAAGTGTAATTTATTTTGTTAATAAGAAATTTCCTGTTTCTTAACTCGACAATTTTCTTTCAAATTTTATTATAATCACCTACTCGTTGGCATGACCAAGAGCTAGGCATTTTTCTTTCCGAAAGCAGAAACCAGTGATCCGTAATATTTTTGCCACATGATTTTCTTAAAGGACCAGAATTCTCTAAGATCTTTGAGCTAATATTTTTCTGAGTTTACAAGTTAATCTTTGTTAGAGATGTGCCAATATGTACTGCTTATTGTAGTGTTGTTTAATATCACTGTTTCAGTTTCCATACACATATATACTGTAACAGTATGCTTTGTACAGACTTATTTAAAAATTGGAATAAAGTAGGCAAAAATGTTTATTTTTATTTGACTATGTAAATAACTTCATTCTTTGTTAGTAGTATATTTAACTACCAAAAAGTCTCAGCAGAATGGGTAGTGTTCAAAAATTCTATGGATGTTTGTGTGTGTGTGTACTTGTGTTGTATATTAATAATTATTAACTCTAAACTGTAAGCAATGAAATTATTTTTTATGTATTCAAAAGAGCAGTTATTTGCAATCTGAATCTAAAGGCACATTTATTTTTTAGAAGATTTCCATTGAAAGGCCAGCCATCTGGCTTCTGAAGTCACTTTTTAAAATACCGGGATGGGGCTTAAATCCTCATTGATAGACCAAAGTCAGTAATGACATCATGTTGGGATGCTGCTCAGATTCATGTCCTTTGCACTTTAAGTAACAAAACAAAACAAAAATACAAAAAGGAAAATCAAGGTGTTAAATTCGCTAGAAAACAAATTCTTCACTGTACAATAGAATGGATATCTATAGTCAATTTATTTCAATAGATAATTTTTTGAGTTAGCTATTTAAAAGAATGGCAAGCATTGTATTTGCTAGTAAATATAATGTGTTTACATGTAATTAATAAATTATTTGACTTAAGATTGATTCTATCAGTGCTGATTTTTAATGAAGAAAAACAGTTTTGTGGTTTGTCATTCAGCTCATGCTGGGTTTTTTTTTTTGGTTTTTTTTTTTAACTGCTTCAGGAGGTGTTAAAATACAGTTGTTTGTTTGTTTTTAAATTACATACAGAAGACACAAAACATATGCTTCCCTGAGATTTGATGGAATTATTATTTAACATTTTCCAACATTATCTACCTCAAGATATTTCTCTTTCCCTATCCAAAACAGATAATTATAATTCAGGCACAGAGCAGCATGCTAATAGCTGAATTAATACCAACTAATGGCATTTACTGCAATGGCTGTCACTTTGTAAATTCTGGTATTTTCTTTCAACTGAAATTGGCTCGTTAATATCATGATTCACAGTAGCAAACTGCAAAGCCGAACAGTGGACAATAGCTTCAAAAAGAACTAATGGTTTTCTTTGTTATAACTTTGTAGGAAAGTCACTCGTTGACTTGTGATGAGGATAGCTTAAAACGGGCTATGCTGCGATTCAGCTCCTCGGAAGCCCATGAAGTTTCTCTAGGCAAAAAAGTAAAACTGAAAGAAACAGAGAAACTTGAAAGAAGGGAACTTGGATCTTCATAAAGATCTAGCTCGTAGTTTCTCAATCTGTGGATCACGTACAGGTCTAAAAGGTAGAGACCGTGGTTGCTTTCTATAACACTAAATGGGAAAGGGGGGGCATCATCAAAATGTTCTAGCTGTGGTCAGCAGTATGTGAGAGGCTGAGTACCGCTACTAGCTATTGATTATTGAAGCCATGGGAATCTATCTTGAAAGAGTGAAAGAAAATCAGGATCCTGATGTTGGGCATTGTAATATTGTGAAAGAGAATACTTAGTGTTAGTGAAAATTACATGTGGTTGGTGAAGTTGATTAGTGCTCTAACCTTTTTTTTCTGGGGACTTGGGTTGAAAACATGGTCCTGTCTTGAAAATGTTTCTGATCTTAGTTTAGATCCTGTTTGGTCAAACAAATTCAGTGCACAGTTCACCAAGGTCCCCGGTCTCTGCTGAAGAGAAGCAAGGGCTTCATTTGTGCCAGGGCTAGTCCCAGCACCTCTTCTGGATCCTGTCACTGCTGTGACTCTGAAAGACCCTACCTCATGCAGAAGCACCAGCCTCAGCCCCCTTCTTTCCTTTGACATGGCTGGGGCTGCTGTGGATGGGCAGAGTGGGTGTTGGTGCTGCCACTCATCAACTGTTTGGCAGGAAGAGTGTTTTGCACCAACCCACTGCTGAGTGGTGGTAGCTACAAGACCTGGCCTTGATCAAACATAATCTGATCCTGAGCAGTGACTGCCAAAGTTAGGGGTATTGACTGGGGCCACTCTACCAGCTCTTCTGAACCCCCCTACCCCCAAGCTTCCAGGGTCAAGGAAGAGGACTTCTGGGGGTAGGATTGAGCCTTGACATTTCTCCCCGCCACCCCTTCAAATTAACCACTGAAGAATTGGAATGGTAAGAGATTGGATGGAAAGTCTTGTAAGACTATGCTGAAGTGGGGGGTGCATTACGGCTGAGACTGGGGGGAAGATGCACAAAGAAATAAGGCAGTTTGTATGTCCCTTGTTTTGCACACTGCTTTTGGTACAACATGCTAAACACGAATGTTAATTCAGTGCTTTCAGTGTGAGGTTTTATGTTTAAATAACCTAGTTTATAGTTACCATATACATCATTTTCACTTATTTTCAGATGGATTTGTACACAGTTTTACTGGGAAATAGAATCCCAGCCACCAGTCAGAGGTGAGAAAAAGCAGGTTCTCCTCTTACACAGCTAGACTGTGGTGAGCATATTGATGTGGCCTACAGCCAGAGAAGGTAGGATAGGTAGCACTGAATTCAGATGGACAACCTCTTCACTTTGGAGTCCTTTTGCTGTTCTACATGGAGCAATGCACACCCATGCCTCAGCAGCTCTGGGAATCCTCCAGTTGTGCCAAAGTCCCCATATACCCTGCTGCTAGTTCTACAAACAATTGTTTCCTCTTTATTTGTGGATATATAATATGCCTTTGCGTGAAACTTTTTTGTGTGTGTGTGTGTGTATGTTAGTAAAAATACGTTGTTTACTCCCCTTAACTGGTTTTGGTGAAGATGAAATAAAGCCAAGGATTCTAATAGTATACAAATGTTACCCATGCAACACTCAACAAGGAAAACAGTTTTTGGTTTTTTAAATTTGAACCAGTGCGTTTAGGTTGGTGTCCAGTCTCCATAGTGGCCAATATGTCAAACTTCAGAAGAAAGCGAAAGCTCTGATAATGCATCCAGCCAATTCTGCGGAGCTGCAGATGGGAAGAAAACATTTCCTGAGTCTCCGCAGCAACTGTTTGCCACCCTGAAGACAGTGTGGTTACTGCTTTTGTTAGTGTTAATAATTACAAATATTATTATTCATAAAATTATCCAGCATTTCACTGCCACCCCCCAAAAAAACCTCTTCAGCTATAGTATTTCAGTACACCGATAATGACATCATATGTGGAAGTGCTGTTGAGAGAATGGTCTTGACCTTTTACATGAGAGATGGGAATTCCCAAGGATGAATCTGCTGAGCCCAGTAGTAGTTCTGTTGTATTTTCCATTTTGTGACAATCAAATACAACTTAAAAAAAAAATATAAACCAAAAGCAAAAGCCACATGGTTTCCTATTTGTACCTTGTATTGCTTTATTTGGTAAAAACATGTGACCCAGAGTGTAAATCCACAGAGGACAAGTTCTGGGACATGTCAAAGCACAGTGACCATACAGGCTTTGGGTTGCAACAAATGTGCAGGTGGACAGCCTGCCCCCTGCCATGATGGGTTGCCAATGATGGCCAACCAGGGAGGCTGACCAGGGTGGGCCTCAATCCAAACTAGGTCATGGTGGTCCACAACAGATATGCTAGCCTGTTGTGGACCACATTGGTCCAGTCAGGTGGGCCTTAGTCTGGGTTGTGACTCTGGAGGTTTCCCAAGGTCAGAGCCCGGGCTGACCACTGACATGGCCCAGGGCAATCCTGGACCAACCTCTGGCAGTGCAACAAAGTGGGCCACTGTCGCATCTGTTTTTACCCATTGTATTGATTTATGGTGATTGATTTTGGCAGTGATTATACCAATGTTTATTCTAGAACTGAGTAGACAGCCTGAAGATGCTTAACTTGAACATTAGTCCATAACTATCATCTTTGAACTACAGAGGCGTTCTGTTTAGCAGGGCCTCAAATTTTGTTGAAACACCGCCATGGCCTGTTCCGGCCACAGAGGCGATTGCTATCTGTAGTCTGTGCTTACTGTTTGTCATTTCCATCCTTCTTGACAGAGTGGTTACTGCTTTCAGCACATGAACGCTGTCAGTAACCTCTTGGGTGTCTGTAAGAAGCAACCAGTGTCGTCCTTGGTTTTGTTTTGACGTGACCTCTTTCTCCTGTAGGTGTGACCCTGCGAGGTGGTTAATGCATTTGCTTTGATGCAAATGGTATAGCTTGTTACCTTGGTAGCTTGCCTTCCAGTTTGAAATCTTTTATTCCTTTTTATTCTTACTGTATTTTTTCTAATTTTAGTTTCCTGGCATATAATTATTATTTTATTACTTGGAGGTTAATTGCCTTTGGCTTAGTAGTTATTGGCACTGATGTGTTTGTCCTGCCAATTCACTTCAGAATTGGTGAACCTAATGAACTGCTGTGAGATGTGCTGCAATATTTCGACAATGCTAAGTTTGGGTCCTTTGCATTTTGGGTGGGGGCTGTTTAAAATTATTTGTAGTGATTTTTCTACAGATTCATGATATTGGTCATATATTTATAGTATATAGGTATCTCATAGGCCTGGTGTGATTTACTTGACCTCCATATATCAAAGACAGCTGTTGAAGTAAGGCACTCTTGAATTAAGGGCTATTTTTTGTTAGTCTATCTGGAATCCAGTGGGAAGTAAACTGTAATTTACAATGCAATGTTATGTTTGCCATGGTGCGTTGCGCAAATTTCCAAAGAATCATAGCATTATTCTGCTAGGAAGACCTCTTTACTAATAAAAGCATCTGTACCAGCTTATTGTTGAAAATTATTATTTGCAATAGGAGATCCAGTCATGGACCAGGGCACCATTTCACTTGCCGCTGTACAAACCTTTAATAAAACGACACTCCCTGCCCCAAACAGAACAGGTGACTATGACAGGCAGACTAAGGGAGTAGAAGAAAATAAAAAGACAACATTGGTCAGCATTATAAGCAGTGCATTTGGCACATCCAATGACTAACCGATGCCACTTTTTAAGGTAGATCAGGAATATTACGTGGTTTCAGTGGCTCCTGTGGATTGTTTCCTGTATTTATTACACATCTCACATTTAACTACCTCATCTTGGATGGGGCTTATCCCATCTTAGGACAGAACATCTAGAACTCTTTACTACAAAAAATAAAGGAGTCAAAGTCCATCCCAAACCATGTGGTCCATCACGCTGGTGTGGTTAAGGCACGCCTGTGATGCGCAAGAGAGTAATGTGGTCTACACCACAGCCGATGTACTGCCCGTTCACAGCAGGTCGGACTGAAGGCAGCCATTCAGTGAAACAGCAACAGCAAACTTGAACCCACAACTTTTAGGGACATAGTAAAGTGCCTTAACCCCACAGCCACTGTGCCAAGTTATGCCTATATAGATTGTTTAGCATTTATTATTTATTAACATTTTCATCCTGCCCTTCCTTTTAAGGCTTGCCAAGTTACAGTATATACAAATGCTAAAAAAAAAATACACAAATAAAACCAGATAAAATATCCCCTACCCCGCACCTTCCAAACCCAGTTTGGGGTCTGCCAAACACCTGGTCAAGCAAAAAGGTTTTACATTTTCTCCAGAAGATGAACAGGCTCAGGCAAATATCTAAGGAAAGGGAGTTCCATAATTGTGGGTCAGTTACCAAGAAGGTCTCCCTGTGTGCCCTTGATGTACGAATTTGATGGGCAGATGTACATGCAAGAGGGCTCTCCCAGCTGACCTCAGAAGCCGCAGCATGATTTGAGGGCAGAGGTGGTCTCTGAGATATGAGGCCTAGACCATTGGAGGCCTATTCAGTTTGTTGTTACCATTCGGATTCGCCTTATCCAGACACCTTCAGGGGAAGTGAGTTTAGTCTGGTTAGAGAGTTGTCTGGATTAAGTGATTTCTGCTGTCAACACACAGTAATAGTGTGTTGTGGGGGACGTTAGACATGTCCAGAATGAGAACAGATTATAAGAGAGGATCAGATAAGAGGGTTTTTACAACTGCTATGTAGTAGTAGTTTATTAAGGCACTAGCATTCGCCATGGCAGATAACAAATAAATAAATATATAAGAACAAATAAACACAATACAAAAAAGGGGAAGTCTCATATCTGCCCAGATGTTATACATTTAACTATCTGGACAAGACCAGAATTACAAAGCCATCTACTTGTGATGCTTAATACTAACACACCTGTACTTAAAATATATCTCTGGATACCATGCTTATTCGGCTATGAGACCGCTTCCTCTCCCATTCTTACAGCGAAGAATGCTACCAGCCTCATCTTTCTTGACATGCATAGCCAATAATTTAATTTTGTGGCAAAAAGGGACATGCTCCTTCCCTTCCCATAGTGGCCTTATCCAAATCTCTCTCATGTTCTCATATAGAGAGCATTTAAACAAGACATACAACTGCTATGGTGGCACGTCGTCTTGTGTACAGATCCACGTCAAATGGGAACATTTTCTTTTTAGATTCAGCTGCACAATCTCTTAAGTGCCAATGCTAATTCCATGCACTTCAATGGGACTTGTGCTAGTGATCATGTCTAACTGGTAATAAACTCCCAGGATGATGCCCTGAATCTTTATACTGTGAGATACCTATAGGCATTTACTGCTGAACATCCGTCTACAATTACTGCCTCAAGCAGCTGCAAGTTGGGTTACTTTGTTTCTTATCCAAGCTTGTTAAATTGTTTTACTTGAAACACCTTCCTGCTTTTACTTTTTATAGGCGCTCTTGAGGATGAGTCCGCTATAAACGGTTGTGAAAAGCCTATTTCCGTTTTTGTTCTTTCAGATAAAACAGCACTTTATTTCAGGTTTGATTATGTGTTTCTGGGTTATTTTATTTTGCCTTTTGAACATTTTGTCACTCAGGTCACTTTGCCTCTTTTGAGGGGCCCTTATACCAAAAGCACTGGGCTATAATAAACATTTTTCGGTGCCAGTCCAAATGTTAAAAAGTTGAAATGGAAGTGATGGGAAACTCACGTTTTTTTCTTGTGCTTGTAAGCACTAGTAAGCAACAATCAAACTTTATAGAGCTGTTCAGAATCCCGAAAGGGAATGGGTATAGTGTTTGGTAGTTAGGGAGGAGCAGTCTGCTGAACCTAATCAACTTCCATTGGATGTTACAGAGGGAAGTGGGTGGAGTGGAAAAGTGTTAAGAGATGCATAGCTTGCTAGGAGACACAGTTTTGGAAGGTAAGCAGGACCTGCATTATCATGGTTCTGTAGACAGCTGGCTAGACCACTTTTTCTACTCATGATATTGAATTCATTCTACCTTAGTAAGCATGAATACTACTGCTCAATTCTGCAAACAGATGGCTTAGTGTTCTGATTTACATACCACCTCTGTTTGATTCGGGGCTTATTCAGACAATAACCTTACCCCATGCAAGCTCATAAAATGTTTGGGTTTTTTAAAATTTGTGTGGTGGTTTGTTTTTGTTTTTGTCCTGTAGCAAATGCATTCACACAACTGCTGATTTCCCTGCATTTCACCTCCCTGCTTTCCTATGGTATTTCCTACAATGCAAAGGGCATAGGAAAATGCCTTTGTAATATCCCCACATGGAGTGGACCAGGGAGTTCATGCTCCAGGAATCCTTGCCCACAACTCCATGGTCATTTGGAAGTTAGAAGTGACAAACAGAAAATGATGTATCAGGAACTGAAGCTTGCTCTAGGAAAATGTATTCATGCGCAACCAATGCTACTTGATTGTCAGATCCTTGCATACAAACCCTATGCATAAGGTGGAAGAGAACACAGGGCCCTCAAGAAGGACAGGTAGTGGTAAGGACTTAACACAATCCTCAGTAGGTAATATCCTGGCTACACTGTAGTCTTACAGAACTAATACTGGCTTCAGAAGAGGCAGAATTTTACACACACCTCTCACATGGCAGCAAATGAATATCCTCAAGTCATAAAAAGAGTCTGTCTCTAAAAAGTAGATCTATAATGTGTTAACTCACTATTCGTGTTCTCGGTTCTAAGCAATGGTTTATTCAGATTCTTCAAGATCAAATTTTCTGTTGGATTGAAACTTTGAAGTAGGGAAGTAAAATATTGATGAGGTTGGATCCACAATTGAGAGAGTTGATCAAGCTGCAGCTGTGGTGATTATTAAGCCACAGTTTCAGTTGTTCAGTATCAGCTGGGTCCAGAAACAGTTTCTACTTCATGCTTGATGATCAAAATGGCAGTGATCAATTGGTAGTCATGACATTAGGGGGGAAACAAAACCAATGAAAGGCAAAGATTTTAAAACGCGCTGCTTTTCTTTTTTTTTTTTTGGCCAGTGCATAGCTCAAAATGAGTACTAGCAGCTTGGGTCCCACATATTTGAAAGACCACCTCTTCCCTTGTGCTTCATCGTGATCCCTGCAGTCAGCTGGGAGCACCCTCTTGCTGGTATCATCCGACCGTTAGCCCCATACAGCAAGGGCATGCAAAAAGGCGTTCTCCCCCGGTGCCTGCCCTCATATTGTGGAAAGGTTCAGCAAAGCCCAAGCTTGATTTTCTGGAAGCAATGTAAGACGTTTATTTTTGGCCAAGCTTTTCATGGTCAGGAATGGGGATTTGAGTGTGGTCTTGTGGGGAATTTTTATGTACTTTTTTCTTAATTTTTTATTATGTTGTTACTTGCCCTGAATCTTAGGAGAAGGGCAGGATATAAATTTAAAGGCGATTACTGTAACCCTATAGTAGATATAGGTGTATTCCTCAAGACTAATTTAAATAGTTGGCCCATTTGTGAAGAAAAAAGGAAACCATTACAGGAGAAACAAAAGAACCAGCATTAACATTAAATGGCTACAAGCATCAAGGAAAGTGCTTCCTGCTTTACGCTGTTCCTGTGTTTGAAAAGCAAACCAAAGTATGTTGCACCCAAGTTGTTGAAGATGCTTTAAGAATATATTGAAAACAATTTGTTTTGACAATGAAAATAAAATGAACGAGATGAGAGAACTCAAAAGGTGCACTCATCTTCAGCTTTTGAAGTACAGTGTACTCTGCGCAGTCACTGAGAAAAGTACAGTAGTCAAGCACAGTGTTGGACATTCAAAAATAACTCTCTATTACTTTCATGATTGGTTGGCTGACTACAAAACAACCAATTCTCCATTCTCCCACTGACTTGGTCATTTGCATCCAACTTCCATAAGTATGTCAATAGTTGTACAGAGCTCAACAGGACTTTGATCAGAACACAGCACATATTTTGCAGAATGGCCATAAATGTATTAAAAGCAATTAAGTGTTTTCAGGAGAATTAACAGATTTAAAACTGATGATGCTGAGGTTGTGATATCAAAGAATTATTGCTTAATCTACTTAATAATAATAATAATAATTAATTGATAAAAGGATCGGCAGAAGGGCAAAACTGAAAAATGATTGAGAATCTGCCTTTCCATTACTTAGCCAATATGACTGATCCCAAATACAAACATCATAAACTGAATCCAGAGCAGGAAGAAGCTAGAATGTGGTGCTTAAAACATAATCCTAAACTGCTTCCTTTTGTAGTATTTTAAAGATCCTGATTTCTACCCGAAGTGTAGGTTTTGAACCAAAATGGTGAAAAATTGTTGAAGTCGTGCACGCAGAATCTTGGAAATCAGATCTCTCTTTTTTTAAAGCAGCATTGCTGCTGATTCAGTTTCAAACGTGTCATTGTAGCACTTCATAATATGCTTGGTGCTGAAATACATTAATTTATTTTGTGTCCATCATGCCACATGCTAGACCAATAATGATCATTTGTGGGCACAAGTAAACCTATGTAAGTCATCTGTGGTATCTGGTTCCTCCAAAAGGTGACACTGGAGCAGATGGGACATCATCTGCACTTTGTTACAGACACCGATCCCAGAATTTTGTTGAGGAGAACCCTACTTTTTAGATTTTCTTTGCAGCACCCAATGCCTGTTCTGAAGTAGGCAGTAGAAGTGTGTCTAAATGCAGATGGATGCAAATTGGTCCATCAGAAATTTAAGTTGGCCATCTCAACACAACTTACATCGACAGCACCAAGAGGTCAGCCTCCATACTGTCAGCGTTAACTAGTGCTGATACTCACAATATAAGGAGAAATACCTCAGATACTATTTCAGCTGTAGGCCAGCAGTCCAACATTGCCAAGATCCTGAAACAACATTGAGAGCGCTCCAAGCTAGTAATTTCCTCATCCGAATGTCCAAAGGAGGTTCTTCACTTTAAGAGTGTTGCCCGCTCTTAAAGTATTGGTGGTCTCAAGGAAACACAAAGAAGCTAGCTTTGACTGGCAAAGGTTGACCCAGACCTCCCATTGTTGTCCAAGATGAAGAAGCTGAGACCTAGTTCACCATGGCAACAACTGCAGCTGATTCCACAATGCTGTCACCAACTACATCAAAATACTCTATGCCAAGGAAAAAGGCAAAGAGACCAAAAGATGCCTTGATGTTATCCTTGAATTCAGAAGCCCTGGCAGTGCCAGGATCAGCAGCAAAGACAGTGTTTGTCTCCCCGCAGGTTTCTATACCACCTACACTATTGGTCTCTTGTCTAGACAGTGAGAAGGTGACTGAACTTCCAGCTGCGACGTCTACATAATTGACATTGCAGAGATCACAACACTCTTCCACAAAGACTTGCCAACAACAGAGGATCCCATACTGGCTCCTGACCATACACTTCATATAGGCTGTTACTCTGCCACACTTTTATTCACCAGTCTCGCAGTCATATCCAAGGGCATATGGACTGTTGGCTTGATAAAGGTACCAATCAGGGTAGATCCCAGGTAGGGTATTTTTTCTCCCAAACAGGAATAGGTGTCTTTTCTCCCACTCCCGAATAATCAAGCTGGTCTCAAGAAAGTTTTAAATCTTTATTAAAAGATTTTTAAAAAATAATCTCTACAATTTGAGTAAACAAATACAACAAAAATCATGACAAAACATTTGTAGAGATAGGAATAACATATCAAGTAAAAGAAATTATGCTTACTCAGGAAAGAACTTAAGAACTTGTTAGACTTTAGAATTGTTCTGTACTTAGCTGGCAGGCCAGACTGAGATCAAACAAGAGCTTATCCAGAAACTAAGTTTGAAGAGGGGAAAAAGAGAAGTCTTCCGTGTGTTTATTTCATCCATCATCCTAGTCTAATTGTGACTTAACCATAGATATTGGATCCTGACAGCTTCTCGCTTATGGTGTTTACCTTTTTTCCATAACATTATGATGGAATTCTGTTTTCTATCTGATTGGAGCTGAGTGCCAATTTCTTATCTATAACCATGGTAAATGTTCAGTGTTCTCAACTTTGAAGATATACAAGTGTGTCAGATATTTTCAGTCCTCAGCTGTTTCAGCAATTTACCAGTTTCCTAATAGCCTTTTCCACAGGAACCTTTAACCCATAAACTAGATCCCTGTCGGCTCTCCCAAGGGAAATGTAGGGGAACAGACGTAGCCACAAAATCTAAGTCGACAGAACTTTGGCCATATTGGCCTTCACTAAGGTATCCTCCAATGCCCTGGCACAAGCCCTACTTGTATGAATATCCTAGCCTATGCCTCAAATTACTATCTTGGTGACTGTGCCTGCCACCTGGTATCAAATTTTGATGTCCATCAACTGCTGTCCCGACACTGCAATTGTTGATGTTGGTGGCGGCTGTTTCAATGGTGGTAGATGTGGGAAAGCTTGTCCGTGTATGCTGATGTTACCATTTGCACTTGCAGTGGTACAGCCCTCCACATCAGCAGCACCAGCTGAATCAACAGCATATCCCCTTCACCACCAACCACAGCTATGGCAGTCTCTATGCCTTTGCCACCTCTTCTTCTTTCTTACCTCTTTCCTGGGTCTACCAGCTGATTCTGGCTCACTCACTTCCAATTTGTTCAGGACTAGCAAGGTACTACTGAAGAATGTTCATCAGCCTCTTCTGATTCATCTGAGTCCACAATTCCACCACCCTCTGACAATGCTGTTGTTTTGACAATATAGCATCCATGAAGGATTGCAAGCAGCTTCAGCCACTGCAATGGAAGTCCACCTAGATCAGCGAGGTGAACTTGATATTTGGAATTCTTAACAAGGTGGACATATCACGAATCCCTCTGACTTTTGATGTGCAGCCAATATGCTCACAAGCCAGCACCCTCTATTCCTTTCTACCTAAGGGACCTAAGATATATGCCAAATACCTACCACCGAATTCCTTGGTGAGAGCAGCATTTGCAGAAAATTAAAGGGGACGTTAATTGGAGATACCGCTAAATGATCAGGATTAGAGGTGTGCACCAGGGGTCCAGGTTGTTTTTCATTTTTGTTTTTAATTTTCATTATTTAAATCTTTCGTTTTTGTAAATAACGAAATTTGGTTTTTGATTTTGTTTTCAATTGCTATTGGTTTCAATGGAAAACACATTTTCAGCTGTAACGTTTTTGTTTTTCATTATCTTTGGATACAATTTGGACAGATTGTACCTCCAATGAAAGTCATTATGTGTGCAAAATGTCAGAAAGATTGGTTAAAGGAATCCAATTTTTTAAGCAGTTGAATTATGTTATTTTGCAAAGATCTGCGTATACATTCCTGGCTGTAACGTCTTTGTCTCCCATCTAAATGTGGATGTACCACGGCAAGATTCTACCCCTCCCCAAGTTTACTGTCTCTGCCAATTTTCAGAAGGATTGGATTGGAAGGACTGGTGGTATAAGCAATTTCACTTGTAAATGTATTTCTGGCAGTAACATCTTTGTAGCTGAACCAGTGTACATGAAATTTGGCAGCGCTTTATCTCACACCTTCGGGATCATCTCTGCCAAATATAAGAAAGATATAATAAAGGGTCCCAAGTTTATAAGCCTGCACATCATACACAGAATGAGCCTATGCCAGGGATTCTCTTTTATGTCACTGTGGTAGAAGATCTCTGTGTGGTGCCAATTGGCCAGCAGAAATGTCAACCAAATAGCCTCATTCTGTGCTGTGACCATCCCAACTTCTCTCCCCCACTTGTTACTGGGAAGCTGGAAGCATCTGTTTAGGAAAGAGCCAATAGAGATTCTCCTATGTCCTCTATCACAGTGCTGCAGGATGTGATTGTGATGATAATTGACCAGCCTGGATGTGTAAACCATGTCTCCTGATTGCTAGGATCATATTCCCCTGCCTCCTTCCTTGCTGCATGAAGTTCCAGTTATGTCCCTTCTATGCCCGCCTCGAAGCCATCACGGATTGGTCCTGTAAAGCTGGAAGCATACAGTAATTGGCCAGTGAATGTGCCTGTCAGTCTGTTGGGTTGCTCCCCATCCTCCCTCCTCCCTCCCCCTCTGCCATGCCAGGTGCCTGCCTCTGACTGGCACTGCATGTGCTGCTATTTATCTGAATAATGGGCTTCAAGAGGGCAACTTCAGTTGCTTAAAAAATTAGGTCCCTTTATCAAATTGTCCTGTGTTTTGGCAGAGATGACAGGGAAGTTTAACATCATCATAATTAATTTTTTTAAAAGGTGTGGGATACATTCCTTCCAAATGTCTTGTAAACAGGATGCAATATAAAAATATTACAACCAGAAATTCATTTTCAAGTTAATGGCTTATAACATCAGGAACCTTTATCCAATCTTTCTGAAATTTGGCAGGGATGGTAATCTTGGGGGGAGGGGGGGGCTCAATTGCTTATAAAACCAGTTTCCTTTATCCAATCTTTCTAATATTTGGTACATATCTCCCCAAGTTTCATCAGAAGTGAATAAGAAACAAAAAAGGTATAGCCAGAAATGTGTTTTTCAGTGTTTGCCTGTTGTTTTACATAATGAAAATGAAAATTTGTTTTTGTTGTTTTTGTTTTGTTTTCATTATTAAAATAATGAACATTTTTGTTTTCGTTATCATAATAACAAAACCTAATTTCACACCTCTAATCAGGATGGCCAAAAGATAAACATCAATTTCATCTCCTCCACTATGGGCAACAGCTCCTCAGTATCCAGCTACCAGCATCATCTGTGGGAGGAAATCCAGCCGTTACTTGACCAGCACTCCCCATCCAGCAAGAGGGTTTGTGTGTAGCAACATTTCAGCTGCAAACTGAAGTTCAGATCTGCAACGCAGTGGCCACATCCCCGGGCAGTGCGATTTTAACTCGGTAGTACATACGGCTATGCAGTTCTGCAACTCAGCTCAAAATAAACAAAAAACAGAGCATCTTGCGATTGACAATGGGGCCTTTTAACTGCAGGAATGGATGACAGCCTGTCAAAGATCAAAGAGACCAGAGTCACTGTGGAATTGTTTGGCATTATCCAGAGGAGCAAGCCCCATTAGCAACCTCCCTATACCAGGTCTCATTGCTCTATGTACCAGGGTTTCTACCCCAAGAAATAGTCCTTGTTATCCTTCCTCGGGACAAAAGAAACTACACAAGGGTAATCCCAGATCAAGGTCTTCTTCCTCCAACGCTGTCATCACAGGATTTGAATGTACCGTTGAGAGCCAAGAGCCAGTTTTCTAAGAGGTCTTTTTCTCTTTTGACACTACAGTCTTATTTTGCCCCATGTGGTCTATTATTTCAGCAGATAGCTGGGTCCATGAAATCCTCACCAAGGGCTACCCTATATGGCAGTGATTCCCAAACTGGATGGCATGCTACCCTAAGGTGGCACCATTTAGTTCCAGGGCAGCACGAGGCTGGGTAAAAGTTGGGACTGGAAGAAGCAGGCAGCAGTGTTCATGTGCAGCTCTCTGACTGCCAGTGCCCAGAAGACTGCACATGCACACACACACACTCCTCTTTTGGCTCTAGACTGTTTTCTTAATTATCCCTCCCTCAAGCAGGGCCAGCCTTAAGGCAGGGGCAAAACAGGTGGTCACCCCAGGTCCTGCATTTTTGGGGCGGCACCGCCCCTGGAATCCTAGTGCTGCCAATCCTGAGGAGCCCCAACACCACCACTGTTCTAAGGCTTTTGGCAAGTCTTGTGTTGGGAGGCTCCTGG
This sequence comes from Sphenodon punctatus, assembly GCA_003113815.1. Lineage (NCBI taxonomy): Eukaryota > Metazoa > Chordata > Lepidosauria > Sphenodontia > Sphenodontidae > Sphenodon > Sphenodon punctatus. The sequence goes on from QEPC01004474.1 coordinate 1,271,990, forward strand.
GCTCACCGGAGAGCAAGTTGCTGGATTATGCTGTGGCAGGGAGGTGGGGGCTCAGCAGCTAGCAACGAGTGCTGTGGATGGATGGATGGAGCTAGGGTTGTCACCTGTCATGGTTTGACCTTGAAACTCTCATAAACTAAAGCAGGAGTCTCGGGGTGAAACTGCAAGAAGTGCTAACTCTGGGCAGAGCAGGAGCCACCCATTTGCAGAGCATTCGAGCAGCCCTGCAGGCAGGGGCATAGCTCTAATAGGTGCAGCAGGGATGGCTGCATTGATGGGCAGGGTGGCACATGCATGCAGAATGCATATGCACACTGGCATGGATTGCCCCAGCAGGGACCCGTTCCCACGGTGCGCACATGCACACAAGCAACCTCTGCCCTCTCTCAAGCGTTCAACCAGCCCCCTTTCACATGTACACACACACAACCAGTCTGTCGCTCACCCCCAGCTCCCCACCCAACCTCCCCATAGCATGTCTACATGTACACACATGCTCTCTGCCCTATTGGGTCAGACAGAGGATCCGTAAGAATAACTTCTTTATATTCCCAATAAAGCACAAGACAGTCTTGCCCCTTTAACATTTGGCTATGTGGCAGTTCGATGGGAGCCCTGAATTTTATTTTTGTCCTGGGCCCCCACAAATTCTAAAACCAGCCCTGCCCCCAAGAGAGCATGTGCTGCACTGGTAGCTACTGCCAGAAGAAGCAAAAGAACTCCCAAGTTCTGCTGTTACAATGTCTGTACTGGGACTAGCCAGTACCCAATCCCCTCAAAAGTTGGTAACTTCCAAACCCGATCCTGAAATCAATTTCCGATAGATTATTTTTATTTCTGTCCTGATTTTTCAGTTTTCCAATTTGACATACTGATCAGTAATTGGAAAATCGAAAAATCCCAATCGATACCGTGGTAACCCATTGAGTAGCTGATGTGGTACTCAAGTATTACCTGTGGGTACTAAATTTAGGACCCATTTCAGCACTACACCTGAGCTCTCTTTGCGCTGTGCTCCTGCCAGTGAACAGTTCCTGGGTCAGGCATGCCTCCGCCCGCCCACCAATCATTCCTGCACACCTCCTGCAAAGTTGCAAACACTCCTCCGCAGGTGGATCCACAGGAGGAGGATCAGGAAAATCTCTCTCCATCAGTCCCTCCACCCAAGCAAGCATGCCCAGCTGCCACCAAAAGGAGCAGGTGCAAGAAGAAATTGTATAAGTTTCTTACAAATACAATTATTTAATTTTTCTGTGTATTAGGCTTGTCACATGAAACCTGTGAGTGGGGGCTGCCCGAATGCACAAGAAATACATGCAGGGGGGTGCCTGTTTATTAAACTCTACACATTAAACATGAGTGGGGGCTGCATGAACCAAACCTGGACTCCATGGGGTTATCGTCTCATTTGTTAACACCCTCCGTCTTTTTCCCCTATTAAGTGTGGGCAGCTGCTGCTAAAATTCACAGTCTCTCTTAACTGCGGAGCTGCTGCATACTGTCTAGTCCTAGCACAGACATTGTAGCAGCAGGACTTGGGAGTTCATTTGCTGCTTCTAGCAGTAGCTACCGGTGTAGCACATGCTCTAGTTGGTGCTGCTGAACACGAGGTCGGTAGTGACTAAATAATCTTACCATCTGGGAGTCTGTCCTGGATTGGACCGCTCACCTTGTGTGCATAACAGAGACCTGGCTGGACAATTAATCGGGGCCGATTTTGGCTGACCTTGTTCTGGCCGGGTACTCTGTGCAGAACCAATCCAGGATGGAGGGGCGATGTAGCTGTCCTTCTTGGGGACACATTGCCGGTCAGGAAGCTTCCAGTAAAGCCCTTGCCTGGTGTTGAGGACCTCCACCTTGTGATTGATTTGTCCGGGGAAAGATTGGGGGTGCTGCTGGTATACCGTGCACCCTATTGTACAGCAGCCTCCCTGACTTCTCTAGCTAAGCTGGTGTCAGAGGTCATCTTCAGGTCTCCCAGACTTATTGTTTTGAGGGGCTTCAATATCCATGCTGACGCTAGTCTTGACAGGGCAGAGCAGGAGTTCATGGCCTCCATGGCAACCATGGGCCTGTCCCAGGTTGTATATGGCCCAACACATAAGAGGGGGCATACTCTGGATGTGGTGTTTTGCACTGGCCTTGAGGTGAGGAATCCTATGATTGGGGGTATAGATATCTCACCCTTGTCATGGTCAGACCATTTCCTCCTGAAGGCATGTGTCGTGGTGCATTTTTATCCCTGGCGCAGTGCAGGGCTATTGAATTGGTCTGCCCTTGGAGACTTATGGAACCATCTAGGTTCTGGGATGCTCTGGGGGATTTACCCTCTGACCTTGACACCTGCACGGTCGATGACCTCGTTGCCTTATGGAATAATCTTTTGGCGAAGGCCATCGTTAACAGTGGCTCCCAGGCATCCACTATCTCTGTGGTTTACAGAGGACCTGGCACGACTTAAGCATGAGGGTAGGCGGTTAGAGTGTTGGTGGCGTCAGACTCGAACTGAAGATGACCGATTTAAGGGACTATGCCATGGCTGTGCGGGCAGCAAAGAAGAGTTTCTTTCCTGCCATGATGGCATCTGCAAAATGGCATCCAGTGGAGCTTTTCTGGGTGGTAAGAGGCTTGGTCAGTCTGGCATATCTCCAGCTGGAACTGAAGTCTTCCAGTGCCCGCTGTGACATGTTTATGGAGTATTTTGTGGATAAAATCGCTTGCATTCATCATGACTTTGACGACACCTTTTCAGAGATAGTGGCAGAGCCAGAGGTCATCGAAGTCCTGGCTTGTCCAATTTTATAGTATCAGTATCAATTTATGTTGCCCGCTAATGCAGGGGATGTGCTTGGGGCTGTTAGAGCTACTACTTGTAAATTAGATCCGTGCCTGTCCTGGCTGGTGAAAAACAGCCAGGAGACATTGGGCCATTGCTGGCTGAGGTAATCAGCACCTCCCTGCGGCAGGGCAAGTTGACAGACTGCCTCAAGTAGGCTCTGGTTCAGCCTTTGCTTAAGAAACTTTCACTTGACGTTGGTTCCCCTGCCATCTATCAATCTGTCTCTAACCTTCCCTTTTTAGGGAAGGTTATTGAGCGAGTGATGTCTCAGCAGCTCCAGGAGCATCTGGATAGCATTGGTTTTCTAGAACCGCCGCCGTCTGGCTTTCACCTGGGTTATGGCACTGAGGCTGCACTTGTGGCTTTGGTCGACGATAGGACAGGGGAAATCGACCCGTATGGAATGCCCAGGGTTCTATTCTGTCCCCTCTCCTGTTCAACATGTATATGCAGCCGCAGGGTGAGATCGTGAGGGGGTTTGGGATGCGGTGCTCCCAATACGCTGATGACACCCAGCTCTACCTCTCATTTTCATCTGACCCAGGCCCGGCAATGTCGGTGCTTTCCCAGTGTCTGGCAGCTGTGGGGAACTGGATGAGGGTGAGTCAACTGAGGCTGAATCCTGACAAAATGGAGGTGATGCTGGTTGGTAGGGCCGATTACCTGTGGGGGGAGGTACACCCATCAGAGATGGGTTTTGCCCTCCTCTGGTGTCTCAGGTCTGGAGCCTGGGGGTGCTCCTAGATTTGCCATTGGACTTGGACGCCCAGGTAGTGACTGTGGCTGGGGGTGCCTTCTGCCAATTATATCTAGTTAGAAGGCTCCGGCCCTATATTTCTGATTCTGAACTTGCCACCATTATCCATGCTTTCATTACTCTAGACTAGACTACTGTAATGCGCTCTACGTTGGGCTGCCCATGGTAATGGTCCGGAGGCTGCAGATAGTGAAGAATGCGGCGGCCCATCTCCTTATGGGGACGGGTCGGCGTGAGCATATAACTCCAGTTCTACCAATAGTCTTCCGGGCCTGATTCAAGGTGCTGGTTTTAACCTTTAAGGTCTGGGTCCTACTTGTCTGAAGGACTACCTCATTCCTCAGGCCCTAAGCTCCCCTGCTAGAGCCCTCTCCTTGAGGTCCCGTACTGTTGGTGGATGGCCACTATGAGGAGGGTGTTCTAGGTGGCCGCACCATTGCTGTGGAACTCCCTCCTGGAGGAGGCCCACCTCTGCTCACCTTCTGGCAGCTATGGCGTTTCAAGAAGGTGATGGGGAGGGTGTGTAGGGGCATGGGTTGGGAGGAGAGGGGTTATCTTGTTTGTTTTATTGCAGTGTTTTATGATGGTTTTATGATTTGATATTGTTAGTCGCCCCAAGCTGCCTGAGGCAGGAGGGATGGGTTATCAAGAACATTAAATAAATAATACAAATAAATAAATTGGGGGCAGGGCAGGGCTGGCCTTAGAAATTTTGGGCCTCAGAAATAAAATGCGGATGTTGCCTGCCCTCAGAGCTGTTCTGGGGCTGTGCCCCCACATCCGCCTGCTTGCAGCGCCACCTGGGTCCATTTTAGCCCTGACCAACTGTCCACCCACTTGGTGCCCTCTGCCCGCACCATAGAGTTGGTTTATGAATTTGCATGTAATTGAACCGGTAAACTAGTATACATACTTGAAGGTAATCTTTTCCTAGTCACCCTCATGGCATCCTCACTATAAGTCTGTTATGTCCGAAGCCAGAGCAACATGCAAAGGGATTATCCGTTTTTATTTCTCAAAGGGTGGTAAACAGTAGGCTTTGCCCGTTCTGAAAGTTTTTAGAGCTAAGGTACCTCCCCAGCTCCTGTATGCAGTTTCGGTATGGGTGCCTCAATTTCTTCATGAACTTGAGATTGTTCAGAATGGTTTTCTGCAAGCCATTCTCCATGTCCCTAGGTGTACCCGCACTGTGTTACGAAGGGCAGAAACTGGATTTCACTCAATGGCCGCGTTAGCGAAGGGGGCAATTTTAAAATATTGGCTTTGTTTAAATTTATGTCCATCAGAGTCCTTCTCCCAGGCAGCGCTTTCTATCTGGACATCTGGCCCTTGGGAAAGAGGTATAGAGCACCTTCTTTCCTCACTAGGTTTCTCTAGCTTGTATTTGTTGTCTATGGATTTTTTCTAGGGTTCTCGGTCTTGTTAAATCTTGAATCCCAGACCAAGAGCTCCAAATTGCCAGGGAAGCAATCACTGCACAAAAAATATTGGGGTTGTACGGCCTTTTTTCTATACCCATTAAAGGAGCTTTTTATTTGTCACCTATTCCTGTATGGAGCTATAGATTTGCTTTTGCCCTGGTTAGAGTTAACTTCCTTCCTTCTGTGAGGGTCGATTTGTAAAGTTAACTTATAATCAGAGACTCTGTCGTTTCTGTGTTAGCAATTCAGTAGAATCCATAAGTCATATGCTTTTCGACTGCCGATTATATAGTGACCCACGTGCTGCCTTTCTGGACCCGGTTATAAATAATTCCCCTGTTTGTAGTCCGAGGGAGTTGTTGGTTTTTATACTTTCTGATTCTGACCCTTTTATAGCACTGAACGTGGCTACGTTTTGTTTTGCTACCTTTCAAATTAGGAAAGCAGCTTCTGGAAGCTCTGAGGGACCCTGAATATTGTATGATATTTATGTTGTGTTTTTATTAGTTTATATTTTAGTATTTTATGTCTTTTTTGTTAGATGTCAAGGCTCTGCTACCACAATAAAGTTCTTTGACTTGATAGAGTTGTGGGTGGATCACCCACCACTCTATGCAACTCTGTGGTGTTGCCTGGGGCAACGGCCAACCGAAAGCGGAGCTGCGGCATGGATCAGCTGAGCAGATGCATAGCAGCTCCGCTTCAGACCGGTGCCCCAGGTTTGGCTGGCCCGCTCCGCAGGCATGTTCCAGAGCACCACAAGTGGGCTTGGCCTGGAGCATGCTCCACTTCCACCACGTGGGGAGCGTCCTTAGACGGATGGGTCAGGCCGGGGTGAAGCAGACTGGCCAGCACCGGGGCAGCCTGGCCATCTAAAAGCACCCAGTGTACCAGGGCAATATAGACAGTCTATCCAAACTCCTCACCATTATCCCTACCTCCATTTCAAATACAGTGAAGTGGTGGCTGGATCCTTATTGCATCCTCACGGGGATGCCATTTTAAAATCTTTGCTCTACTATCACAGTTACTGTGGAAGCTTCCCTGTAGCAAGTGGCACTCCTATTATCAATAACCACTGATATTCTTTACGCGTCAATTTACTAGAGTCCCAAGCTGTCCGAAGAGTTCTGTGGGCATTTCTCCAGTAAGGCCCTGGAGGATGTGATACAAATAAGTGCCAACAGCACCGCATAGACATGGTGTATCAACAAGCAGGGAGGAGCAAAGTCATCCTGCCTTTGTTGAGAGGCAACAGTAACTATATATTTATCCCACCCTTCCCTCAAAAAGGCTCAGGGCAGCTTACAAGATAAAACATATATAAACATAAATATATTTGGTCACCATCCACTTGCAGATCAGAATGCGCTGAGCAGGACTATGGGTGAAAACAGACATGACGTTAACAACCCTTTAACCACCTTTGGTGGTCATTTATGCATGTTTCAGGGCTGCACAGGGCACCAATACAGCCCTGCAACATGCATAAATAACCACCAAGGGTGGTTAAAGGGTAGTTAGCGTCATGTCTGTTTTCACCCTATGATAGAGCAACAGGGATGCTGTAGTACATGACACATTCCACTGATGAGCACAGTCAGCAGACATCCATATTCAAAACAAGACATGTTCTTCCTGCATTAGAAGAAAGACTTTCTATATGCTTTTTCTTCAAAACCACCAGTTCCCAAAGAACTGCCTATGGGCGTTTTCAGACAAGACACTCTCTTCCCACCCCCTATACATGTTGCAGGGCTGCAGTGTTTGCCCTATGGGTGCCCTGTAACATGTATAGTGGGTGGGTGGGGAGTGTCTTCTCTGAAAATGCCTGGTTAGATAAAATACAAGGTGAATGCAATCTTAATAGATCCAACTTGGCCTCACCAACCGGGGTTCAGTGCCCTTCTCAAGACAACAGTAGACATGCACATTGTTTCTCCACCATCATCTCCTCTCTCAGAAGGATGGAGAGATCTTCCACCCAGATATAAGGTCTCTTTGCCAGGCAACACAGAGGATAGCCTCTCAACAGCTTGGTTTCATGTCCTTACTTGCGGCTGTTTGAGATATTTTAGTCAATGCCAGACAGCTTCCACATGAAAGACCTAGTCTCTTAAGCGGAAGTGATTTAAGAACATAAGTAGTGACGTATTGAGTCAGACCAATGATCCATCAAGCCCAGCATCCTGTCTCCAACAGTAGCCAATCTCTTTCTCTTGGGAGAAGTACCCAATATGTCACAATGGACAATCCATTCTCTGTTGTTCCAGCCCCCAACACTGACAGGGTACATCCCCCAAACGTACTTGGCTAATAGCCATTAACGAACCTATCCTCCAAGAACTTATCCAATCCCTTTCTAAAACTAGCTACATTACCGGCCTTGACCACTTCCTCTGGCAGTAAATTCCACAATTTAATTGTGTGCTGAGTGAAAAAATACTTTCTCTTCTTTGTTTCTAAGATTTGTGTAAAACTGCTGCCAATTAATTTCATGGAGTGTCCCCTTGTTCTAGTACTGTTAAGAGTAAATAACCGCTCCCTATTTACGTGTTCCGCACCACTCGTGATTTTATAAACTTCTGTCATATCCACTTTGTCATCTCTTCTCCAAGATAAAGAGCCCCAACCTGTGCATCATGGGCTACGGACAGAGACTGATGAGGCAACTTGGTAGCAGTGGAGAAAGTGGAGTCCACACTGGTCCCTAGCTATGGACAGACAGTTGAATCCTGCCGCTTCCCCTATTGCTGATATCATGATTTACCTGAACCCCTTCGCTAATGATAGCTTTTCCATTTGGGTCCATTTGACAGCCATTTCAGCCTTTCACATGCAGATCGGCAGAAAGTCTCTGTTCTCCCATCCTAGAAGGCTCCTAGTCCTTTCCAAACTAATGGAACCGCGTTTTGAGCCTTTCGCCCAAAGTCCTTTAGACTTACTATCATAAAAGGTCCTCTTTTTAGTAGCTATCTACTTTGTGCACAGTGTTTGAATCCTCTGTATCACCTCCCCACTTGCCTTATGCTGCAAAGGGACAAAGCAGCCTAGAGGCCTCCCTCTAAGTTAAGCAGAATACTATCCTGCCAGTACTTTTTGGCTTGGCCTCAGGGGGGTAGTCCTGCACCCCCGTGAGCTGTGTACAGCAATTTCTGTCTCCACAGAACCAAGGCATTTAGAATAGATCCTCACTTCTTTGTAGCCTTTGGAGGGATGCGTTGCCACTTGCTCTAAGGCAGCTAAAAACCAGGTCCTCTGGGGCATCTGAGTCCGTTCTACAAGAACAGTAGCAGGCTCTTCAGCCTTTGTTAGATTCATCCCTATTACAGACCTTGCAATTCCCACACAGTCTCACAAAACGCTGTGCCATTCCTGTAGCTGCCAGGTCAGATGTGACTTTTGGTAGAGCAGTCCTTCAGTTCCTCTTCAACTAGGACTCTTTACCCACCGCCAGGCTTGCAGGAGAAACTGTTCTATACTCGCCCGTTGGTGCGAATGAACGCTACAACCACTTGAAGGAGAAGAAAGGTTACTTGCATGCAACCATCATTCTTTGAGATGGCATTGTTTACTTGCACATCACACCTGCCTTCTCTTTTAACTCAGAGTCCTCATCTGACGTGGGGACTTGACTCTAAATTGGGATTCTTTGCCTCCCTTTATAGCCTGTCTGAGTGTGCAAACAGGCACAGGCATCTCACACAGGATGGGAGGGAAAGGAACAAGTTCTATAAGCTTCCGGAAACCCAGCCAGCAGAGTTGCCAGGCTCCAATGATGTGAATGGAGAGAGCCATCTTGAAGAACAATGGTTAAATGTAAGTAACCGTTCTTTTTATTTTGACCCCATGTATTTGAAAGGTGTGACACAGCGCTGTTTTTACATGGACAGCGGTGGGTGGGGGCGGGGGGATGGGTGTGCTGCTGTGGCGGGTGGGGGTGCCCACGGGCGCGCACCCACGGAGCCACCTCTGATTTGCCAGATGGCTCCATAGGTGGGCAATGGGTGTAGGTGAGTGTGCGCCAGAAGTGCACTCTCACCCACCACCCATGCTGTTCGCACGGGCAAACACCCGGAGAACACCCATCCCCCCACCCACCTCCACGCTGTTTCCGTGGACGCCCCCACGCATCTAACACCCTCCTGCGCACCCAGCGGGGGAGAGGGGGAGGGAGGTGTCCGTGTAAAAACAGTCAGAGAAAGATTGATTTTTATTCTTGATCAAACAAGTGACAGGGTTACAAAAGTGTGTGTGTGTGTGAAGAGAGAGAGCTCTTTACATATAGCAGGGGCTGGTATCCACTGGCTTCACATACAACTCTCCTTCTGTGGCAGCCTGCATGCTAGATATCTGTTGAAAGAAGTCTTAACATATATTTGTTTTAAAGTAGTCGGCCGCTAATTTTGTACGACCCCTTGTCTCATAAAAGCCAAGGGGGTAACTGACCAGTGTTCATAATCTTCAATTCTTGGAAATTCTAGTAAATGCCATTAAAATCTTTCAGTTAGTTCTTGTTTGTTTCTACTGAATTCCCAGGAAAACATTAAACCACTTCTGTATTGCAGTCTGCTTGCCAGTACAAATCAGGTGGAGTTTTTAAGTTTGGCCACTTTTCATGGACGCCACGAACACCCGGAAACACCGATCGTACGGGTGGGAGAGCGTCCATGTAAATGTCCATGAGTGGGTGGGGGCGCGTGTCCGACCCACCCGCCAACACCCACGGAGCAGCCGTGAGGGAGCCAGCACCCTCCGTGGGTGGAGATTGGTGTCCAACACCCGAGCGTCCATGTAAAAGTGAAAACACCCACACCCACGCGGACTGGACTGGCAGAGCCCCACTGCGCTGGTGCCACGGGTCACGCATGTGCTCCCACGCAGACATGCCCACAGGGCAGGGACGTCAGCCGGCTGAGAGCCCGTAAAGGAGGGCAGAACCATGGCACACGCCTGCCGGCTCCCACAATGGCGACCAGGAAGGCCAACGAGAAGGCCAAGGGAGACAATGCTGCCCCACACGTGGGAAGGGGCCAGGTGAGCACGGGGACCCAGGAGCGCCCGGGAGGGGGGGGCAAGAGTCCCAGCAAGGTGGTGCAGGGGGGCACCCCAGGCAGAAGGCACAAGGGGGGGTCCATGGCCGCCGGTATGGGAGGGCCCAGATGGGAGGTACAAGCTTCATTTTCGTTTTTGCTTTTGTTTTCGATTTCCATTGGTTTCAATGGAAAACACATTTCCAGCTGTACCTTTTTTGCTTTTTATTATATTTCAATGAAACTTGGGGGGACTGCACCTAAAATGGAAGGCATTAAGTGTACCAAACTCCAGAAGGACTGAATTAAGGAATCAGATTTTATAAGAAGTTGGATTGTATTGTTTTGCAAGAATCTGCATATAGATTCCTGGATGTAACATGTTTGTCTCCCATCTAATATGGCTGAAGTGTGGCACGTTTATACCCCTCCCCATGTTTAATATCTATGCCAACTTTCAGAAGGATTGGATAAAGAGTCCTGGTGGTATACGCAATTAACCTGCAAATGTATGTCTGACTATAACATCTTTGTAGTCCAACTCTAGTGTACATGAAATTTGGCAGGACTATATCTCACACTTATAGGATCATCTCTGACAAATATCAGAAAGATGTGATAAAGGGGTTCAATTTTATATGCCTGCACAGCATACGCAGAGAATGAGTGTATACCAGATATTCTCTTACGTGTCACTGTGGTATAAGATCGGTTTGTGATGCCAACTGGTCAGCAGAAATGTCAAACAAATATTCTCATTCTGTGCTGTGACCATCCCAACTTCTCTCCCCCACTTGTTACTGGGAAGTCGGAAGCATCTGTTTAGGAAAGAGCCAATTGAGATTCTCTCATGTCCTCTGTCACAGTGCTGCAGGATATGATTGTGATGATAATTGGCCCACCTGGATGTGTAAACTATGTTTCCTGATTGCTGGTATGCTATCCTCAAAGTCCCAGTTATGTCTCTTCTATGGCCGCACCCTATGCCCACCTCGAAGCCACCACCGATTGGTCCTGTAAAGCTGGAAGCATGCAGTAATTGGCCAGTGAATGTGTCTGTCAGTCTTTTGGGGTACTCTCCATCCTACAGCCTCCCTCCCCCTGCCATGCCAGGTGCCTGTTTCTGACTGGCACTGCATGTGCTGCTATTTATCTGAATAATGGTCTTCAAGGGGACAACTTCAATTGCTTATAAAATTGGGTCCCTTTATCAAATTGTCCTGTAATTTGGGAGAGATGACAGAAGTAGTGTGATAAACTTCTGTCAAATGTCTTGTAAACAGAATGGGAATATAAAAACGTCACAGCCGGAAATGTATTTTCAAGTGAATAGCTTATAACATCAGGACACTTTATCCAATCCTTCTGAAATTTGGCAGGATTGGTACACTAGTGGAGGGACATAATTTTTCCAGGTTTCATGCAAATTGGATGGAAGATTTAAAAAAAGGTATAGTCAGGATTGTATATCAAATCAAATCAAATTTTATTAGGCTCAAGCTTTCGCCATGGCCAACAAATAAAAACAACAACAATAACATCATAAACACAATATCACATAACAAACATAAGAATGTATATGGAGCTTTTCTTAAAATCACAACGTTCAATTGCTTCTAGAATCGGCCCCCTTTATCCAATCCTTTCAAAATGTGGTACACATAGTGCTCCCCGTTGCGGGTACAAGCTCCCAGGTTTCCTCAGAATTGAATAAAAAACAAAAAAAGTATAGCCAGAAATACATTTTTCAGTGTTTTCCCATTATTTCAGAAAAGAAATTTCATTTTTGATTTTGGTGTCATTATTATTATTATTTGTCATTTTTGTTATCATAATAACAAAAATGAAATGCACACCCCTACACCCTATATGCTTTCCCTGGTAGTGAGCAGACACCCACATGCACAATCTGCAGCTACGTCCAAGACATGATATGGTACATTATAGATTATATCGGTTTTGTCCAGAAAGCATCAAGAAAGTGAAATACATTTCATTGATTTCTTTTAGACTTTTTTAATGATTTACATCAACTACATTTACAGCAAGTATTGCTGGTTTGCAAACTTAAATCAGTTTCTTGGAGCAATATTTTCACTTGCACTAAGTCAGATTAATGGATCACTGCATTCTGACCTCCCGTTGTGTGCTTCTGTAAAGCAACCAAAGGTGGTTGCTGTCAGAGACAGGATGCCAGGCTAGATGAACCACTGGTTTGACCCAGTACGGCACTATGTTCTTAAGTTCTTACTGGGTAGCTATTAGCAGGTCTCATGCTGTTAAGCTTCCATTAATATTCCAGCTTCCTGTTGCTAGTGGACTTGTGACTGAATCATTTTTAGTTATAAAATATAAAGAGCACCATCTTTAGCAGATTGGAAAGATGTTCTACAATTATGGTGGCCAGATATGCAAATATTATTTATTTATTTTTACTTATTACAATATTTATATACTGCCCCCCCTGCCTGCCCAATGGCAGTGAACAGCATATAATAAAAACATAATATTCAAATATATAAAATACACTATAATATAAATTTTAGAGGGCACTTATGAGAAATACAGGTTGCAGGACTCTACATTGGCTTCAGTGCAGCCCTACAACCTGTATTTCTCATAAGTCTCATGTAAAATTTGCATATCTGGCCACCCTATCTATCGTTTTGTTCACCCTGAGCTTCTTGAGCATGGTTTCTTTGCAGTGTCAGTTGAGTATGTTAATGCACTCACCTGAGCACCATAAGAACATAAGAAGTGCAGTATTGGGTCAGAACACTGGCCACCTTTTGGTTGCTTCACAGAAGTATGCAACAGGTCAGAATGAATGCTCCATTCCCAGCTCCTAATGGTCAAAGGTTGCATCCCCTGATCAACCTGACTCCATTTATGGTCCTATCCTCCGAGAACTTATCCAGTCCCTCTTTAAACCCAGATGTTCTATTGGCCTTAACAACATCTTCTGGTAACAAGTCCAGAGCTAATTGTATGTTGAGGTCTGGCTTGCCCTAGATGGGGTTCCCATTTCTTACTAGGGTCATTGGGCTTGGTTCCTTTGCATGCAACAAATAAAGTATCTAGTCCCATCTCCCAAACATCACTCACTCTTGGTGACAAAATGAAATGTCCCTCTCAATGTTTCGTACATAACTGTGATCTCTCCCATCCCTTCTTTCAACAAATTGATTTGAAATGATGTCATTTCCAAAAACCAGTAGCAGCCACTGCGGGCACAACAAACCCTCAACATTGTGGAAAGGGTACAAAGTAATGCCTCTCTTCTTTAACTAATCATGAAGCCAAAGATTTGTATACTGATACTATGGGACTGTAGTTCTTTAATAAATATTTATTAAAGATTAATATTCTCTGTCTATGGAAATGTCTGACGTGAAGGAATATCCGCTTCTTCCTTCATTAATGCTCATCAGTCTCTGTTTCCCCAAATACATTTTAACCATTGTTCTTTTTAAAGTGGCTTCTCTTTCACAACTAGTCATGAGCGCCTATAGTAGCAACTAGGGATGGGACTATCGGCGAGTTCTCGGTTACCAGTTTTATCGGTATTGGATTAATCTGATATCGGATTTATTATCGGTATATTGGTTTTTTAACATTGCCGATTTTTCAGATCTTTAACATTGCGGCCATTGTTAAAACAGCTGCAGTGTTAAAGATCCGAAAAATCGGCAATGTTAAAAAAAACCCGATATACCGATACTAATACCGATATTATCGGGTTAATCTGATCTGGCCAATTATTGGCATTATCGGATTAATCCAATACCAATAGTCCCATCCCTAGCAGCAACCCAGAAATGCATCATTAGCTTTGTAGGGGGAATGTATTTAAGGGCCTCTTGATGTTTCCACCACATCGGAAGTAGTATCCTATTTTGATATTGGATATTTTTGACTTCATGGATTTTAAGGTCAGAATGGGACCCTTATGCTTGCCCATCCTGACTTCCTGCATGTAACACAGGACAGAGCAGCTTGCCCAATAGCTCTGGCATCAAGCTCAGAACTTCTAACCGGGCTATACAATGCAGCTCTGAGAGAGAAATCCAGTCTTGAGTTAAAGGTTCCAAGTGATGAAGAATCCATCCTCTTCCTTGCTAGGCTGTTTTGAGCCTCACTCTTAAAGTGCATGCACCTTTTCCTCATCTGAACTGATCTACTTTGAAGCATGAGGACAGTCACTGTCTGGAAGCTCAGTCACCAGGATTAAAGAGCTGTACCATATCAGTAATCTCCTCCCCACGAAAGTATTTATAGGCTTCCTCTTGGAAAAGCGAAATCAATTTATTTTCTTCAGTCTTTCACAATAAGGCCATTGTTCAGACCTTGAATCCTCCTTGTGGCTCTTTTCTGAACCTGCCTAAATTTTTGCTTTTTTTTTTTTTTGGAAATGTGGGCACGAAAACTGCTCACAGGAATGGTGTCACAAATGCCATATACGGAGGTAATATCCAGGGCTTAATTTGGGGAGTGGGGGGGAGGCTTGTTGTGGCTCAGCCTCAGCAATTAAATTCAAAGGGAGAGGGGAATTGTTCCCAGTAGGAGTGTGTGCACCTCAAAATGTTAGACCAAGAAAAGGTTGATGTTGGTCATTTCAGAGTTGGAAATGAAACTCGGGATAATTTATTTGTCTTTTATTAATGGCTTTTCTACCCCACTCCCTGCATAGCATAGGTAATCATATAGATTTAATCACAAGAACTCCCTCTTTATATTCAGCAGCTGTAGAGAGGCAGAGTGGTCTAGTGGTTGGGTTGCCAGCCAGAGACGAGGTCTCAGTTTCCTACTCTGTCAAGACCTTGGCTGGGAGCAGGCTTGGGCCCCAGCAATTCATTTTTTACAAATTAATCACTGGTAATATCACTTTCCTATTGCTGCTTGACATCTCCAGAACTGCCACCTTAGCTACAACGTCTCACTGGAGGCTCCTAGTCAAATGGTTATCTATCTACAATAACCTCAAGTTCTGTTCTGTGTCACAGGTTTCCAGGATACAGCTGCTCATTTTGTAAATGTGATTTACATTCGTCATTCCTAGCCCACTTAAGCCTAGGCCAATAGGTGGGGTGTAACTGACCCGAGAGGGGTACAAAAGAGTTAATAAAACTTTTTTAGCAAACTTCTACCACTCCATACTCCATGGCTTCGTCAATCATAATGGGCTCAATTGCCCAGTGGTGTTTCGTGCCTCCTCCCCCCTTGTAATTTTTTTTAATTAAGTTTTTTTTTCCTGATGCTGCTGGGGGTCAGTTTGACCCCAGTTGAAGTGCATGGGAAATTGAAAGTACTAGGCGCTTGGGGTGCTGGGGGTACTATAGACCCCCCAGAATGTTGTTAAAAATAAATACATGTTTATTATTTCTTTAACTGCTTAATCAATTGTTCCAGACTGGTGTGTATAACAGACTTGTCCTTAATGTGAACCACTCTACTACATTGCTTTAAAGTATTTTAATTTTAGGTTATTCCTGTCTTATATGTACTACAGGTGAGAATTCACTTTTCCCCACTATTTCTTCAGCAGAAATCTTTCCTTAAACATTTTGTAATATTTCTGGGTCACTGTTCTGCCGAAATACACATTTTTCAATGTTTTCTAATGCTGTATTGAGTAAAGAGAGGGAGATGCACCTGGTCATACTTTCATCGACAAGAAATATATGCATTCCTTAAGTACACTCGGGTAAATTTTATACCAAATATGATAAATAATAGTTGGCATTATTATAATACTTTACATCTTTAAAGCCCTTCATAATTGCAAATGCTAGCAGTTCCCATGAGGTTAGTCATCCCGTCTCTCTTATAAATGGGGAAACTGAGACAAGATGATTAATTTGCAACAGCTGGAAACAGAGCCTTGTGTTTCTGATTGCCAAACCCTTACTCCGGCCAGTGGAGCATGATGCCTAATTAAAGGAGTTCTTAAAAAAAAAAAAATGAAAAAAAAAAAAATCCAACAACAAAAAAATCTCACTTTCCATGAAAACTTTAGGAAGAAAAATAAAGTGAAACTGAGCTGTTTCTAGCAGACTCTCCTTGTGTACGTGAGCGTCTGAGTTTTAGGAAAAGAGTCTGTCTTTTTTAGGGTGGCCAGATATGCACATTTTAGAGGACCCATAAGAGAAACAGGCTGCAGGGCTGCATTGGCTGCAATGCAGCTTTGCAACCTGTGTTTGGCTGTTTTTACACGGACGCCCCCCCCTCCCCCCGCTCGGTGTTCAAGGTGGTGTGCGGGGGGGGGCGTCCGTGTAAACAACCAACGGTGGGTGGGGGGATGGGTGCCCGCTCAGTCTTTGCCCGTGTGAACACCGAACAGGATGGGTGGGGTGCGAGCGCCTCACTTTTAAT
This sequence comes from Sphenodon punctatus, assembly GCA_003113815.1. NCBI lineage: Eukaryota > Metazoa > Chordata > Lepidosauria > Sphenodontia > Sphenodontidae > Sphenodon > Sphenodon punctatus. The sequence goes on from QEPC01004474.1 coordinate 1,288,412, forward strand.
GGCAAAAGCAACTAGGGGAAAAAAATAATCCTTAAATGAGGCAGCACATTTTGTTTCATAACCAATCTTGAGGTCGCTGAATGGGATCTGTTACTTATAACTGGTCAGAAAAGCAGGCCCTGCTGGCCAAAAGGCAGCCTTAGCAAGGGAGTTTGACAACTTATTATTAGAAAACAAATAAAAATGTCTGATATGCTACCCTCCAGATTAACCCTTTCGTCAGTCCACCCTGGCTAGGGGCAGCCATAACTCCTGATCAGTGCCATCTCTTCCCTGCACAATTCTGTTGGGGCACAGGCAGCAGAGTGAACCATTGGCAGTAAGGTTTTCAACTGACACAAAACCAGGATTATGGGCTTTCCTTATACAGGATGGTGACTTCCCAGGATTTGGAGTCTGACCCTTGACCTCAAGCCACTCACTTCATCCCTTCTTTTTGTGAGAGGAGGATTGGTCAGAAATGGCAGGGTTGGACCTTGGCCTATCCTGGGTGCTTCACCTTTTACCTCAAAAAAGGGGGTTAGGTCGTCCCTTTGTTACCAGTCCAGTGCTGGCTTCTGTCTTGGACTAAAGCACTAACATGCAGGGATGAAAAAGTCCATGTCCCCTCACTTGCTACGCCAACCCACTTCACCCACAGGTGACCCGTCCATCTAAAGGACTTGGCAGGCAAGCAGCCGCATCAGTGGTGCACTTAACATCCCAGAGCACTGCTGGGGGAGCGGGCCGGTCAAACCTGGGGCACCGGCCTGAAGTGGAGCAGTGGGCTGTCTAATGGCCCCAGGCCCACGCTGTGGCTCTACTTCCAGTTGGACGTTGCCCCAAGTAACACCATAGCGTTGCGGACACTCTTGTCCACAACTCTCTGGGGTGTGGGGTGCTGCGTAGGTGGATCACAGGCATGGGAACCTACCGGATCCATCTGATCCTGACCCAGGTGGGGCTGGGAGCAAGCAGGCTTGAGGGGGCAACCCCAGAGCAGCTTCGGAGGGCGAGCAGCCCGCCCATCAGTCTGAAAACACTGTGTGTCTTAAGATGGCACTGCTCACTTGTTGGCAAAAAGAAACCTGTACGGGAGGGGGATGGGGAGAAAAGGCAGCAAAAGCAGCAGTAGATGTGAGAGGGAATACTGTGAACCCCTTTCCTTTGCAAGCTCAGGGAGAAGGGACTAATTTGATTTATTTTTATTATTTTATTTTATTCAGCTTTTATGCCTCTCCCTCCTGCCGCAGGCAGCTCGGGGCGGCATACAACAATAAAACACATAAAGCATCTAAAAACAATTTAAAACAATAATGAGAGCCACTGCCACCTTCATGGCTCTTCTGAGGCCGCTTTTATACGAGGCACTGAAAAGCGCCTCCCGAGTCCCGCGTTTAGAGAAAAGCCGCGCGGTGGAGTGTTTACATGCTCCCCGCGCTGCCAGAAGTGACGTGCTCCCCATTGTCGCTGCCGACAATGGGGAGCACATCACTTCCGGCAGTGCGAGGAGCATGTAAACACTCCCCATGCGGCTTTTCTCTAAACGCGGCTCAAGAGGCACTTTTCAGTGCCTCGTATAAAAGCAGCCTAAGAGAGAAGGAGGGAGGTGGGGTAGGGCCTGATCAGACATAACCATAGCCCTACTCATTCTTGCTCCCCCTCCTATCAGAGACAGAGGCTCTATCTTTCAGCTGCAGCGAACTCCTTAGTCCCTGGACCTGGGTGCTTCCAATTTTAAAAAGGCTCTGGTGCCTGTGGATAACTGGGGAGCTGTTGCTAATTAGAAATAGGCCCCTGTCCTGAGGGTCTTTCTATGTTTCCCCTCTCCCTTGTCCACTCTACATTGTAAGAGAGAGGGCTGTGTTCATGAAGTTGAGAAGGCAAATGTGCATGTGCTTAGCTTAGTTGCAGGGAAGAAGACGACTTGAATGACAGGCGAGTAGGAGGGGCATCTGAGCAGTCTGCATGGGGGAGAAGCTAAGGAGAACCTGATGCAAGAGTAGTGGCAGAATAGGAATAAAGTTCCTGTGTGGGAACGTAGTGGGAAATGAGGGCAGAAAGATAAGGAGGAGCAAGGTCATGAAGAGCCTTGAAGGTGAAGACAAAAGAGTTTATTCTGGGTGGGAATTGGGAGAGGGAGCCAATGGAGTCGGGAGAGATGGGGTTCACTTCCATGCTACTTGCGTCACCTCATTAACAGCTGGATCCTCAAAGCACCCACCGGCACAAGTCCTATTGATGTTACTAGGGCTTGTCCTGGCAATGCGCTTTGAGCATTATGGTGTGATTCTCTGACAGTAGCACTGGAGTTAGTCATTAGCACCAGCACAAGCTCTGTTGAAATGAATGGTGCTTATGTTAGTGCTAACAGCTAGTGACTGTGCTAACCAGCCAGAGGATCATGCTGCCCATCCCTCTGTGCCTCTGTTCCTATCTACAGACTGGGAATAAGAACACAAGTTTCTCCATACTGAGGCAGCCCAGCGACTCAGCTAGCACAGGGGCATGACTCTGGAGATAAGTACAAGAACAAGACCTATAATAATATTCACTCCCGCTTCTGGTAATATTTATTTATATTTATTTATTTAAAATTTCTTATTAGCCCGCCCCTCCTGCCACAGGCAGCTCGGTGTGGCTTACAATCCACAAAAACGTAACAGTAATATTAAAAAACACATCAAAGGGGGATATTAAAATTACCCACTCTAACCCATTCCCCCCACCCCATCACCCTTCTCCTCCGCCAAATGCCTGGCGGAAGAGCCAGGTCTCGCAGCTTCTCCAAAAAGAGGGGAGGTCCGGGGCCATCCGGGCCTCAACCGGCAGGGAGTTCCACAGCCATGGCATGGCCACCGAGAATGCCCTCCCCTGTGTGGCCCTCAGGCAGACTCGGGGGACCTCGAGTAGGGCACCCCCGGATGACCGCAGGGGCCATTTCAGAACCCAGGGGGTGAGGCGGTTCTACAGATAAGTAGGGCCTAGGCTGTTTAGGGCTTTATAGGCCAAAACCAACACCTTGAATTGGGTCCAGAAAACTATCGGCAGCCAGTGCAGAGAATGGAGCACTGGCGTAATATGCTCCTGTAATATGCTTCCGGAGCACCAGGAGATGGGCTGCCGCATTCTGCACCAGCTGCAATTTCTGAGCCATCACCATGGGTAGCCCCACGTAGAGCACGTTAAACAATAGTCCAATCTACAGGTGATGAAAGCATGGATGATGGTGGCCAGGTCCGAGTCCGAAACATACGGCTGAAGCTGTTGCACCAGATGTAATTGGCAGAAAGCACTCCTCGCCACAGC
>QEPC01004474.1:1338660-1353754 GCA_003113815.1 Sphenodon punctatus
TTTTTTTTAGTTGCTGCTATTTTTTAAAAAATGATGATAGATAGATAGATTAGATTAGATTAAAAAACTTTCAGTTTAAGAGAGGAGTTAAGACTCTTACAAATTCAGTCATGCTCCAAAAAGCATGGAAATTGTAAGTTAAGGCTCCTGCCTTAACTTCCATGCCATGTAAGCAGTAGAGATGTTGTACAGTCTCACATATTGTGGTCACTTACAATTTAGGGTAATTTCAGACGTGATGGACCCTTCGGCCCTCCATGCTGAACCACGGTCCGGGATCCGTTTAGGATCCCGGACAGGAATCAGTCTGGCCATCCTTTAGATGTGCCGGTCTGATTCCTACAGGGGATCGGGGAGGGGCTGTGCGGCATGACGTGCAGCTGCACAGCCCCGCCCCCCTGCGCTCCCCCAGCCGCCTGCCCTCTGGGAGACAGGCGGGCGCAGTGGCCAATGCGACCGCTGCGCCTGATCCCACCCCATGGTCGGGACCACGATCCAGGCTGGGGGAAGGTAACAGACGTTACCTTCGGCCGATCCCAGATTGTGGCCAATCCAACCACAGTTGGGGCCCGATTCCACCATGATTCTGGACCTCTGGACGGACGGAGGTCCAGAATCGTGGTCAATGTCATTCCTGCTGGAGGTTCACTGGGGTGAACCTCTGGCGGAACTCACATCAGATGTTACGGGACAAACAGCCACCGCAGGGGATTCACTGTGGTTGACCGTGGTCTCGTAATGTCTGAAATTACCCTTAGGCTCCATGCACCCACACTTTGCCTTGATCTTTCAGCTCCAATCCTCTTCCTCTGCAGGTTGGGGGCAACACTAAAGCTGGGGATAGCAAGCTCCCTTTTGCCCTAATAATATGAATTTAATCCCTGTTTCCACTGTAGCCACAATTTCTCCTTCATATATAGCTTCCCTCTCAGGCAGCAGCTCAAGCGTATCTGCTTACTACACTGGTGATTATGGGCAAACAAATATTTGTATGATATATTTGTCTAAATATCATGCACTGGAGTACTATATTTTATTGGAAAGGTCTCTTTTCCCCTCAGGTACAGCCCTCATAAGGGGATCAAGCTACCCATATATACCCATCAGTCTTGTTACCCCATATAAACCCTCTCCTGTACTTGGATGTCCCATTGTCCCACTTGAAAGCTCTTACCTTCTACTAAACATTGTTTTTAACTATTATACTGTGGTTTTCATGAATTTCAGCTAACCATAGATGCCTACTACACAGGGGCTCTGGGGTTGGGACAAGTAGGTTTCAGCCTTCCAACCCCTGTGTAGCAGGGAGCAGTCCTGTGGGGCTGCTTCCCCTTTAAGAAGGGGGCTTTGTGGGCCAGCCAGAGGGCTGTGTGCATGTGTATGGGTCTGGGGTAACCAGCCCAGAACCTGAGACCTGCCTGAGGAGGAAACAGGCTAAGGAGTGAGATGCCAGAGTAGGCAGGACACTGGCCCTTTAAGGGCAGTAGTGCTGTGCTGTGGGCCGCGCCCACTCTGGCTACAAAAGAGGAAGCAAGGCCGAGAGGAGGGCAGTCTCTGTCTGGGAGGTAAAGGAGCACTATCGCCCTGGAAGAAGCCTAGCCACTCTATGCTCTCCAGGGTGCTGAAGGCTGGAGAACCAGNTGGGCGGCTGAGCTGCTGAACCTTCGGGGACCCACTCCCTCTCCCAGTGGAGTGGGTGGGTCCCCAAAGGGAGAACAGGTTCAGTGACAGCTACAGCAGCCTCGGCAGCAGCTCAGAGGCTGCTGTAGCTGTCATAAACGGCAGCGCGGTTTGTTTGTTTGGTTGGTTTTTTTAAACTAAAGCCGCAGCGGTCCCCCTGCAGGGCTTTGGGGGGCAACGCCCATAACGCCCTGCAGGAGGAGCCGCGCCTGCCAAATAGGATCTGTTGCTGTGGCAGAGCTACCCTCGGGAGGACAGACAGTTCAAGTAGTTCCATCAATGTCTGTCTCCAAAGTCCAACTTGGGCCTCCCGAGACTAGCATAGATAATGGTCCACCATTGACAGAGGTTAACTCGGTCAATCTGGATGAGTTTAGCACTGGAGCTTTGTCCAGATCTGATCAGTGGTTGAAGATTCAGTGTCCCATTGTAACTAATCCTGCAATGAGCAATTATTCTCCTTCTGCTCATTTTGGCTCTTCTAGCAAGAGATCATCTATACTGGATGAACTTGTGGCTGTAGATGCTGTGTGCAGGGCTGCTATAACGACCCCTGGTGGGTTTGTCTAGTCAGGGTGTCTGTCCTATAGAGCTAGGGGTTGCAGTCAGGTTGCCTTGGGAGGTTGTGTTTTTCTAACAGTTATGATCCTAGGGACTTATTCTGGTGTAGTGCCTAGTGGGGGATAAAGTATTTTCTTTTCTTGATAGGTGGTACAGAATGGGCATGGTGGGATTGTAGTAAGTGGAGGCAGAGGCAGTCATGTTCTGGTTATTAGTACTAGGTTAAATTAAGTAAGGGGAAGTTTGATGAACTATCTTGCAAGTAAGAAGGGGGGGGGTAGGGATAGGGGAGGGGCTGTGCAAGGGGAAATAGAGGTACTATTGGGTAATGCTGGTTTGTCTTTATGACCATAATATGGCTTCTGTTTAATGGCCCATTAACTCTGGTGGGTGGAAACCATGGTATCACTCAATATTAACCTTGGTTAAAGAGTTGCTATCCAGTACAATACAGAAGCCCCAGTCTTTTAGTATTTTAGGACTATGACCATTAGGGTATCGTAGACCTAAGCCCAAGGATTTTTGAGAAGCCCCAATTAGGATCATTTCCCCTGTTTTGTATTTGGAAGACTCCATATAGCGGATACTTATTTTCCCCAACTAGGTAGATTCCCTGGTGGGATGGTATTGCCTATGTGGTTGGAAGGTAGGAAGGAATGGTTTATTGTTATACTGGGTTCTATTTCTGGGGTGGAGGGAAGTGGATCCTACGAATTTTGACCCAACATGTTTAGAATTGATTGNCCAGGCCTGGCATTTAATGGTCACCTTCTTCATTTTTTATTTTTTTTAAACAAGCACACTCTCCAACCAGCCAAACCAACAGTCAAACTGAAACCCAACACACAGTCCAACACAAACACAGCCAAAACACACCAAACACCCAGCCAGCCACAACACACACACTCTCTCGCCACACAGCTCTGCACGCACTCGAATTTCTGGTTTCTGGCATGATCACGGGATCTCGTGATACCTTTTTCCGAACACCCGAACCGAACATGACCGAACTGAACAGCCGAACCCAAACTCGGCGACCGAACCAAACAACCAGACCGAACAGAACCGAACAGAACAACCGAACCTGAACCACGATCTGTTTGCACATCCCTAGTACAAGGAAAACCCAAGAGTTGCCAGATGGAAAGTGATGTTAGTGATGGAGGAGGGGATGCACCGATACCACAGCATGGAGCTATTGGGAATTTCCAATTGAGTTCATGGCAATGCTCACAAAACCAGACATGCTAGTCTTGCTGGTCTGAACCAATTCCACTGTGCGGACAAGCTGCTACAGTCACAGAATGGGTTCAGCAGTATGGACTGCTGTAGTGACAGCCTCCTCCCCTATGTTCCATTACATTCCCTATGGTCAGGCAGGAAACACCCTCTTTCAAGTTCCATCATTGTATCATCTTTGTACGGCAACGATGCACAGGGAGACATTCTCAGTGGCTGCTCCACGGCTCTGGAATTCCCTTCCGCCAGAGGTTCGCCACATAGCCTGACCAGTTTCCAGAGGCAGTGTAAGACTAATTTATTTGGGCACCCATTTGGCAGGCTGTGACAGGGTTTGGAGATTTGTTTTAACTGGATTTTTTTTTTATAGCTTATATTTTATTGGGTCTTTTATTTTTGTATATTTTGGTTTTGTATTGCTATTTTGTGTTGTTCGCCAGCCTGAATCTTTGGGGAAAGGCAGGCTAGAAATCCCAATAAATAAATAAGTCAATAAATAAATAGTGCACTTGTCCACATAGTGGAGGGGGGCTGCTGCTGAGAAGTAGCCTGGGGTGGGTGGGAAGGGGAAAACTCACACTCTTCTACCATAAGAACATAAGTAGTGCCATACTGGGTCAGACCAATGGTCCATCAAGCCCAGCATCCTGTCTCCGACAGTGGCCAGTCTCTTTCTCTTGGGTGAGGCACCCAACAGGTCACAATGGACAATTCATTCCTTGTTGTTCCAACCCCCCAACAGTAAGAGGTTACATTCCCCAAACCTACTGGGCTAATAGCCATTCATGGACCTATCCTCCAAGAATTCATCCAATCCCTTTTTTAAACTAGCTACACTACTGGCTGGGACCACTTTCTCTGGCAGTAAATTCCACAAATGAATTGTGCGCTGAGTGAAAAAATACTTTCTCTTATCTGTTTTAAATCTGCTACCAAGTTAACGCAAGTCCTTTCTAGTGTGGCTGCATCCATAGCTTGACAACGCGTTCTCATACTGCTTGTACATTTTAGCCAAGAGCTGGTTGCATCTCAGTGGCCTATGCGTGTGTGACAGAGTTCTTTTGCATAGTTAATTAACAAAATGGTTTGTGATGACCAGCCAAGCCCAGAAATGGGGGCACATTTTGATCAAGGGAGCTTTTGTGTAAAAGGGGGAGCATCCCGCGAGAATGTAGAGGAAGGAACTGCTCTTTTGCTGCTTCCCAGTGCCTGTTCCACCTAAGTCTTTATGAAGATATTTGTACAGCCATATTGCTCTGCTGTTGGACATACACACTGCCAGGTTTAAACTGACCGATCATGTAAAACTTCCCTGCCCAGGCTACCAGTTACCCTTCAGGTTAGTAACACTGCAGGAATACTACAGATATCATTCCTTTCCTGTACTTGATGCTGCTGGTTTACTTCCTCCTTATGTTTCTGTCAACTTGACCAATTAAAACAGATGAGTCACGTTCACTTTGTTTCTTCTAACCACTTTCACTTTCTTATTCAGCAGGATGTAGCAGGTTGGAAAATGCTGCCTCAAAGTTTGTTTTTTAGAAATAAAGATAGTCTCTCTTGGGAAAAAAAAGGAAATATTTATACTACTGGGGTTAGACTTTTTATTAGGGTTGCTGACTGATTTAAATTTTTGAGTTGATTAATTGTGTTGCTTTTGACCACTTAATCCACCAGTTAATTGATTAAGTACTAAAATACAGCAGAACCTCAATGCAACTTTATACAGCACAATTTAGGTTTTTTTTAGTTGCTGCTATTTTTTTAAAAATGATGATAGATAGATAGATTAGATTAGATTAAAAAACTTTCAGTTTAAGAGAGGAGTTAAGACTCTTACAAATTCAGTCATGCTCCAAAAAGCATGGAAATTGTAAGTTAAGGCTCCTGCCTTAACTTCCATGCCATGTAAGCAGTAGAGATGTTGTACAGTCTCACATATTGTGGTCACTTACAATTTAGGGTAATTTCAGACGTGATGGACCCTTCGGCCCTCCATGCTGAACCACGGTCCGGGATCCGTTTAGGATCCCGGACAGGAATCAGTCTGGCCATCCTTTAGATGTGCCGGTCTGATTCCTACAGGGGATCGGGGAGGGGCTGTGCGGTGTGACGTGCAGCTGCACAGCCCCGCCCCCCTGCACTCCCCCAGCCGCCTGCCCTCTGGGAGACAGGCGGGCGCAGTGGCCAATGCGACCGCTGCGCCTGATCCCACCCCATGGTCGGGACCACGATCCAGGCTGGGGGAAGGTAACAGACGTTACCTTCGGCCGATCCCAGATTGTGGCCAATCCAACCACAGTTGGGGCCCGATTCCACCATGATTCTGGACCTCTGGACGGACGGAGGTCCAGAATCGTGGTCAATGTCATTCCTGCTGGAGGTTCACTGGGGTGAACCTCTGGCGGAACTCACATCAGATGTTACGGGACAAACAGCCACCGCAGGGGATTCACTGTGGTTGACCGTGGTCTCGTAATGTCTGAAATTACCCTTAGGCTCCATGCACCCACACTTTGCCTTGATCTTTCAGCTCCAATCCTCTTCCTCTGCAGGTTGGGGGCAACACTAAAGCTGGGGATAGCAAGCTCCCTTTTGCCCTAATAATATGAATTTAATCCCTGTTTCCACTGTAGCCACAATTTCTCCTTCATTTATAGCTTCCCTCTCAGGCAGCAGCTCAAGCGTATCTGCTTACTACACTGGTGATTATGGGCAAACAAATATTTGTATGATATATTTGTCTAAATATCATGCACTGGAGTACTATATTTTGTTGGAAAGGTCTCTTTTCCCCTCAGGTACAGCCCTCATAAGGGGATCAAGCTACCCATATATACCCATCAGTCTTGTTGCCCCATATAAACCCTCTCCTGTACTTGGATGTCCCATTGTCCCACTTGAAAGCTCTTACCTTCTACTAAACATTGTTTTTAACTATTATACTGTGGTTTTCATGAATTTCAGCTAACCATAGATGCCTACTACACAGGGGCTCTGGGGTTGGGACAAGTAGGTTTCAGCCTTCCAACCCCTGTGTAGCAGGGAGCAGTCCTGTGGGGCTGCTTCCCCTTTAAGAAGGGGGCTTTGTGGGCCAGCCAGAGGGCTGTGTGCATGTGTATGGGTCTGGGGTAACCAGCCCAGAACCTGAGACCTGCCTGAGGAGGAAACAGGCTAAGGAGTGAGATGCCAGAGTAGGCAGGACACTGGCCCTTTAAGGGCAGTAGTGCTGTGCTGTGGGCCGCGCCCACTCTGGCTACAAAAGAGGAAGCAAGGCCGAGAGGAGGGCAGTCTCTGTCTGGGAGGTAAAGGAGCACTATCGCCCTGGAAGAAACCTAGCCACTCTATGCTCTCCAGGGTGCTGAAGGCTGGAGAACCAGAGGGAAACCAGGTACTGAGGGGAGGCTGTGTCCAGGAGGGAGCCTCGTGCCTGGGGAAGGCTTGGCCAGAGCCTGAGGGTTTGAGGCCTGGCTGGATGGACCAGGGGAGTTGACATTAAGTTGCTCCTGAGCGTGTGAGAGACTGACCTGGGCCTGCAGGGTGGAGACGACTGAGCTGGCAGCCCCAGGGTACACTGGACTGTACAAATAAAGGACTGTGGACTGTTACCCTCCAGACTTTGCCTGGACTGTGTTGGGTCCTATAAGAGGGTAACCCCTCCCTTAGAGGATTCAGCCGAAACTTGGGCTGAATAGGTGTGGCAGTGGGGTATAGCTAATTCCCCTAAAAAGACACCCCAGTGCCCCTGTGTGCCCCTGGGAAGACCCCCTGCTACACCCTAAAGGCTAAAGGCTGAGAGTTGGGAGGTATCTATCCCTTGATGTGCCTGTGGGCAAGGGGCTAGCCTATAATACCCCTCCTCTGCCCTCTGTGGCACTCCTGGACCCTGACCAGTGCATGTGCCTTGCTAGGGTGGGGTTCACTGGCATGCCTGTCCCCCATCCACCTGATTCCAGTGTGGAGTTACTACGTTGCCTGGCATTTCCTAGAGCTGTAGGCACTGGGTATTTTCAGACGTGATCTGGGCCCGCCACCCTGAATTCTGGACTCGGATCATTCTCCAACCCCGGTCCATGATGAGGCTGGCTGCATCACTACTAGGAATCAGGGAGGGGGTGGAGCCAGGGCAGGGCTGAGCGGTGCACCATGCAGCCGCACGGCCCCGCTCCCTGCACTCCCACAGCCACCGGCCCTCAGGGAGATGGGCTTGGCCGCTGCACCCAACCGCTAACAGTGGCTGGGACCACAATCGGGAACGGTCCAAGGTAACAGACGTTACTTTTGACCCTTTCCTGATCATGGTCAATCTAACCATGATTCAGGCTCTGCAGCTGGCCACAGGGCTGGAACCATGATTAGAACTGATCCCTGCCAGGTGTTCACTGTGGTGAACAGCTGGCAGGGATCAATCAGGCATTGCAGGGATCACAGCGACCCCACAGTATTCACTGTGGTTCAGTGGGGTTCACTGTGATCCCATAACATCTGAAAATACCCACTATTGCTGCAAGAGGAATTGAAGGTGGTGGGGCAAGTTCCTCTCCCCTTCCTTTAATGCAACTCCCCCCCTCAGGGAATTAATCCACTCCTAATAGGGGGCATGAGGAGAAAGCAGCCAGTCCCTCTGAGTGCCTTACCTGGTGCCTTGGTGTTGCGGGGTGGGGGGAGCAGAGGTCTTCCAAGTACCAGGATCAGTGGTTATGAGGGAGAGGGAATGAACTAGATTTGTCCTCGTCTGGGAAATTTGGTGCTTGCATTGTTAGCAGTCTGTCTTGCCACTGGCTTTGCTACCATCTTATGAAACTTTTCAGCCCTTCTCTTTGAGCTGCTCATCTTTCCAGACATTCAGACAGTTATTGCTTAGATTCACCTCACTTGACTTTTTAAAGAAACGTTTCAGCATCTGTTTTTGTTTTTTAGTTTTTGTATTTCCTTTTCTTGCATTAATAAGTCCTTCCATGATGGAGAATTTGCGAAGGAGAGGTGGATTTGTGTGAACTTTTAATGCCCACATCAACAAGAATCGCACACCAGCATTTCTGTGTTCTTCTGGTAGGTCGTCACACTTCATGCCAGTGATAAAATGCTAGCATGAAAGCCCATCTGTCATCTGGTGTGTGTGTGAAAGCTGAGGTACCCACTTTAGGTCCATGAATTTTCATGAGAGGCTTATGGTCTAATCAGTAGGAACTTCCACCCATACAAGAGTTTCTGGAATTTCCAGCAGCTATAGCTGAGAATAGCTTAAAACTTCCAAAATAAAATTGCTTTTGTATCTCCCATCTCACTTTGTATAATCCAGGGTAGGGAAACTTTCCCTCCATGAGCCATGTTGACAATGAGTGGACGTTCGGTGAGTTGGATAGGAGGAGTTGGGAGTGGGGGTAACTATATGCTCAGGATGGGGGAAGGAAGAGGAGGATCCAGCTCGTGGACCCATGCCATGAATCCCTACCCTGTCTTTGTGTGCATGCCCTCATCTCTGCTCTCCTACCCCGAACTCAGTCTTTCCGTGCTTGAGGGTAGGGCCCGATGCACAAGCCAGATCCAGGAATTGGAAAGAAGCTAAATCAAAAACCACCGCACATTGGATTAGTCCCATGGGCCAGAGGTTCTCCACCCCCGGTGTATATGCTATGGCTGCCACTGTCTGCTTCTCAAAGGAGTGGAGCACAGGAGCAGAATCTACAGGTATCATTCCAGGTTTCTCTGTCACTTCATCCACAACTTTCTGCAGTTTTCAGTCCCAAGACAAACACTGTCTTTTTCTTAGCAGCCATGGCCACGATCCCCAAACCGCTTACTCCGAAGAATTTCAGTGAGGCTGATCTGGAGGAAGTGGTTTGTGAATCCAGTCCTTTGTCAGGATATTGAACAGAAGGTCCTCCAGCAGCTTTGGGTGCATCTTGGAGCTATCCGATTCCTGGATCCATGGTGGTCTGACTTTTGTCCTGGGCATAGGACAAAATGAGACCATGCTTGTGCCCTTAGTCAACAATCTACACCTGGAGATCGCCAGAGGAAATTGTACCCTGTTGACCTTGTTAGACTTTTGGTGACCTTTGGTACAGTTGATCATGGGGTGTTGTTGATACGACTGTGAGATGTGGCTGGGGTGCTTGGGATTGCACTCAAGTGATTCTGTTCATTCCTGTCAGGAATGAAGGGGCTACATAAAAACTTTCTGAGGGATGCATTTGGCGGCCTCTGGACCGGAGGTTCCCTACCCCTGATTTAGTGCATTCAGTTCAATTTAGGTGGGCCTCAGGTTCAAATACAGCCCATGCCTAGTTTTTATTGGTCCCTTCTCTGTTCCTGGATCTGCCCCTGAATCCTGTCCTTACCACCAAGAACTGAAAGACTAAGCTCAAAGCAAGGGAGCAGAGATCAGAGCATGCATAGAATACGAGACAGATCTATGGGGCGCAGATCTATGATCTGGACCCTCTTCTGCCTGAGCGCACACCTTAAACACCTCTGCTCCAACTTCTATGTGGCCTTTAGAGATGGTACTAATTTTCAAAGTGGCTCGAGATAAATTATACGAAAACAAAGATAATGATTGTTGGAGGTGGGGGGGACAGACCTCATATCCAGAAATGGTATATTGATACAAATGTGATAGAGCAAGTTAATACATTTAAGTACGTAGGAGTAATGATTTCCGCAAACCTCAAATGGACCACCCACTATAACGCAGTCATTCAATCTTCTTCTAGAATAGCTGCCACATTATTGAAATTTTATTTTTCAAAAGGGGGGAAGTTGATCATGCCGGCAATTTGACTGTTTAAGTCAAAAGTCCTTCGTTACATCATGTACGCATTCCTCCTTTGGGGTTTAGGTTATTTTACCAAATTAGAGGATATTCAGAACAAATATTTACGAGCACTTTTGGCAGTCCCCAGAGGCACTCAAGTACTCTTGCATGCTGAAACGGGTTGTCGCCCTTTAAGAGCAGTATTATTATACCAGTTAATTAAATACTGGTTAAAGATTGACATGTTTGGGACCCCAGATAACACCCTTATGCAGTTGGCTACCCAGGATGGTCTAATGGACCCATGGAAAAAGATAGTGTCACAGGAAGTTTTGAAGTTGGGCCTCTCTAAGGATCATCTAAAGGCAAAGGGCATTAAAGGAGCCGCAATGCTGGTTAAAGAAAGAATCCATGACCAGACTATACAAACGGAAAATGCACTATTAGAGGCTCAGCAAGCTGCCACTCAGTATTCTAGTTATTCAATGTAGTTGTGTACCCTCAGTTACTTAGTTTCCTGGAATTCCTATCAAAAAAGGACTGCTTATACAAAATTTAGGCTTAATGTATTTGCCTCGGCAATTTTGACGGGGCGTTATTGTGGGCTGGCTAGAGAGGCCCGTATCTGTCCGATTTGTGACCTTGGGGAACCGGAATCAGTTGAACATATTTTATTCCGATGTACAACTTATGTGATGCCTAGGGCACGATACTTGTCTCAGTACTGCTATTTTTTGATTATTCAGCTTCTCATCATATTTTTAGATTTCTTTTTAGTCCATATGATACTTTAATCTCCAGGACAGTTGCCAGTTTCTGTGTCAAAGCCATTCAGATACGACAAAGCTGTTTAGAAAGCCTAGACAGGTAGTGCTGGCTACAAAATATAAGGACAACTGTTTATATATTTTATTATATTTGTATCATTAATTTATATTTGATGTTTAATATTTTGGAATGTCCAGTTATTTAATGAGTATCGTATATTGAAGCGCTTTTTTTGTATTCTACTTTGTTTGTCGATAACCTTTTGGTTAAACAATAAAATTTCTATCTATCTATCTGCCTGGGGGGGGCAAGGCAAGCGAGGGCGGGGGGGAGGGCAGATATGCTTGCCTTCCAGCGCAGTGCACAAGCCAGGGGGACACTACAATAGTCAGCGTTTACAGAGTTCCGCTTCCCCGACTCTCCGACGGGAGAGGAGCTCAAGTGCGCACGTGCAAGGCTGCAGAACTAATTCTGTAATCATTAATATCTTGGATTTGGCTGCACCAATCAGTATTGTATTTCAGAAGCTGTAGTTATTGATCTCATACGCCAATCCTGTGAAGTTTGGGAACTCCACTCATCCAGGGGGAGGAGATATTAATGAATCAAAATCATGAGGACGCTGTGCATTTTGACCACAACCAATTAACGTTAAAACAGTCATAACATTTTATTTTCCTGGTGGATCTTCTTCAAACTTTGTGCATATGATGGTCCTCACAACTTATAGCCATGGATAAATTTTCAGCAATGTAGCTCAAGCGGTTTCCTCAAAATTGGGGGTTCAGCAGTCCCCTGTTTATAATGGAGAGTGGTTGTGCATTAAAGTTTCAGGCAGCTATTGCTGCCTGAAAATAAAGAGAACGAGTTCAAGTTTTCAAGGCCAGATGAATTGCATCCCAGAGCACTGAAGAATCTTTCTGATGTACTCTCAGAACCCCTGTTGGTCATCTTTGAGAACTCTTGGAGAATGGGTGAGGTGCCAGAAGATTGGAGACGGGCAAATGTTGTCCCTAACTTCAAAAAGAGGGGGGAAAGGAGGATCCAGGAAACTATAGACTGGTCAGCCTGACATCGATACCTCGAAAGATACTAGAACAGATTATGAATCAGTCAATTTGTAAGCATTTAGAAAAACAATGCAGTGATTAGAAGCCAGCATGGATTTGTCAACAATAAGTCTATCACCTTTTTTGATTGACTTACTAATCATGGGAATGCCGTGGACGTACTATATCTTGATTTCAGCAAAGCATTTGACAAAGTCCTGCAATCATGATATTCTTGTTGACAAACTGGCAACGTGTGGACTAGATAATACCACCATTAGGTGGATTTACAGCTGGCTGAAGAACCATGCTGTCATGGCCGGGTCTTGAACCCTTGGGGTTGGTGCTGTAGCAATGTACGCCACCGGGTGTCTTGGTAGACAGTGCCTTCGCCCTTTCTTTCCTGTATCTCCTCCTGCATCCCCACCTGGTGTGGGCCCCACCCCTGCTCACCTGTCTGTCATTTCCGGCGCTTGTCTCCTGGATTCCTGACTGGCCACCAGGGAGTATTTAGGACCTTCTGGTGGCCTCAGGAAGCTGGTGGAGCAACTGCTCTTCCCGGGGTTGGGTTTGTGGGCTTCCCTCGATCTGGTGTAGTATGGACCTGTCCTTTCCCCTGTGACTGTTGGTTGCGTTCTGTGTGTGAGTCTGCTTGTCCTGTGCATCCCTTGTGCCTCTTGTAGGAATAGCACCCCCACCCATGTTGTTACTCGTGACCCTTGTTCCTCTCGTGCATGGGGCCTTGTTGCCTGTACCCCTCTTCAGCGTCCCTGCTGCTGGTTCTCCCTCCCAGCTCCACTGCCGTTGGCTTCCCCTGCCGCTGGTTACCCTCTCCCGCTCCCCTCCCACTGGGTGTTCCCTCCAGCTCCCCAGTCTGTGGCCTCGATGATGAGCCGTACGCCTTCTTAGACCAGCTTGGCTTGTTTCCATGCTGAGCATTCAGTCTCCCTGGCACCGGAAAACGGCTGAGAGGTTTCAGTGTTGATGCTGTGGAACAGCCCTTTCCCCTTCCCTCCGGCTCCTGGCCCTGGAGCCTGACACATACTCAAAAGAATGCTCATCAATGGCTCCCCACCAAACTGTGGGGAGGTATCAAGTGGGGTACTGCAAGACTCTGTCCTGGGCCTGGTACTGTGTTCAACATCTTTATTAACGAGTTGGATGAAGGAGTGGAGGGAATGCCTATTAAATTTGCAGATGACACAAAACTTGGAGGGAGAGCTAACACCTTAGAAGACAGAAATAAAATTCAGAATGATCTTGATAAGTTGGAAAACTGGGCTGAAACTAACAAAATGAAGTTCAACAGAGGCCCTTTTCAAACGGACGCGGGTGCATGGGGGGATGAGGGGACAGCATGGTGGGTGGGGCGGTGCATGGGGGTTCATTCCCACAGACCCACCCACCCACCTCCACCCATTCCCACACATGGAGCATCTGGCATTGGCGCCTGTTGCTCTGTGCGTGGGAGGTGGGTGGAGATGGATGTTACACGGGAGAGGGCATGCACACACACACCAGCTGCGGCGTTCCCACAGACACACACATTGGGGAGGGGGGGCAGCGTCCATTTGATAAGGGCCAGAGACAATGTAAAGTTCTGCATTTAAGTAAGAAAACTCAAATGCACAAATACAGGATGGGGGGTCAGCAATACATGTGAAAAGGATCTAGGGATTGTAGCTGATCACAAGCTGAATGAGTCAGCAGTGGGATGCAGCTGCAAAAAAGGCTAATGCAATTTTAGGATACATTAATAGAAGCATAGTTTCCAAGTAACAAGAAGTAATAGTTTCACTCTAGTCTGGGCTGGTCAGCCCTCACCTGGAGTCCAGTTCTGGGCATGACAGTTTAAGAAAGACCGTAACAAATTGGAATGGATTCAGAGGAGGGCAACAAAGATGGTCAGGGATCTGGAAACCAAGGAGCATGAGGAAAGGTTAAAAGAGCTAGGTATGTTTAGTCTAGAGAAAAGAAGACTAAGGGGAGCCATGACAGCCATCTTCAAATATGTGAAAGGCCGTCACACCGAAGATTGCAAAGACCTGTTCTCTGTTACTCTGAAGGCAAGACTAGATGTAATGGGTTTTCTGCATTTAGCAGGGGACTGAATTCGATGACCTCTGAGGTCCCTTCTGATTCTATTATTCTTCCAGACTCCCCTGTGATTCTCCCTTTCAGCTAAGCATCTGGGTTTATATACAGACTGGGGTCAGCTGGCTGACTTCTGCTCCAGCTGCCCTTACTTAGTTATCCCTTTTGAAGTTAAAACACTCCCTTCAGCTGAGGAGCATTGGCCTAGGACAGGGGAGTGTCAACCCCTGTATGCTGATGACACACAATTCTATCTCTCCGTGCTCTCCTCCTCCATCCAGTCATGTATTGCTGACTGTCTCGGACATCTCTGCTAGCCAAACTTAATATGGCTAAGACTAAACTCCTCATCTCCGCCCTCCCCCCAAAACGTTCCCCACCTACTTCCGTCTCAATTTCCACTGAGAGAGTCACCATCCAGCCTGTCCCTTAGGCGCGTAGCCTGGGATTCATCTTTGACTCCTCCCTCTCCTTTACGCCTCAGATCCAGGCTGTTGCCAAATCCTGTCGCTTCACCCTATATAATATTGCTAAAATACAGCTCTGCCTTACTGTTTCCACTGCAAAAACCTTAGTCCATGCTCTAGTCATCTTTTGCCTTGACTACTGTAACTTCCTCCTTACTGGTCATCTCCCCTGCTCTGATCTCACCCCCCTCATCTCTGTTCAATGCTCTGCAGCCAAAGTCATCCAACTTGCCTGATGCTTTAACCACGTTCATCCCCTCCTCTGCGCCCTGCACTGGCTCCTTTCACGTGAACGCATTCGGCACAAGCTCCTAATCTTCACCTTCAAGGCTCTTTGTGGCTTGCTCCCCCATATCACTCTGCTCTTGTATCCCAATTCCCGCCACACTCCTGCCCAGGAACTTTGTTCCTCCTCCTCTGCCTCCACCCTCACCTGCCTGCGACCCCCTTGCTCCTTCACCCCTTCTCTCTTGAAG
>QEPC01004474.1:1382292-1397837 GCA_003113815.1 Sphenodon punctatus
GCTTCTTGCTTCTGATGTATTTGAAAAAGTTTTTGTTGCTTGTTTTTGCCTCTTTAGCAAGCCTCCCTTCAAAATCTCTCTTGGCCTGCCTTATTAACACTTTACATTTACATTGCCAGTGTTTATGCACTTTCATATTTTCATTGGGACTAACCTTCCATTTCTTAAAGGATGCCTTTTTGGCTCTAATAGCCTCCTTTACCTCCCTATTTAGCCATAGTGGAAGACATTTGGTCTTCCTGCTTCCTTTTTTAACTTGCGAGATGCATTTAATCTGGGCTTCCAGAAGGGTGCTTTTAAACAGCCTCCACGCCTCTTGCAAACTTGTAACCCTTGCAACTGTGCCTTTTTGTTTGTTTTTAACTAGTTTCCTCATTTTATCAGTCTCCCTTTTTAAAGTTAAATGCTATCACTGTACTTTTGTTTGTCTTCCTCCCTACAGAAATTATGTCTAATGTGACCATATTATGATCGCTATTGCCTAGTGACTCTGCCACAGTTACTCCTTGCACCAGGTCCTGAGTGCCACTCAGGACTAGATCTAGAATAGCTCCTCCTTTCGTTGGATCCAGAACCAGCTGTTCTAGGAAGCAGTCATTTACGGCATCCAGAAATTTGACCTCCACATCCCGCCTCAAGGAAACATTCCTCCAGTCAATATTAGGGTAATTGAAGTCACCCATTATTATTATGTTGCCGACTTTAGTAGCCTGTCTGTCTAATCTCTTTCAGCATTACTTTATCAGTCTCTCCATCCTGTTCAGGGGGACGATAGTATAGCCCTACTGCGATACTCTTCCCCTGTATACCTGGAATTTCTATCCATAGAGATTCTAGGGAGCAGTTTGCATCCTTTAACATTTTAATTGTACTTGACTCAATGTTGTCGTTTACATTTGTCCCGGGGCCCAAGAGGGGGCAGAGGGGTGCACAAATCCTGTCCTGTTGCAGCGCAGCCAAGCAGAGACTGGGCTGAATGGAAGCAGAAGCACCTGCAACGTGCGACTTGTGTGGGACCCACTCGGGGGGCAGCGCAAGTTGGAGTAAGCACCAGCAGCGGTGGTGTTGGCATGAGGTAGGCAGTGCAGTCGCAGCCTCCAGGACAAGCAGAGGGAGGGAGGGAGAGGCGGCACATGTCAGGGGTGTCTCTGGAGTCTTTGCTGTGCAAGTGGACAGTTTTCTGCAATAAGGCTGCTGGGGGAAGGAAGGAGGAGAGGGGGTGGGACCATTCCAACCTCTTTGCCCCTGGCTGCTTGGCAATGGAACAAGTTGCCTAGGGAGGCTGCTGGCTCTCCATCACTGGGAGTTTTCAGCCTGAGACTGGACAACCATCTCTCAGGGATGTTGTAGCTGTGGACGTCCTGCAGCAAAGTGGGAGGTTGGACTAGGCGATTTTTATGGTCCCTTCTAACTCTGTGGTGCATTCACGAGGGTGACTGGAAGGAATGATAGGGGGTTTATGAATGAATTGATAGCCCTCTGGAGTCCGGGTTAGGTCTGTGCATCCCCCACTTGCATTTTTTTGCTTGTAGAGCCTAATAAAAGGGAGCCCCCTGCCCACATTTCATGTGCTAATGGTAGCCGCCACCAGTGACACCACTCAGCTCTTGCCCTGACTAGCCCCTTCCCTCTGATGGAAGAGGGTCATAGCCAGAGAAGGCTTCTTCCCTGGCCATGATCCCTCTTTCCATCAGAATCAGCACTAGTATGCTCTCCCAACTGAGAGTGCAACTGTTCTCTCCTCTTGCAGCCGCCTTTCTCAGCTGAGAGGCGGCTGCAAGAGGAGAGAGCGGGCGTACAGGAAGGACCTTCTCCAGAGGATCTGCACCTGGATTCCTCTCTCTCTCTCTTTGGGAAAGGAACCGAGGGGAGTGAGGGAGGGGCGAGGCTCTTCTGTCAGAACCACGGAGTTCCTGCGCTTTCCTCAGTTCCTTTCCCAAATGGAGAGAATTGTGCAGGCACAGATCCTCTCTGGAGAAGGTCCTTCCTGCACCCCCTGCCTCGCTCCCTCGCAGCCACCTGTCAGCTGAGAGAGTGCAATTACTCCCTCTCTCCTCTAGAAGCTGCACTATGCATGACTCTATGGTGCTGTCAGACCTGATTGCAGGCAAGGATACATGCAACCTAATTAAGAAGTCGCAGCAGCATGTGTGCGCATTAGCATGTACTGTCCCGCATGGTGGGCCCATGAGGTCCTGGACAACTCTGAGTGGGGAATGAGTGGGGGCTGCATGGGGAGGGGTTAGCATCTGGCAAACACTTAATAGATGGTCAGGTGAGCACCCACCTGGTGGGTGCTAATGTGGGCTATTATCTTGTTTGTTTTTACCCATAAAGGGGTTCTAATATTTTATTAATGATAAAGAAGGCATTTTAAAAAAAATGCTAATTATTGCTGGCTTATTTTTGCTACCACTTAGAGTTGTGTGCAAACCCCATGAAAATTTGAACTTGATTTTGGGATATTTTTAAAGTTATATTGAATCATCCTAGTATTAAATATTTAAAGTGACCTTGCCTAATTCTGCTGTTTGAGGGCCATTAAGGAATGCAATGTTCTTTACTTTTTGGATTAAAAATTCACAAGGATGCTAGGGTCACCCAGCTGAGTCAGATTTGCATTTTCTTGTCATTATTTATGTCTTGATAAATCTGAGTGTGTCTGATTTTATTTATTTATTTATTTATTTATTTATTAAAGTGGTTTCTCTTCAGCTGTAATGATTCTGGGGGAAATCCAACCCTGTCTTTAATTAATGATTGCTCAGTATACTACCATAGCTGGTAGTATACTATTATTATTGTTGTCATTTATTTATATATCGGATATCAGTCAGGATGGTGACTGACATGCGGATGGTG
The DNA here is from genome assembly GCA_003113815.1 of Sphenodon punctatus. Taxonomy (NCBI): domain Eukaryota; kingdom Metazoa; phylum Chordata; class Lepidosauria; order Sphenodontia; family Sphenodontidae; genus Sphenodon; species Sphenodon punctatus. The sequence goes on from QEPC01004474.1 coordinate 1,385,155, forward strand.
ACCGCATGACCCCATCTGGGGTCCCAACCCATAGTTTGCGAACCTCTGCCATAGACATTAGTTCAGCCTCACTTAACCCCATTTGGAAGGTTTAAGTGGTGCCTTGGTCATGTGGTGGCTCTCTGAACAAAGCTAGTTTCACTCAGTGTAAAGTACATAGCACTCCCATGTGCTCCAGATTACACAGGATCTTCTCCATTTGGGTGAATCCCAGCATGATCAAAGCAAGCAGGAAATATTCCACAGCCACATAAGAGAGACATTTCCTCAATCTGAAAAACATCCTTTGGCCCAGGGGAAAGTTCTAGAAGCCAGACGAACGCCTTAAGATTCAACCTAGCTGTCAAAGTTATTAATTAAACTGGCTGCCTTTCCTCAGTTTCCAAACACAGATTGAAATCCCAGGGTTAAGGCAAGGGAACCACTACATTCGTTTTCTGCTTCTTCCAACAGGGGCAACTCCATGGAGTCAATCAGGCTTCTGTGCATTTGGGTCTTTGACTCTGCTCCTGCTAGGTCAAAGCCCAGGTCCATCCCAAGCCATGCGTCCCATCAGGCTTGTGTAACTAATGCATATCAATTTCCTCCAAACACAAGGAAATGGTGTGGCCGGCACCACGCCTGACCATATTTGACTTCCTCCAACCCCATGGGTCCTGTACCCATTCACAGCTGGGTAGCCATCACTGTGTAAGACCAAGCAGGACTTGAACCTGTTGAATCCTTCAGGGTGCCTTAATCACTCAGCCACCATGCCGGTCACCCTGTAATGAAAGGTTCCAGACACAGTGCTATGTAGGAACCAGAAGAGGGAACTGACATGACCATGAAATTACTGCCATTTACCGTTCCAAACCCCAGCTCTGATTGCCTCTCGACACAAACTAGCCCATTGATTAATCTACCTCTAATTCAAAGAGAGATCAATCAGCAAATCACTCAGGGTCCCTGTAGCAGCAACAACAACAACAAACAGAATGGGGGATTCTCCTCCCCAGAACATGTAAGTCCTGACATCAGTAGGTTCCCAGATCCAGAGAGGATGGAGTGACTCACAAAAGACTTCCCGTTCCTTCTCCGAGGACTTCTCTAAAAGCTTCATCAGCCTCCTGGGAAAACAGCAAGGAGGTTGCCAGGTAAGTCAGCTGGCACATGTAGGGTCACGTGTGGGTAACGGAGGTCCACAATACTTTCAGGCGGGTGGTGTAGCAGAGCAGAGTGCCTGGCTAGCGTGCACTGGCCCTTTAAAGGACACAGCTGAGAACTTGGAGAGTGATGGGGTTAATTGGGGCCAGCTGTGTTAGGGTGTGGCTAGGCCAGCCCAGGGCCTAAAGAGACTGAGCCTAGGAGAAAGGAGACTCGGAGGGATAAAGAGAACTCTAGAGAAGCAGGAATGGAGGGGAGGCTCTGCTTGGCCGGTAGGCTGCAGGAGGGACTGTGCCTAGGGGAGAAGCTCTTATTACAAGGACACCGAGGAAGCTACCTGAAGGGTATGGACTTGAGATCTCTATGCACGTGAATTCTGAAAGGCTGGTGGTGAAAGATGGCACCTATATAAACAAATAAGAGCATGGAGTGAAAAATCCTGCTGTGGGATGGCTTCTGGGAGGGGCTGGATCCAGGCAAGACTCTACCCCTAACTACGTGGTCACCCTGTTACAGGAAGGGTTTGATCTGGTGACCTTGTTCCCTCCAAAGGTCACCCACAGCAAGTGCTTGAATGGCTTGAAAATCCTTGCTTTTGGGGTCATGGTTGTATGTATATGAGCCTTAGCTCCGTAGGTTTTTTGTTACTGACTCTTCTATATGTGCGGATGGAGACAAGCGGTTGCTGGCTCAAGGTCAATACTCTTGAAGGAAAGAGTAGAAATCCAGTAGGGCGGCCATTTCTACGATTGTTCGCGTAAGTATGTGAGGAAATGTGCTACTGAGAGGGCACCGCATGCTGATGCTGGCCAAAACTACTCTAGGGGTCAGCACATTTACTTCTCACAAGTTCCAAGTCAAGAGGTTCCTAAGAGAGCATGGGGATATTGTTCCCGAGTCCATAAGTGGTCTGGCGCGCTTCCAGGAACAGTCCTTTCCTAAGAACTGACTCGGACACATTTGTTTGATGCAGTGTACTTCTGAGATGCCTGTTCCTTCTGTGCTGGGCTGGGGGAAGGAACGGGGTCTGATATAGCGGACTGTGTCTTTACCCAACAATTCAAATCAGAATCAGCCTGAGTTGGAGAGGCTTGGTGGTTGGGTGGGTATTGGGCAAGTTTCAGCAATTTAAAAAGGGGGAGGGGGATAATCGAAAGTATCCAGGGGATTTAGGAAAAGATGCCCCATTGATTTTTTAGGAGAAGCCTGAAATTGACAGTGGTCTTGAGGTTCTGGCTGTGGCCCTCTTTGACCGTGACCGCATCTTTCATAACAGGATCACCCTCAGCCATGTGATGTGCTGACTGGCAAGCATTACTTTGCAGGCATGGATTATGGGAGGATGGAGCTAAAGGACGATTTCTTGTGCCGACTGCAATAATCGATCGTCCAGTCCAGGTAAATAAATGCACTATGGAGCGGGGCCTGTCTGAAGGGGACAGCAATGAGAGTCCTGGAAGGAAGGGCACGGTTTCTAACTGTCCTGCTTTTTTGATAGGTGTAGGATAGCCTGTAGGATCTTCTGCCTCAAGTGTTCATTTCAAGGGAAATTAAAATTTATTGCTGGAGAGAGCTTCATAAATGAACCAGTGAGGTTGCTGATGGCAAAACCTTGCACCTGCACTTTTTAATTGGTCCGAAAGAGAGAGGTGGAGAGGAGAGCAGGGAAAGAGAACAAAGGAGGAGAGAGATCAGTGTAATTGGTGCCCTCTAGTCTGTGCAAGGCTGTGAATCAAGGACTTTGCTGGCAGGATACGCTGCAGCAATTCCAGAGCGGGGATGTACGGACGTCATGGTAGCAAAAGCCACACTGAATCAATCATTCTACCCTGGCCCATCTGTTGTCAACACGAGGGTGAGAGAAGCCAGTCCTGGAGAAGAAAAGCAAGCCTGCCAGCTCTCGCGATGGTAGGGGATTTCTTGCAGCAGCAGCAGCAGCAGCAGCAGCTAAAACTAAGGGAATCTCTGCTTTCATTTGCTAAGTAAGTGGTGGAGAAAAATGTGAGCATGCATCCTCAGTGTGACCCTAAAACAAGGGTGGGAAATGTCAGGTCTGGGGGCCAAATGTGGCCTGCAGCTAGTTTTTATTTGACCCATTTTTAGTTCCTGGATCTGGGCTTTGGATCCATTCTACCCCCAAGCACTGAAAGCCCCTTGGCTCAGGGTACAGGAACAAAGATGGGGACATGCCTACAAAGGCTGGGGACAGATCCGTGCATGGGATCCTTCTCTTCCTGAGCATGCACCCCTTAAGCACCCCAACTTCTGTGCAGCCCTAAGAGTTTGTAAATGTTTATTGGCGTAGCACATGGCCATTGCCTTAGAATCAACATACAACCTGAACCAACAATATGTAAGCAGCCCTGAAGACCCAGGGAACAGTACGTAATAATGTAAATAATTAAAATATGGTAACATCAGGCAGATGGGGTATTAAGCCGGGGAAACTCCACCGATCCAACTAACCCCTAAGTGGGCAGCCATACTGCACTGAAGTATTGCAAAAATGACTAAAATTAATAAAATAATTTAAACTAAAAAAGGCCTTACAAATGGTGCATAAACACCGTTTAAATACACAACAGATACAAGTATTAGGAGTATGAAATCTGTTAACAATCACCAGGGGAGGGCTGACTAACGCCGTGGCTGCACATTAAATCTGACCTCCAACAAGGACAAAAGGGGGCCAGAGGGCTGGTCGTGGTGGTGTAATAGAAAAGACTGGGATGCACTAAGCTTGCCGGTGGGGCATGCGCCTTCCATTACGGATAATTCCTAAGGCCAGTCCAGGGCCACTGGGAGCAAAATCCCCAAACCCCTCAGCGTCGGGCTTACACAAGGTGGCATAGACACTAAGGAGAGGCCAAAGAGATAATTAAGGAAGGGCTGGAAGCCAACCCTTGGTCCAAAGGCCCAGTCAAATCAAGGACCCTAGTCCTCTGGCACAGTAGTCTGTCTCAAGGAGATAAAGTAGAGCTACCTGGGATGGACCTGAAGTCCAAAAGGTTCCTCCTATGACGCACGGCCTGGGTGATAAAGGATGCCATGTTATGAAGGACCTGTGGTTTATTGGTGTTCAGCAGCAGGGACAGCAGGGCATCGTCTGACCTACCTGGATATTCCATCAGGAGAGGCCTCAAGTACTTTTCCCTTAGGGAGTCGTAAAGGTGGCAATGAAGTAAGACATAGACAACTGTTTTGACAGCGTAATGATCAAATGGGCACAACCTTTCGGAGAAGGGAACCCCCAGAAAACACCCATCCAGAACCTGGGATGGTAGAGCATTGACTCGTGCTCGAAATATGAGCTTTTTGGCTCTCACAGAAATAGAAGAAGCCAAATATTTTGGCATCTGTCCCTGGGATCATAGGGAGATAAGTCCTCATATGGGGGGAGGCCCTGATGGCACCGACCTCTGCCTGTCGACCGATATTGTTAAGTGTCGTCCGGATGTCCCTCCAAATCATTCCAGAAGGCTTATGAGCCAAATGTACATTTGATAGGCCAATTGACCTTAAGTAGGCCTTTACCTTCTGGAGCCAGGGATTGACCCAAGCATCCTTGGTGACTTCTTTGACTAAGTCAGAACATTGGCTAGTATGGGATTTCCACCAGAATTTGAGGGCATATTCCATGGCAAGCTGATCCCAGTGGTTTTGGCCCAATTCTGCCCTAAACATGGCATGTGGTGTGCCCTTTGAACTCCCCAACAGGGCCACCAAAAATTTTACCTGCACCGTGTTAAGATGTTGGGCATAGTAAGGAGCCCAAAGCTCAGCCCCATGTAACAATTGCCCTCTGGTCTTAGCATTAAAGGCCTGCAGCGCTGAGGAGATCGCATCTCCACCTTGTCGGGTGAAGAAACTAAGTAAGGCGTGTAAAAACCCTTTGGCTGCCAGAATTGCCCTCGAGACATGCTCCTTCCAGGAGCCAGATTTGTGAAAAAGCAGCCCCAAGTAACGGAAGGAAGTCACCTGCTGACTAGCGTGCCCTTCTGTTTCCTACTAGAACTTTAGACTTGCCATAGTTGATGGATAGTTTGTTGCCCTTACAGAAGGTCGCAAAGGCCTTCATTTGTCTCAGGAGACCGATGCGTGTTTGCAACAAAAGAGCAACATCATCAGCATAGAATTGGCACCCAACCGCTCTGGAAGAGATCCTGGGTGGGAAAAACTTGACTTCTGCCATGGTAGGGATGACCTCGTTTATATAGTAATTAAAAAGAGCTGGGGCCAGAACACAGCCCTGCCTGACACCAAGATGGATATCTATAGGGCCAATGATATGACCCAATAGATCTACCTTAACAAGAGAGGAATTGGCGTACAGGGATTGGATAAGCCAGAGAAGTCTTCCATCCACCGAGGATCTCTGGAGCTTTTCCCGCAGCATGCCTCTGTCCAGGGAATCAAAGGCAGCCTTTAGATCTAGGAAGGTCACGTAAAATGAGTGACTCCAGGCTCTGTACTTACTAGCCAGATAGTGCAGAATATAGCACTGCTCTATAGTAGAGCGACCTCTTTGGAATCCTGATTGCTCTGGATGTATAATCCTCTTCTGACTCATCCATTGCGTAAGTTTAGCAAGCAGGAGTTTGGCGTAAATCTTCCCCACTACACACAAAAGACTAATCGGGCAGTAATTAGCTGGCTTGGTTTTAGGGCCCTTTTTGTATATACAACTATCGCCTTGGCCCACAAGGCTGGGACCCTGCCTTGAGTTATTTATAGCTGAAAAAAGGGACGCCAGCAGTGGAAGCCACCAATCTTTATAGACCTTGATGAACTCAATGTGGACATGATCAGGTCCTGGGGCCTTGTGGTTTCTGAAAGAGTCCACCAGGGCCTCAACCTCGGACTCCAGAACAGGGGGCCACGGGTGGAATTCCACCGGATTGCCCCTCACCGGGTCCGAAGGCCCAGCCCCCTCCTCACTATACAGTCGACGGAAGTGCTCCGCCCATGTAGATATTGAAATACCACTGGCCATGGTGGTGACAAGCTGCCAGAACTGCCTAGAATCCCTTTGTTCAATGGCCAAGAGAAGGCTAAACCACTGCTCTTCCGAGTATTTCCTTTTCTTCTCCTTGATCAGCTGTTTGTAAGTGAGTTTGCACTCAAAATAATCTGGAGGGAGGATACGAGAAGATCCCTTCCTATAAGTCTGGTAGATGGATTTCAGCTTAGATCGAGCAAGCTGGAACTCTATCAAACTGGGGGGTTTCAGTCCTGCGGCGCAAAGGCTTTATATCCACTGACAGTGACTGGATAAATTGGGTCAGGTAAGCGCTAAGCTGTTCAAAAGATGTTAATATTTGTCGGCTCTATTGAGTGGAGGATAGCCCCTCTCAGTTGGTCACTAAACGGCTGAGCTATATAGGAACCCAGCATGGTGGCCAGGGATTTGTCCCAACGTGGGGCCCTGAGAGCTTCTAGGTGGATAACCCCAGGGTCTGGGATAATGATGGGCTCCACGGTGGAACAACGAAGCGACAGCGAGAGGGTCAACGGCAAATGGTCTCCAACTAGGGCAGAGCCTACAGCAACGTCTGCTATATGCGGCAGAACAGCAGGGGAGACAAATATGTAATCCACAATACTGGTGCCGGACGGTCCCAGGTATGTGAACTCCCTGTCTGGATCGCCGTATCCAGCCCCATTGAGGATATACAAATTAAAGGCGGCCAGAACCTTGATCAGCCTAATCCCAGAAGGGTTAACGCATAGGTCCCTGGAACTCTTAGGCTTAAGTAGACCATATGGGTCATCCGGGGTCGTGTCGACCTAGGGCGCAACAGCATAGTCACCAGGGCCCACTCTTGCGTTAAAGTCTCCCGTGAAAATGAAAATGCCCTCTGGGTACTTTAAATAAAGGTCCTCCAATAACTCCTCTAGATCTTTCCAGAGGGTTTCTCTAAATGAGCCCGCGTTACAAGGGGGGATGTAGGTAGTTAACGTAACTAAAGTTAGAGTCCCAATTGTGGCAGCAAAGCCTAGCACAGCCTGGGGGGTCACAATAGGAACAAAATCTGTAAAAGCCAGACCCCTGGCAACAAAGCACCCCAACCCCCCCACAGCCATGTCCCCTGTCATGAAATTTGGCTGCCGGAAGAGAGTAGGCCTTATAGCCCTCCAATTCCATAGGCAAGGTGGCCCAGGTTTCTTGGACCAAGATAATATGAAAGTTCCTGGCAAATGCCAGAAAATCAGGCTCGCTCTTGTGCCTGGCCCAGCCTGCGATGTTCCAAGAACATAGCCGAATAGGCTCAGTTCCAGAAGGAGCCACTAATCATGGATCATTGGCTGGGTTATACTCCAGTAGGATGCTCATGGCATCAGAATCCCGGACCATAGGCACCAAAAAGGCTGGGTGCGCCACAGGTTGAACCAAGTTTCCGGCCAGATTCTCAGCTAATAGAGGTGGAGAGGTAAAAGCCACCAAGGGCTCCCTAGCTATGGAGGCCCTTCCTCCCAGTAAGGCCAACAGGCTTGGAGATTGTGGGCGAGGGATGCTGTCGGCCTTGTTGAGAAAAGGTTCAATCTCGCCCACTCCCTGGTCGGCAATGATTAGCAGTCTCACATTGATAGAGTCCAGGGATGAAGATCCAGGGGGACTGTTGCTAAGTTGTGTGGCACTGGGCCCAGGAGCCCTGTTAGAGATGGCCTGAGGATCACACCCTGACCGTGGGATAAGGGGCATGAGCCCATTATCTTTATAGACCTGGCTAAGATGAAACCCACCCACCCACCCCAGGAAGAGAGTAAATCTGAATAAGAAGCCAGACTGTCCACTTTCTGGGAGGCTCTAAAGTGCACAACTAAACGTTGGACGTTTCTGGTGGAGGGTAAACAAAAAAAAGACATGATGTGGCTAAAGGGGACCCGATAACCCAAAATTTGAGACAAATATAAGCCAAAAGTGCCTTAGAGTGCCATGCCGGGAAAAACCCAGAAGGTGCTGGAAGGATTCGAAAGGCAAGGGCACTAGTATCCAGGATACGCAAAGGCTTGACCCTTAGTAAGGTGACATACGCTGCTACCCCAAAGCCCTTACCATTAGGTGGATTGGGGGCCACCTTGGTGCAAGGTTGAGATCGAGGTTGGAGAGCGGCAGTGCCACATGGCACTGCCCGGTTATTACCCCACTGGCCCAGGTCTTTCTTTAAGGCAGAGAAAGAACCCAAAATGGTGTCTAATCTGCCCGACTGAACTTCGAGCTTCAAACTGAGGGCCTCCAATTAAGCATACATTTTTTTAACAAGGTCCCCAATTAAGCAGCGCTGATTGCCCATGATCTCAAAAAGGGCAGAATCTGTGGTAGAGGTAAGGGGGAGGGGTAAGGACACCTCTCCGCGAGAAGGACTGCAGGAAGGGGGTTAAAGGCAGACCACAGGCTGGGTCCTCCAATAGCCCCCCTTGATGTGGCCCAGGTTCCGGGGCCAGTGGCTCTACATTTAAAGGAGAAGCCTGTGCGTCCGGTGGCTCTAACGAAGGGCCTGCCTGGGGACTTTTGAGGAAATCCTCCAGCCGTAATTGTTTTGCCAGGGAGCGGGCTCTTGTTGTCACTCCCTGATGCTTCCTTTTCTTTGGCATCAGGCACTAGCTTAAGGGAGCCACCCAAAACCCACTTACAACCGGTAGAATGCGGCCACCGTATCCCCCAACCTTTCAAAAGCTGTTATGAGGCAAAAATTTGAACGACTGTAATATAAACAAATTCTCCCCACGGGCTAGAAACCCTGAAGTACAGCCAGGTGAATATATCCGGGAGAGTAAAACACCAAACAGAAGCGGCGCCCCTCCTCCCCCCAGCTCCCTGTCAAGGCGGCATACACACCAGGCTGTCCTCTCAGCAAAACACAATAAATCCAGCCCGTGACTGTCCCCGAAGGGCCCCAAAGGGCCGCATCCTTTCTCCGCGGCCCTTTGGCACGCGGCTGCTGGCTCGTGGCCTGCGGCACAGACGCAGGTGGCTTCCTTAAATGCCCCCTGGACAGCTTCCGGTGACTGGCAAGGAGGGAGGGAGGAGGGGTCCCAGTCCGAAGCTCCCCTGAGTTCCAGCACTCACGCACCCACTCTTTCCCACAGGTGGACGACGTGGATCCCGGAGCAGCGGCAACAGCGGCAGCGAGGAGTCAGCCCAGCAGGAGCTCCAGCAGCAGCCGGCAGATGGTAAGAGGCGCTCAGAGAAGCCCCGCAGAAAAGGAAGGATCCAGATGTCCCAAACAGGTGAGCCACGCCCATGCCGCAGGGGAAGGGGAAATAAACAACCTCGGAGTCGACCGCCAGTCTGTCCAGAGGGAAAATTTCTTAAACCCTGAGCATGTGCGAACCCAATATACAATTCTAGTATCCAGGCTTCAGAATGCCCCAACAGTCCCACCTCCAGCTGCAGATGACTTTGATGCTTCAAGAAGGAAGAAAGGGGGCGCGGGGGTGGGGACGACAACATATATTCTGGGGTGGGGAGGATTTCCTCCTGTAGCATCAAATAAAAAATACCTCACAAGTTGTGTCATGTTTATCCACTCCATTTTTAAGCTACTCAGATTCTTTGCTCCCCACATAATCTTATTCTAGTTGTTCACTGCTCCGATTGTTAAAACCTCCTAATTTCCAGCCTATTTATTTATAACCAGCTTGTATCCATTAGTTCTTGTGTCCGCACTCACCTTTAGTTTAAACAAATCTTCCCCTTCTGTTCTATTAACTCCCCTGATATATTTGTAAAATGTAATCATATCACCCCTCAGCCACCTGATAGGCTGAATAAGCCAAGCTGTCTCATTTCATAAGGTAAATCCTCTGATCATCCTGGAAGCTCTTAGTTGCACTTGTTCCAGTTTAAGCTCATCCTTCTTGAACGTTGGTGACCAGAACTGAACACAGTACTCAAGATGTGGTCTTACCAAAGCCTTGTACAGAGGCAGCACCTCCCTATCTTTACTGGCAATCCCATATCTAACACATCTCAGAATAGCATTTGCCTTTTTTACAGCTGCCTCACATTGATGACTCATACTCATTTTATGTTCAGTTATAACCCCCCAAGTCCCTTTTCTCCTCTGTTGTTTCCAGCTGATGAGGTCCTAGCTGGTAACTAAAATGCTTGCTTATTATTAAACCCCAAATGTATAACCTTGCACTCCATGCGATTAAATTTCATCCCATTCCTAACACTCCAATCCATGAAGTCATCCAGTTAATCCTGTGTAATTTTCCAATCCTCCTCTGCTCTGGTAATTCCTCCCAACTTGGTGTCATCAGCAAATGTCATTAGCACACTCTTACTTCCCTCACCATGGTCAGTTATGAATACATTAAATAATATGGGTCCCAAGACTGATCCTTGAGGAACTCCACTAGCAACCTCGCTCCAGCTAGAAATTTCACCTCTCAACACAACCCTTTGTTCTCTTCCAGTTAAACAGCTTCATACCCATATAACTATCTTTTTGTTAATTCCCATCTTTTCCAGCTTAAGCAGTAATTTTCCATGTGGGGCAGTATCAAATGCCTTATTAAAATCCAAATACACTAAATCTATTGCATTTTCTCTATCCAAAAAGCCAGTGATGATTTTGTTTATTATTTATTTATTTTCAAAAAAAGGATATCTGATTGGTCTGGTATGATTACCCTTTGTGAACCCATGCTGCATTTCATCCTGCTTTCTCTTTGCTACCAAAGTCATGAATTATTCTGTCTCTTAGTATCTACTCTCACATACCACTGAGGTTAGGCTGACAAGACTATAGTTACCTGGGCCATTTTTACTCCCTTTCTTAAAAATAGGTACATCTGTTATTCTCCAGTCACTGGGTACCACCCCTAAATTAATGGATTTATTAAATATCCTAGCTAATGGAACTGAAATTGCATATGCGAGCGTGTTCAGTATTCTTGGATGACGATTATCTGGTACTTCCGATTTGAATATATTAAATACTTTGAATTTTGCCCCCACTTGTGCTGGTAATTTCCATTACCCTACACTTATCAACTAAGGTTGGCCTTCCGTCGGGCTGTTCTCCCAGGCCTTTGGAGATGGGGAGGGGAGGGTGGGTTAAATTGCTGTATGGGTGTGTGTGTGTGTTTTAAATTTGTTAAATAATATTGGAATTTTTTAGATTTTAATGTGGTTTTATGTTTTAGATTGTTTTTATATTTGTTGGAAGCTTCCCTGAGATGCAGTGTAATTAAAGTGTAAATAAATAATAAATAAACTATTCTGTCTTCAGGGTAGACATAATCCTGCCCCTTTACGTTGTGATATCATGATGCTCTACAGGGGCAGGGCCACCTTGGAAAGTGAGTAGGACCCAGGGGTCACTACAGCCCCATTCTGATGTAACTAATCCTGTAGAGCATTGTGACATCCTAGGCCGCTTTTAGACGTGCAGCTGGATCAGGCGCGGGAGCGGCAAAATAGCCGCAGCGCTGTTTTAGATGAACCGAAAGCGAAAGTTGTGCGCGTGATCCGGGGCCGCGCATTCTTTTCCGGCTGCGTATGTCACCCCAGAGAGATCAGGGTGGTTCGCTCGCGGTCGGCAAAGAATGCGCGGCCCCGGATCACGCGCACAACTTCCGCTTCCGGTTCGTCTAAAACAGCGCCGCGGCTGTTTCGCCGGTCCCGCGCCTGATCCCAGCTGCACGTCTAAAAGCGGCCCTAGAGCTCCCTGTGGGGCATCCTTTATACCTATCCCCTTTCTGATCTGGCCACGCCACAGAAGCCCCAGTTCTCTTGAGTTAGCACCCTGGTTGAAACCCTGTTGGCAGCCCTTGTTCTACATGTAATCCAAAATTCAGAAATCTCCCTGTTGCAGAATTCAGTGCCCCACAGTGAAGAACCCAAATGAACACCAAGATTTTCCTGTTATGGCAATTCAACACTGACTCAAATGTTCTGTTGATTTAAGGAGGGGTGTGTGTTCAAAAGCATCTATGTAATTTAGAAACACAATTCTTGCTGAAAAGAAAGGGGGTTTGATTGTCAGATACTTTTGATTATCTCCCTTCTTCCCTGTCCCAATTGTTGAAATTGCTTACATGTGCCCAATACCCACCCTGCAAAGATAACCACTAATCCTCTCCTCCCATTTGTCAAAAGCCTTTCTGGCAGCCACTCCCTCACTAAAGGAACCAACGGGACACCCCTGGCACAGCCTTTTCTGAAGGCCTCCAAATCTTGAACCAACTCTCCTTGCAACTGCAAGAGATCATCCACCTAAAGGTTTGTTCTTCCGACCAGTTGCTCAGAGTATCAGCCCCGTGATTTGCTGTTTCCTCACATTGGTTTACACAGGCAGCGGGGTTAAAGCGAGAACAAACCAAGGGTAGTTACTTCTGCAGGAAGTGAGGTCAGTCTGGGGAGGGAGGGTTCTTTTCCAGAGGGTTCTTTACCATCTGAACAGTTCAGAGGCAAGAAATCCTGTTTGTTTTTCTCCATTCATTCTCTTCACAGCATACACCTCTCTCCAGATCAAGCTTTTTTATATATATATATATATATATATATATATATATATATATAT
>QEPC01004474.1:1406478-1464460 GCA_003113815.1 Sphenodon punctatus
ACACACACACACACACACAGTAGGGTAAAAAGAAAACTTAGTCTTTACTGGTACATATAACAAAAAGGAATAAAAGCATAGAACTAGGGGTAATAACCCTTTGAGCAATCAGTCAGACCTGTGGACATGGTAGCCCGTTTAGAAAGTGTCTTCCTATAACTGTAACTAGCAGTACTCACAGGGGTGCTGATCAGTTCTCCATAGGGGATGGTTTTCCTATGGGGTCCAAGTTCTTCTTCTGGCCAGGCCAGAGTTACTGTTAAGCCATGTCCCTCCAGACAGGGGGGTCACCAGCCTAGCAGCAGTTCAGTGAGTCCAGAGAGAGAGAGAGAGAGAGAGCCAAAATGCCTGTGCTGGTCCTTTTAAGGCATCCTTGACCTTTGTTCTCATTTGTCCAGGAGGGTCACCTGGCTTTCACCCAGAAGCCCCTCTCCTGCTAGGATTTGCTCATCCTACGTCACCTGTCTCAGGTGTAGAGTTCCTCCCCCCCCCTTAGGAATTCCAGGGATGAGGAAGTCCTAAACATGTGCTTGCTGAGGCCTGGGCGTTGGCTGAGCCAGGCTGGCAGTTTCAGCGAAGGGGGGGTCAGAGGGGGCTTGTGTTAAGGCAAGGGCATTTTGCCACACCGGGCCTCTAGTGAACACCAATCTGAGTACCATGGCATCCGCAGAGCGCGAAACCATCTTCTGATCACTCCCTTCCCCTACCCCATAAACATGGACATAATCATTATAGTGGTGGATGCATTCTTCACAAATCCCCACCACCACCAAGTTCCTGGGTCATGGGGATACAGAATCCCCCCCAAATTTTAGTCCGCAGGTTCATTCTACCCTCCCAGTGCTTAAAGCTGTGTGAAGGGCCTGGGAAAAGGCACGGCTCTCCGGTGGCAAAATCCAAGTCATACTGCCCAAGGGATTTTATGCCTTGGATGGCTTCCAACTAGCAGGGTTGATTCAAGACCATACCAATTAGGCTTTGGGCACAGAGAATTCCTCCATTAAGTGAGGGAGCAGTTGCAGGGATACCAAGTGCGTGACATGTTTACTGTGCTGCTTCTCTTTGCAGCAGGTTAGTGTGTCTGTACAACTTAATGTGGACTAGAATCTTGTTGGTGTGGCCCACATACAGAGTGCACGTTGTTACCACTGCAGGCTGGGACTGCCGGAACACTTGCCAAATAATACTTAATGCTGCTGCTAAGTGCATAGAGCTGTAGCGTGACCATCTCAGTAGCCCGTATCTATACAAAGCAGGGGAGCCCAGTGCAACCCATGCGGGACTTCTCTCCAAAGGGGAATGAGGGGGATCATGTGGCCGAGAACCTACATTCCGTTCCATGGCACTAGGAATCCTACAGTCTGCTGTAAACATGGCAGGCTGCCAGAAAGTCAGCAACGTCATCGGTGCACCTGAGACGCAAGTGATCAGCTGTTTGAGCTTGCTTGCTGGCAGAGGCGGACGTGCTAATATGAAAGCGGAGCTGTCTGCCAGATCTGCGTGCCAAGCATCATCATTTCAGTCCTGCCAGCTGTTGTGACACACTTCTAGCTTTGCTGAGCCACTTGGGCTGGATCTTGACAAGCTCTGCGACAGTGGCTTTTAAAACCCAAGCAAACGTTCCCCAGTCGCCCACCAGGCAGTCACGCTGCAGAACAGGAGAGAGGAAGCTCTGCCGTCTCTTCCATCAGCTGCAGCAGAGACAAGGCCCCATTGTGTGTCTCTAACAGAATGCTCCAGTGGCCCAGTTTGTTGGGGGAGAAGCACAATGCTATCAAGCGGCCAAATTTTGTTGCTGTTGTGAGGCTAGGATTTCTCACAAGGTTAGTGATTGTTACTCGGGGGATTTTGGCAAACAAAGGATCAGTCACCACCCTAATGGGTCAGAAATGAAGCCACTGGAGCAGTTTAAGCTTTATATCAACTGAGCACATTTAGCCGGTAGCTTATTGCTATCGTAGATCCCAATCTGGCTCTGTCTTGCACAGGACTCCCCTGATGGCGGAGTGATTTATTCAGGACTGCTTGGGGAGTATTTATGAAAACAACAATGCAGGTCTCTGGGGGAGTCAGCAGACTCAGCATTGAGAACCCTGCCCACTCTAGGCAGGTTGTATCTCAAACCACCCCCCTGACGTGCTAATGGCCGAACAAGGGATGATAACGCTTAATACTTACATAGCACTGCCAGGGGTGGGAAGCCACAGCCCATGAGCCAGGTCTGCCCCATGGCTGTTTTTCATTTTGCCCCTTTTCAGTTCCTGGAACTGGCCCATAGACCCAGTCCCAACCCTCAAGCACAGAGACTGACTTCAAAGGGAAAGAAGCAAGGCTGGGGTCGTGTACTCAAGAAGAGGGAGCAGATCCATGGCATAGACCCATAATCTGGACCCGACCTTCCTTCCCCCATCATGAGCACACCACTTCCAATCTGACCAGAGGAGCATGTTGTACTAATTTTTAAAGTGGTCCATGGGAGGCGAAAGAGTCCCTACTCCAGACTTACTCCTAGCATGATTTACACAGACAAAACAAGGAGAGAAACAAACATCTGGGTCTCAGGTGCCCCCAATCTTGACATAGCAGCAGAGGCTGATGATAATATAGGGTGTTTTTCCCACACACATTTCTCCTGCCTGTTTGCTGTTACATCCTGAACTTTCTGTGTGTCTAAATCACTCACCCAGATCTTAAACATCTGGATCTTTGAACTTCTGCACAGAACTTATCCCAGAGCTTTTGTGTGTAAAACATTCTGGTAAACTGCTTTGTTCCAGGCAGCTGTGGTCACTTGGTTTCCGTGCCAGCCCCTCACGTCTACAGCTGCGGCTACTTTAGGCTTCCTCAGGGCAGTGTGTGTGTGTGTGAAGAATGCATCCGGAACTGAGGCCACTTTCAGACATACCCCCACCCACCCCCCGTGCATATTTGGGCTGCAGGGGGGAATACGGGGTCTGAATATGTGCAGGTCTGAAAGCCCCCTCCCCCCCCATGCAGCTTTGCCGGCAGAGATGCACAGGGATGCAGAGCTCCATTTCCCGCTCTGCATCCATGTGTGTCTGCTGACAAAGCCGCGTGGGAGGCGGGCTTTAAGACCACCTGATCCCTGTGCATATTCAGGCTACACATTCCCCCCCCCCCAATTCCCTCGCAGCCTAGATATGCACAGGGGGGCCATGTCTGAAAGTAGCCTTTCTTGTGGACTTGTAAACCCAGAAGATTGAAAGACCGGCATTTTAAGGTGTGTGTAAAAATGCCCATTGTGTGATCAGAGATGTCCCTCTGGGGTTTCAGTCTGACTCAGCTGTGTGCTATTATTATTATTATTATTATTATTATTATAATTATAAACATTTATATAGCATCTTGTGCTGTACAGAACATTGAAACAGACGCAGTCCCTGCCTGTCCTGGCCCCTGGAACTCTGGGTGTGGTGCTTTGGGCCCCTAGCAGAGGGGATGATGGGAAACAAATCAACTTCTTATTATTCTTGAATGAGTATTTCTATAGCTCCAGCAACGTACCTGACACTGGATAATTATTAATTAGACACAGGAGCAGAGACAAAGGAGATGGGAACACAGGGAGAGGCAGGGATATGTTCCGTTGAGAAGATGCAGGTGCTTAGCTTAGTTATAGTTACAGGGAGGGGAAAGGGAACCCTGAATGAAAGGAGAGTGGAGGGAGCCTCGGTGAGCTTTCTTGAGAGGAGGTTCTCAGATAGGAATCTAAGAAGGGGGGAAATAAACCTCATAAGCAGAGACCTGTGTTTATTGTGTTTCCCCCATTGGGCCTTGCAGCAGCCACTAGGGTATGGATGGGACAACAGCCTTAGTTATGCTCCTTCTCATTCCGGAATATCTACGGGATGACTGCTCTGGTGTCTGCAAGGCTATAACATGATACCCTGCCATTTCTAGAACATGGTCCTCTCCAAAAGCAAGGCCCACCTGGGCTACGCCAGTTACCTGATTAGGGTGCTACAGTAGGAGAGTCCAGTCCCCAGCGTGGCTGCTTTGGCTGTGTGCAAGGGCACTTCCTGAGGCCATGTTCCTTTGAACTGTTATGCCACACTGATCCCTGTGAGAGGGTAGAATCATAGGATCTTAGAGTTGGAAGGTGACCTCAGAGGGCATCTAGTCCAGCCCTCTGCTCAATGCAGGAAATCCACAGCGACAGCATCCCCGACAGATGGGCCGTCCAGCCTCTGTTTGAAAACCTCCAGCAAGGGAGATCCCACCCCCGCCCTAGACAGTCTGTTCCACTGTCGAACAGCTCTTACCGTTAGGAAGTTCTTCCTAACGTTTAACCGAAATCTGCTTTCTTGTAATTTGATCCCATTGTTTCTAGCCCTGCCCTCAGGAGCAACAGAGAACGAGTCTGCTCCATCTTCTATGGGACAGCCTGTCACGGGTTTGGGGGTCTGCACCCCCACTTTACCGGGTTTGAGTGACTCAGTTTCCCTTGCGCACAGGTCTCTTGAATCAGTTCTCTCTCTGGCTAATTCAAGTGTGCCACAATGAAACTCCTTTGTCACCCAAGGGCCCGATCCTTCCCGTTTACAGACTCTTTACTCTCTGGGTTCGCAAGAGCTTGAGGGCTCTTGTAGCTCACTTGTGTTCCAATATTAGACACTTTCCACTTCTTTATGAAATAAGAAGTCAGTTTATTGATTATATAAACAAGATAGTTAAACAGAGTGGTAATTAGAAATCAAAGGTAAATATAACGCATTCCTAACTTATACTGGTTGAGTTCCTAAGTTATTCATCTTACCCCTAGCAAGGTTCATAAGTTCTTCTCAGTCCTTGATGTAAGCGACTGGGCACTGACTTCTTAGTTGGCAAAGAGCAATTCATCTCTCTCACTTCATGCTGTTCCCAGCCTGTTGGTTTCAGGCTGTCATTCGGATGTAGATGCTCCCTCTCCAAGAAGCTTTGCAAGAAGTGTCTCTCTCTCCCCTCTGGGATCTCTCTCTTTATATCTCCTGGAGGAAACTCTTATCAGATTTCTCTGCCTTGCTGCACGTAGTCGATGGCTACCTTCATTAGCATTGTTGATGTCCCTGGCCATCCGTCTGGGGCCAGGGTTCCCCCAATACACATGTGGGTATCTGTTTGTATTTGCTGTAGGCTGGTGACGTGTAAAAGCTCTATCTCAAGTTGCACAATTCTCAGAGTCCTAATTTGAGTTTTACAGTTCTCCATGTCAACATTACAAGCATGTGGAACCTTTGACATTACATAGTGTACATGTATAGTAACATTACATCCATGTGAAATCCTTGGCACCACACATTTACCAAACATGTAGTCCCGTGTTACACGTGTGTGACCCCATGTTTCTCCGTGACACAGCCCTTCAGGTATTTGAAGATGGATATTATGACCCCTTAGTCTTCTCTTCTCCAGGCTAAACATACCCAGCTCCTTCAACCTTTCCTCATAGGACTTGGTTTCCAGACCCCTGACCATCTTTGTTGCCCTCTTCTGAACCCGTTCTAATTTATCGATGTCCTTGGGCCTTTTTACACAGACGGAGGTGGGTGGGGGGATGGGTGTTTTGCTGTGGTGGGTGTAGGGGTGTGTGTGTCTGTTTACATGGACACACACCCATCTCCACCCACAGAGCCTCCTCCGGTTTTCCAGAGGGTGGAGGTGGGAGTTGTGTTGAGTGGGAGCGCGTACACACCCCCATCCATCCCGCTCGGTGTTCACACGGGCAACCACCGAGCGGACACCCATCCCCCCACCCACCGCTGGCCATATACACGGACGCCCCCGCACACCTGCCCAAACACCAGGCGAGGGTGAGGACACGTCCACATAAAAATGGCCCTTCTTAAAATGTGGTGCCCAGAACTGGACACAGTACTCCAGATGAGATCTGACCAGCGCAGAATAGGGAGGAACTATTACTTCTCGTGACCTGGGCACTATGTTTCTGTTAATGCAGCCTAAAATTGCATTAGCCTTTTTAGCAGCTGCATCACACTGCTGACTCATGGTCAGCTTGTGATCAACTACAACCCCAAGATCCTTTTCACATGAACTACTGCCAAGCCAGGTGTCAACCATCCTATACTTGTGCATTTGATTTTTCTTACTTAAATGCAGAACTTTACATTTAACTCTGTTGAATTTCATTTTGTTAGTTTTGGCCCAGCTTTCCATCCTGTCAAGATGTCTTCTAAGGTGTTAGCTACCGCTCCCAATTTTGTGTCATCTGCAAATCTGATAAGCATCCCCTCTACTCCTTCATCCAAGTCATTAATAAAGATGTTGACCAGTACAAGGCCCAGGACCGACACTGAGGCACCCCACTCTATACCTCCCTCCAGACTGATGGGGAGCCATTGATGAGCACTCAGTGGGTACATTCTTCAACCAGCTGTAAATCCACCTAACGGTAGCATCATCTAGCCCATATTTAACCAGCTTGTCAAGACGGATATCATGGGATACTTTGTCAAATGTTTTGCTGAAATTAAGATATACTTGATTTCAGCATGGGTAGGAGGAAATGTGGGGAGGGTTGAAGGACAGGAGTGGTTGGGTATGTACCCATTTACCAGCCAATTGTGGTTGGAGGGTTGGGGTTGTGGGGGGTTAGATTTTGGAGCTGCCTAACTAGATTTTAGAGCTGCCTAACTAGATTTATTCCATGCACCTGAGGAAGATATTTTTTAGTCTAAAGTGCCACTGGACTCTCTGTTTTTGTAGATTTATTGTATTGGGGCTGCCACATTATATTGATATTTTGTGATAGGAGGTGTGGAAAGGGAGGGTTGGGATGTTTGAACTTTTTGATATTGTATTTTGTATTCATGGTAAGCTTCCCTAGTCTGTTTTGAAGGCAGGTGGCATACAAATTTTAATATAACTAAACATTTGTTTTTTTTCCAGAAAGCTCCAGTTCTTGGAGTCAAGTTACTATGTTTGTAGAAATAGGGGGCGGCGGAAGCCATGACCTCCCCTCCCACACCCCGGTCCTGGAACCAGGGGAGAATCTCCCCTTCATTTTGGCTCCTTGCAGCAGCTCCCTCTGCCACTTACGTGTTCCCATCAGTACTCCATTCTTGTCCTCCTTGACTTCTCTGCTGCCTTTGACACTGTCGACCATTCGCTCCTATTGGACTCGCTTTACTCTTTGGGCTTCCGTGGCTCTGTCCTTGACTGGTTCTCCTCCTACCTCTCTGACCGCTCCTTTAAAGTCTCGCTCCCCGAGTCAAACTCCTCCTCCCTCCCCCTTTCGGTTGGGGTCCCCCAAGGCTCTGTCCTTGGCCCTCTCCTCTTCTCTATTTACACCCTGTCCCTTGGCAAAATTATTGCCTCCCACGGATTCCAATATCATCTCTACGCTGATGACACCCAACTCTATCTTTCTACCCCCTCTCTCTCCTCTTCTGTCCACTCACGCCTCGTCAACTGCCTCTCTGATATCTCCGCCTGGATGTCCCGACGTCAACTCAAGCTCAACATGGCCAAGACCGAACTCCTCATTTTTCCTCCCTCCTCTTCCTCTCCCTCTAACCTGCCCATCTGCATCGATGGAGTCACCATCCATCCTGTTCTCCAAGCCCGTAGCTTGGGCTTCATCTTTGACACGCACCTCTCTTTTAAACCTTACATTGACTCTGTTGCCAAATCCTGCCGATTCGCCCTCCATAACATTGCTCGGATCCGCCCCTTTCTCTCTACCTCCTCGGCCAAAACCCTTGTTCATGCCATGGTTATCTCTCGCCTCGATTACTGCAACCTCCTCCTTGCTGGCCTCCCTCGCTCTCACCTGTCCCCCCTTATCGCAATCCAAAACTCCGCTGCCAAGGTCATTCACTCTGCCCGTCGCTTCGACCATGTGCAGCCTCTCCTCTTCTCTCTTCACTGGCTCCCCCTTCCTGAACGTATCCTGTTTAAACTCCTGGTATTCACGTTCAAAACACTCCACAACCAAGCTCCCCCTTACCTCTCGGACCTAATCTCCCTACGCACTCCTGCACGCGCTCTCCGCTCTTCCTCTGTCCCCTCCCTCACTCTCCCTCGTTTCTCCTGCTCACCTAACCGCCTTCGACCCTTCTCCCTCGCTGCCCCCCATGCCTGGAACTCCCTCCCTACCCACATCCGCCTTGCCCCCTCCCTCCGCTCCTTCAAATCCCTCCTCAAGACCCACTTTTTCCTCGCCGCCTTTCCCAATGCCTGCTAGTCGTTCCCCATATACTTACTGTCTGCCCTCCTCTGCAGACTGCTGCAACCAACCTGATTGTAACCAAGCCAAGCACACGCACCTGAGACTTCGCATCCGCTTGAATGTTTGTTTGTCTTCTCCCCTGTCTCTCCCACTGTCCCCTCTCCCTGTCTCCCCCTCCTTGTCTTTTAGATTGTAAGCCACAGACAGGGACTGCATCTATTTCTATGTTCTGTACAGCGCCAGGTCACACCGCTGACGCTATATAAATGTTTATTATAATAATAATAATAATAAATAATATCTGAATTTCCTGGCAGGACACACCCACCACCATTATATTGGGGGAATGGGGTTCAGAGGTCAGGGCTTGGAAGGGCTTAAGGGGGAGGATCCCCCCGCCCCCTTGGGACTGTTACATTCCACTGTGAGTGGTTATACAAGAATCCCAGCTTACTTTTTTTTTTAAAAAAAATTACAGCAGAGGAGTATTTTTAGCTCTCGTAGTTGTAGAGAACAGCTGGAAAATATGGATTAAGGATTAAACCCAAGAGGAAATGAAAAGCACACAGAATTTATTATTTTTACAATCTCATGAATTTTAAGCCAGTCTCCTGATTTGTGGTGATAGGGGCTTGTTTGACAATATAGGAACACACCAGGCAGCATAATCTCAAGTAAATAGAAGCAGAAGATGAGAGGAGAGGTAAAAGGTGAGCTCCTGAGTCCTGGACTCCATCTGTCTCCCTTTTCTGTCCACCCGTTTCTGGGGCCAGCTAATCTGCAGGATCTCTCCCCTACCCTGAAGCCATGGCCGAGTAGCAAGGGATAGTCACGGTAATGAGAAACGTTTCCGCAGGCTTGTTTGCAGATTATGTTATTTTAGAGACGGACCCTCTGTTTTGTTTACATGTTCCGTGAGTGGTTAGTAAAGTACCTTGAGGGTTTGCACACCAATGGCTTTTGTAATATGGGGGCACTGTGGGTTAGACACCCTGTGGCAGTGATCGCCAACCTTTTTGCAGTTGTGAGCCACATCACGTTTTATGGTGAGCTGCAGCTTTATCTTGGAAGTTTAAGTCGTATGTATATCCCAGTAACAATTGCCTGCTGCAATCCACTAGGACACGAGGTCTCAACCTTTTTCCAATCATGAGCACTAGGGAGCACTGCATCATTTGCATGAATGATTTGCATAAATATGCATAGACTTAACTCCCCACTGCAATTCAATTCAATGGACATTGAGCTAATCAATTAATCCCATCTCATATAGACTTTAATGGATGAAGGACTGTTTCAAAGTGCAGCTGGCTTGGGGAGCACTTTCACACACTGCCTGAGCACCCGGGTGCTTCCAAGCACCAGGTTGAGAATCCCTCCCTGCACTAGGAAAGCATGAAGTTTAATTAGAGATAAGAAGGCTTGTGCCCTCATCATCATCATCATAAGCTTTATTGGCACTGGCTCTCACCATGGCCCAAAATCACATTACATTACACACACAACCAATAAACATATTCATATACTTATACATATACAACATACGCATACACAGCATACACATAACCATATATAATTCACTTAAAAGTATGTCGGTCCCCAAATGCAAGACTTATTTAAATAACCCAGTGACAAATACTGGCCCGGATATCCTAATTTTTAATAATAATAATAGTAGTACTTCGAGTAAGGCCATTGTCTGCTATTAACTCATAGTCACCACTTCTGATCATTATACATTAACCTCGGATCTACTTGCAATGACCAATCCTAATTTATTAATAGGATATGGTAATTATCCTGCGACTTCCCCCCCCCCCACCGCCGGGGGATCTCAACACTCCTGGGTGTGCATAAACTTATGTATGTTTCTTTCTGTTATCATGCTGACAATCTGTTGATTGTATGTCTCATTTGATTTACTTTGTATAGTTAGTATTATTGGAGGTAAAATATCTTCTTTTTTATGGTTTTCTTGGGTTGTTGAAGTTCAAAGTGTCAAAACAAAGCTCTGTATCTTGTTACCTGTTAATAAAAAGAAAAGTTAATTTTTAAAAAAGAAAGTTTAAGTCATAGAAATAGGTCATGTTCTAAGGCTGCAAGTAAGCAGAAAACAACGATAAAGTAAAAATAAACATTTTTTTTTCTTTATTTCTTTTCTTTTTTAGTTAAAGACAGAACTGGGGAACTCACTCTTCTCCTCCTCTCTCATCTTCTGCTTCAGTTTGATTATGCGTCTAGTGGTCCCAACGCCAGCTATTCACATATTGTCAAACAATCCCCCGTCCCACAAATCAAAGGTGCCTGTTTCCTAAGAACATACCCAACTCTACCCAGCAGCAACTCAGGGCTTCTCCTAGCCCCTCCATCTCCCTCTGCCAGGAGACTCAGGAATTTCAGGGGCATTTTAACCTTTCCCTTGCTGGCTCCCAGGCGAACAAGCACTCTCCTCCCCCCTCCCCCCCCTTCCTCCTCAATATTTTGCGTTTGTTTACTGAGCTGTTGCACTCCTTTTGAAGACATGCATTTTGACATTGTATTCAGGGGTTCAGCTTTGCCCAAGTACGCTCCCTAAAAGAGCAAGGCCATATTTTTAAAAGATGATTAATCACCATCTATAGATAAAGCAGGCCTTAGGCTAACGAGACTGCTTTGTAAAAACTGGGCCGCCCTTTCGACTTGGTGGCAGCTTGGGGAATTTAATTTATATTTAATTATATTTTTATTTTTGTTTAAATTTAAATTTTAAACTTTGTTGTGTATGTGGGGTGGATATGTTGGATCTGGATCAACAACCTGTGTCTCTATATTGTGGTGATAATGTATGGAATGACATTTATTTATATATTTTTTGTATCTGTGTACTGGTTTTGGCCACGGCGCAAGCCAGAGCAATTCAATAAACTAAACTAAACAAACAAAACATATTGCTCTCAAGCCACAGGTTGGGGATCACTGCCCTGTGGTATGCTATGCAGTGATATCGAACCCGTAACAAGAGCATAACAGAGGAACAATGCCTGAGGAGTGCCCACCCTGCACACCAGCTAGAAAGGTAAAGAAACCAGAATGATCCTAACCTTCACCTCATTTTTTTTTAACAGGAGTTTCTCCCATAAACTGTCTGAGGAGCTGGCACCCAAAACATCATGATGAAAAAAACCTTACCAAACATATGGACTTGCTGCCCCTACACAGAGGGGAACCAGCACTGGGAAGGAATTACAGGGAACGTAACTAAAATAAGCCCCCTGCCCTGAGGTCAGGGGTCTGCCTAGGGGATGCTAGGAGTTTTGATCCATCCGTGAGATTTGTACATGAAGGCAAATTATTCTCACCAGCTCCACAAGCCACCCAACAACATGGTAAGAACAGAAGAATTCGAGTCAGACCAAGCATCCATCTAGCCCAGCACCCTGTGCTATAGAGAGCAGCCAGCATCAGATGCAGTGTACAAAGACAGGTCATGCATGGAGCCATTCATTCCCTGCTGTTCACTTCCAGCCACTATTGATCAGATTGCATTTCCCAACCAACCCGGCTGCTAGCCATTGATGGCCTATCTTCCATGAGCATATCCCATTTATTTTATTTATTATTATTATTATTATTATTATTTATTTTGCCTTCACAACATCTGATGACAGGAAACCACACTGGGCAAGAACAGGAGAAAAGCAAATTCATTTGAAAACTATCTGAGGAAGCAGAAGACAGCATTCTACTTCTTGAAGAATCTTGGAAATGTTCAACATATGGGGGCAGCCGACGTGATCCTTGCCTAAAGCGATAACTTCGTATGAGCCAGTATAGCCTAGTGGGGAAGGACTTGGACCTGAGAGACAAGAGTTCAAATCCTGTCTTAGCCATAAGTTGTTGGGATGGCCTAGGACAAATAATGATCTCTCAGCCTTAGTTCTCCATCTATCAAATGGGAATAATAATGACCTACCTCATAGAATTAACTAGAACAAACATGTTCTCAGAGGGAGTTATAGGCATAGGATGCAGCTTGAGAGAAGGTAATTCCGGTTTCTTGTGTGTGATGCTCATATGAATGAGTGCAAGTTAGGAAATTAAGTGGCCATCTTCTTATTTATCATTTCTATAGCACTCGGTGTTTTAAGCACTGTACAATCCTATTCTGCTCCCAATCTTAAAACCCTTCCTAAAAGTCTACTGCTTTCATTAGCTCCTCACTCTCACAGCTCACTTGCTGATGCCTCTACTGTCCTTTCATTCATGGGCCCTCTTTTCCCTGTAACCAAGCTAAACATAAGCACCTGCAACTTCTCAACTTCATGACTGTATCCCTGTCTCTCCCTACGTTCCCTAACGCGAGGGAAACTGAGTCACTCAGACCCGGTAAAGTGGGGGGGGGGGGCCTCCAACCCATGACAAAGTGAATCTGGGAAGCATTTGAGAAAATGCCTTGAGAGTAAAGTCCCCTAAAATGTGTATGACAGACTTGAATCCTTGAATGGAATTCCTCAGAAAGCTGCTTAGTGCTGTTTCTTCTTCTCCTCTGTATTCTGGTCCATTTTTAATCTGCATTACCTTTAATGTTTGCCCTGGACTGACCTCAGGTGGGTCGGCGGCTAGCCCAGGCTGTCACTCAGCAAAGTGCCAAACTCACAGCCCAGGATACTCCCCCACCACCGCCACCAGGGTCAGTCTGGGGCAAAGCGGGCCACAGTAGGTTAGAATGGAAGGTTGCTACCTTGTAAACAAGGCTCTTCGAGATGACTCTAAACATTCTCACAAATGGGTATGTTCTGACCTGCTGTGACCCATTCAGGAGTGGAGCTGCCATGGCAGTGTGTGATTGGCCGCCATGGCTGTCCATCATGGCAGGGGGGTGGGCGCAGGGCAGGGCTAGGAAGGCTCCCTGGCTGGGGTCACATGTGGTCGGTTCCCTGATTTGACCTCGGCCGTGTCAGTGGCATGAGATTAACTGGGAATTTAATCTGAATTTGCTTTAAAATGTTGTGCACGTGGTGCGGATGTTAAATCTGACTATGGCCACTATAATCAGACCTCTCTCACTGGAGTTGTCCACAGGACTACTCCAGAATAAGTCTGTAACAGGGCAGAGTTCCTGAGTGCTGCTGCCCCTTTAAGAAGCAGGGGCTAACAGGGCTGCAGGCGCTGCCAGAAGCAGTGGCTCGTGCCTCATTGGCCCCTGCTTCTTAAAGGGGCAGCAGCACTTAGGAACTCTGCCCTGTTACAAAGTCATTTTGGAACTGCCACCTAAGCAGGTGGTATGTTTTCACCTAAATCCATCATATGAAGAAGTTTTTGTGAGTCAATAATGAAGCATCTCATAAGAAGATCTGCAACGCAAACTGGTTTCAGAGGCCATCTTCAGAGCTTGCACCAACAGCTAAATCTCCATTCACACCCACTTACTTCTTCTAGTTCTGAACTGAGATTGTTGGGTGGAAAGTCCTTCTGGTAGCTGAGCACACAGCACCAGCTTTACTACAACGCAGTGTCGGCAAAAGCCTCCCCCGTTCATCTGCGTTCATATTCAGTTGCATCTGGCTTTCCTATTCTCGCAGAAGTCTCTTATTAGCAGTGTCTGTCTTTACCCCGCAGGGGCTGCCAGAGCCGTTTGCCATTGATTTTCACTGATGAGGATAGACCATAACAGTGCCCTGCTGAGTGAACAGGGTGAAGTTTTCTTTAGTCCATAATCCCCAAGCCAAGCCTCCATTGATTCCTTCTGCCAGATCCCAGCCCCTGCAGCAGGAAAGGTGGAGCTAATATTTTGCTTTGCATTGTCAGCGAGTCTGCTCCCTTCAACCTCCACAGCTTTCCCCAATGAAGGGGTTGTGTTAATCCACTATATCGGTGAGTAGACTGGATCAGAGGAGACTGTTCTTTTGCCCTGATTCATGCATTAAACTTTGCTCTGCAGATCTCTCATTTAAACTGCTGGCAGCAGTAATAATATTGTCCTCTCAGAAGCACCTTCCATTGAGCTGCTTCTCTAAGCACTGTGCAAACGTTACTGATATACGATGCACAACAAGGTCTCTCTGTGAGGTGGGTTAAGTGTCAAATTGGGCATTTTTACACACACTTCAAAGTTCCGGATGTTTCAATCTTCTGGGTTTACAAGTCCACAAGTAAGTTCCAGATTCATTTTTCATACACACACTGCCCTGGTGCATTCTTCACACAAACACTGCCCTGAGGCAGCCTAAAGTAGCCGCAGCTGTAGACGTGACAGGCTGCCATGGAAACCAAGTGACCACAGCTGCCTGGAGCAAAGCAGTTTACCAGGAGAACTTTTTACACACAAAAGCTCTGGGAGAAGTTTCACGCAGAAGTTCAAACAGCCAGGTGTTTAAGATCTGGATGAGTGATTTAGACACACAGAAAGTTCTGGATGTTACAGCAAACATCCAGGAGAAATGTGTGTCTAAAAACAAATTATGTCCGTCTCTCAGATGCGAAAATGGAAGCAGAGACGAGATAAGCTGTTTGTCCAGCAGGGGGAATCAAAAACCAAGTCTCCTTGACCTAGCCATGGAACTAGCCTGCCTTGTTTCCAGCCTGCTAGGATTGTTACTTGCAGAGCGCTGTGGAGAGAAACAGTCGCATCTTTGTTCTGTTGTCACTGTGATTTCTGCAGCAGATTCTTGTAGAGACAAATCTGGCGCCCCATTACATCTATCCTTGTATTCCCCATCGTAAGTTTTAAAACCAGTTTCTGGACTAAGATCATAGTTACAATAGGGAACGGTGGTGCAGCTGCACAAGGGCCCAAGAGCCTGGCAGGAGGGAGAGGTATGGGTGGGTATGCCCATGTGGAATGTGCACACAGCTGAATGGGTGGTTAGCACCCACTGAAGATTTCCTAAGTGCCTTGAGGGGAAGGCATCTCATCTTCCGCACCAGGGCTCATTCCAACCTAGCTATATCTCTGTTCATGGAGATCATACTGGTAGTTCATTTACACAGGTTACCTGGTATTGTTTTACTCATGGTACCTTAATGTATATTAAGAAAAAAACTGTGTAGGTTGGGGGGGGGGGGCGTGGGCTTGTGGGCCTGTGACAATTGTATCCCTATTTCCTACCCTACTCTCAAAATCAAGCATCATGTTGACGCTGAACACTCTCCCCAAACTTAGATATTTTAACAAATTTGATATTCCAGTGTACAGAAGAAATAATCATATTGTTATCTGGCTGTAACATAACTTGATCCTTCCTCTGACCAGCAGTCATTCTTCAACAGCTTTATTCTCCCTGTTTTTTTAAAGCCAAACGTGCTAATCAGGGTGGCCAGATATGCAAATTTTAGATGACACTTATGAGAAATACAGGTTGCAAGGTTGCATTGGCTCCAGTGCAGTCTGCAACCTGTATTTCTTATGTCTTCTATTATTTGTATATCTCACCACCCTAGCTCCAATTCTCCAGAAAACAGGAACAGAATGTCCAACTACCTCCAACAACCTGATGTATATTTACTAGTCATTCCTTTGCCTGGTACTTCTGAATATTTTCTCATGGATCCACTAGATGAATCACATAGCAAAGCCCAACGTACCCAATGCTTGATGCCATTCAAACCAACCAATAGGGCTTTGGGGCATCAAGTACCCAGCCTGGTTTTAACTGATGTATTGTTTTCAAATCCCATACATAATAGCTTCTAGATGTGTGTCCTTTCTGTAAAAATCCTACTTGATGAGGGTATTGTATGGGGATTTAATGAGACAAGGATAAAGAAATGAAACAGAAGTGTTGGACAATGGTAATGGGGCTTATCATCTTAATGGCTGCAAATTGAAAGGCACCAATGAAAGAACTGAACCTGGAAGAAACAAGGGGCAGAATTACTGAGTAGCCCAACACCAGGCAGCAGCTGTGTTGGCGAGCATACACACCAGGATGCATGAGTAGGAGAGCATTGTCCAACTCACAGGACAATCTTTCACCATTAAAGACAATGAGAGTTTTGCCACCGATGTTAACGGCAGAGAATCACATCCTCCGATCTCTCTCTACCCAGTCATGTGTACCGTGCTTAACACTGCAGTCTGTATACGTAACAGCACTCCTGCAGCACAGTAGCGTTTAGCATGCAGGCACTAGTATTTGGGGGAAGAGTTTTATTCCCTTTGAGGCACCCCAAAATCATTCTCCTCCCAGCAGTGCCAGTACTACCACTGGTGCTCTATAAATAACAAAGGAACCAGAGAAAGTAACTAGGGAGGTGTTATTTATTGGAAGCACTTTTTCATACAACATGCTATTAGCCTGTGGAACTTATTGCCAGGGGATGTTAGGAGGGGCCAACGGTATAACCCAGTCTTTTGATGTCAGTAAATGCAGGTATTCAGGGGGAGGAAATGGATTATTTTGGGCATAATATCTTGGCCATACGATTGAATGCCCCAACCTTGGATCCTGGCATCCTTTTGATAAGTGTTTATAACCCCCCAGCAAAGTCTTTTTGGTCAAGTATGAGAGAGATAATTCTTGCACACCAAACAAAATACCCTAGAGATGGACTGCTGGTTTGGGGGGATTTAAATGCAAGGATAGGTTCAACGGCTTCTGATATGTTGAAGGCTCTTGGCCTGGGGGGAATGGAGACTACACTGTTCGATATTAATATAGATAGATAAACTTGGCAGGGCACGAGCTATATAGACTAACTTTGGATCTGACACTAAGGATACTAAATGGTAATAGTATATCGGAGCTAGAAGTGGGAAGTTGCATTCGGAGAATAGGTGGGGGTAGTGTTCTGGATTATGCCTTGATATCGCTGAACTTAGATGAGCATTCATTGTTCTTTTATGTGGGGAAATCAGGTCCTTAGTGACCACTTTCCTTTACAGGTTATAGTGCAAAAAGAGAATCATTTTGTTAAATTGCCCCCTAGATTGAATTGGGCTAACGAGGAAAAGCTAAGCTGCCACACAGTTCGCTGGACACATGAAGTAGAGACAGAAGTCTCTGCTTTCTTTACGTTACCACCAGAGATCTGTTTATTATGTATGCAAATGATGGCAACTAAAGACGTACAGCAAGCTTCTCTTCTATGGTCTCAGATTGTGGGTGCTTTGAACTTAATACTCACCTTTATACCTGGAGAAAAGAAATATCCCCTTAAGAGATATAGTGTTTGGCGGGACAAAGAATGTAGATCAGCTAGAGCCACATTGAGAATGGTAACCCGTAAATTTCAAAGTAATGAGGGTATAGAGCATGTAGTTAAATATAGGAAACTAAGGAAAGAATATAAATCCCTCATAACCAAAAAGAAGCCTAAATTTAATGAGCAACTGGGTGACTCTTTTGGAAGTAATGGATAAAAAGGACTTTTGACGTTTTTGGAATATGGTGAATAAATCGCAGGGGCGGGGGACACTGGCAAAGGAAGTAAGGATCCCCCCTACAATTTGGACAAAACACTTCTCCGAGCTGTTTAGCGCCTATGAATTTGAATGTAGCTGTACCGCCACTTGACTTAGATCTACCCCACTGGGATCCGGTTACCCCGGCAGAGGCTCTGGAGGCAATTGGGAAGCTGAAATGAGGCAAAGCGGCAGGGATGTTGGGAGGGCCAACAGTATAACCCAGTCCCCACCCAAAGTGGATTCGATAGATTCAAGGAGGATAAAACTATCAATTGCTATGAAACCTCTAAATCCTTGGAGTAAACAACAAGGGGACGGGCTGTTCCATGAACACCATGTTTTTGGACACTTCCTCTATAGCAACGGGTGGAGAACCTCAGGCCTGGGGCCAAATTTGGACCATGGTTCATTTTTATGTTGTCCCTTTCCAATTCCTGGATCTGCCCCGATCCAGTTCCTACCTCGAAGCACTAAACACTGAGCTCAGGTAAGCAAAGAGAGATGGTGAGGTAACTGGTCCCACAACTGCCTTCTTTAAAACTAGGTTTGGGGAGCTTAGTCTCTTAGCTGATGCTTGTGGCTAGAATTTGATTAAATCAGCAGTAGTGGGTAACTAGGGAACCAGTCACAACTTTCCCCTTGAATCTTGAGCTGGCTGAGGATTCTGGTCATGATATAGCAAGGCCGTAGCTATAATAAGTGATTGCGGTGCACCGGGGCTGTGAGCCTGGGAAGCGCATGCTCTCTGGTGGAGCTGTGCCTCCTACAGCTAGGTAGGGATACATTCCATCTTCTGTGTCAGGGGCCATTCCAACCTAACTACACCCCTGCAATGTACTCGTGTAAGTATGAGAACAGGAGACCTGCCATTTCCCCATCCCCCAAAGAAGGCCCTGCTCAGTTCCAAGGTTTGTAAATAAAAGTAAGTTTTATCAATGAATTACAGAAACATATAAAATTGAATGTAAAGTAAAAGCTCTGCTAGGAAAACCTTAACGCTATATCCTTGACCCCACAGCTAGAGGCTTTCTGTCTCTCAGGGAACCAGAAAAACCATTCTTCCTATCCCAGGGAAGAACTGTGGGTGATTTCAGACGTTACGTGGTCAAAGGCCACCACAGTCAATCCCCTGTGGTGGCAGCGACCACGTAACGTCTGTTGGGGGAAACGGATGTTTCCCCCCAGATGTTACCACGGCGGGGAATCACATTCGCCCCGTGAGCGGTCGAAGCGGCGGGGCCGGAGGTCCTCACACGGCGAATGTGATTCCCCGCCGTGGTGACCCCCGCCGTCACATCTGGACGGCGGCCATGGGTCGGAATCCCTGCAGGGAGTCCGGCCCGTGGCCATAGCGGGTGAGCGCTGCGGCGGCATTGGCCGCGGCGCCCGCCCGTCTCCCCAGAGGGCGGGGAGCGTGGAGGGGGCGGGGCTGTGCGGCTGCATGGTGCGCCGCACGGCCCCGCCCCCTCCCTGATTCCCCGCCGGGATCCCCTGGCACGTCTGTTATGGCATGACGGGGTCATCCCGGCGGGGAATTCAGATTTCATTTCGTGACGGGGCAAATGCGCCCTGTCACGTCTGAAATCACCCTGTGTTTACAGCCATGTTCTTGGTTCCATGATAAATCTACATTAGCCAATGGATCTAAATCACAGCCCTAAAGCTAGGGTGGGATGATTGAACCCTGTTTGCTCTCTGCATCGACTAGCCTTACAAGATTGGTGGCTTCCTCTTTCAGAGTAATGGGATGATACACCTGACCTACCTATTTGCCTGCCAAATAAGAACAACAAAAATCAGTTCTTCTTCCCAACTCTGAATTTCATGCAGTGTCTCTCTAAGTAACAGATCTTATTCCCAGCCTTGCTGGTGCCTGAGAGTATTAAAGAAGGTGGGTGGTTACCCTCTGGTCACAGACTAAGAGCAGAGGGTACTGTCAGAGGGCTTTTCTCATCTACCCAAGGGAAACTCACTTCCAACCCTGTATGCACGCACAACGTCTCTTGGCAGTTTACTCACTGCGTTGCTGTAATCCTCAGCAGGGGACTGAATCCACAAGGTGAAGCAAAAAGTTGAGATTTCTCAAGGATTCAAAACCAATATACAAACAGTCAGCATGTATTTAAGCCAGATTTATTTTTTCCCCGCCCCCCTCCTCAAGAACTCAGCATTCAACGTGCTTAGGGCTTTTGAAAAGGCTCAAAATCAGAGCTGGCTTTGTAATACCCAGAATCCAGCCTTGAACTAATCAACCCCTGCCCCATCCATTTAAAGGAGCTTACCTGGGCTGCACATTTCTGCCACAAGAGACTGATCACAGTGCTGAGACCCTGCCCAAAAGTACAACCTCCAACTATTATTATTTTATGATTTTGTTATTATAGCCTGCTGCTGAACAGTCGTGGTCAGAGACAGGTCCCTGCCCCAAGGGGCTGACAATCTACAACGGACATGGGGAGAGACACATAAGAAGAGACAGGGGTATGCTCATGAAGCTGAGAAGTTGCAGGTGCATGTACTTAGACTAGTTACAAAACTACCGGAGCTGAAGGAGTAACTCTGTTATCAGATTGTCCGTTGTATAGCACAATAGTTGTCAGACATTGGTGTGCTTTAAGTGGGTTGTAGAGGGGAGGCTGCAGCAGGTTTGGGGGTAGCAGCATGCCAAAGCTCATTGTCGCAGCACCCCCCCAATGAGACACAGAGACCAAGTATTGGATTTAAATCAGGCCACACTCTTTATTCAACAGTTATCAAAGACGGTGGGTAATTGCCCATGCAATATGGGTCCAGTATGCTTAGCTAATTAACTCTTATTAACTCGGAACTGGCCGGGACGTGCCTTCCCGTGCCAGCTCCATCACCAACCAGGCTCCCCTTCGACAGCACCCTGGCTCTGGCCGAAAGGGGGAGCGTCCCAACTGTGGGCTTGAGTAAGGAGGTGAGTACCCGCCAAGTCAGCAGACCGTGCGTGTACTTACTGACCGAACGCAGTACCCCTCCCACGTAAATAACCCCAGTGCGTACTGCCTGCGCCTGGCACTGGGTGTCACCTCCCCATCTCTTAAGCTGATGACTCATTTCAATTCCTAACCTATTTGACCTACTATAGCATACTGGACCCCCGCCACACAGGGAGAGTCCTTAGGGGGCTCCCCCGACACCCACCGCCTATCTTATCAATGGTTTCTTCAAATGTTGGCCCAAAATTGCCAAGTATAGCTCATTGCCTATTGCAGACAAATGCACTCCATCTTCGCGGAACAGTTCAGTCCACCCATAAACAATGTTTGCATGTCGAATGGTCGTTCCTCCTATGCTCAAAATCCACTTCGCAATTTCCCTGTTGATATTCCTTCTTACTTTATCAATTTTGGCTGGTTTAATGGCTCCACCCCATTTTATCCTTGGAATTAAACTGGTCCAAACTAACTGAACTTCGCTGAATAAACTTTTAACTTGCACTAAATGCTGTTTAATTTTGATTATTAAGTTAACTCCCTTCTTTGCCGGGATGTCATTTTCCCCCAAATGAATTATGATTATGTTCGGTGCCCTAGTAGCTCTGTCCCGCAGGGACTTTAGCCTTGGGATCAGTTGATGCCATCGCATGCCACCTTGTCCATACCAATTAATTATCGCCTTGCCTCCAAGGCCTGGTTGGTACCCCCATTCAGTCTCGTCAGCAGCCTTGCCGGCCCATCGAACCAGGCTGTGACCCACAATCCAAACCGATCACCTTTCTGCCATGGATACCCTAGGTACAGGAGAAAAAATTTAATAGTTATTGCGGATAAGGCCTAATATACTTCTTGAAGGCTCCCGAACGCCACCGGCCTATTGCCTTAATGGCCTCAGTTGGTAAGCCTGCTGCTGCGGCTGTTGTGGCAGCTCCTATTCTAAATGAGTGGGATCCGTAATCCCCAGGGGCTAGTCCTAATTTAGTCAGGGTAATTCTAAGTATTGCGTTGAATTGATAGCCCGTCAAGGGCGAGCCATTTGCATGCCTAAATAATATTCCATTCCCTGGTGGGCGTATTGTGAGGAATTTTCTCATTTGTTCGACAGGGCAAATGTCTTGGTGTCCACACCTGTACAGCTCGACATTTACTCCTCTATTCCTCTGATCGGTCTTTGATCGCCTCAACCTCAATCGTACTGTTAAAGGTGTCCATTTAATGTCTTCAAACAAGAGGGCCCCTATGCTTCGATCCTTCCGGGAAGCCGGAACTACCTCACTTATTCTGAAACCCCCAAAGTATGTCGTAGTGTAAGCGGTGGTAAATAATTGGGTTTCGAAAGCATCATGGCATACTTCAGGCAATGTACTTAGAATGCGCACCAATACGGGAGTGGTTATGGGGGCCCTTGGGTTGGTCGAGGGCGGGGCTGATCTAGCCCAGCTCTCCATCAAGTGCTTCATATAAAAGCCCTTATCCGGTGAAGGGTATCCATTCATTCTGCTCATGAATGTAAGGGCTGCTACTTTCCCCCCAATAGTCCCTGGTGCTAATCCCTTCTGACGTAATGCCATGGCAAATTGAACGACTTCAGAGTCCAATATGGGGAAGCCAGTCCCTCATCCCTTGGTGACCCTAAAACCTTGGAACTCACGAAACGCCCTACCGTAGGCTGCCTGGGTTCTGGGGGCGAGGGATCCCCTAATGGTATTTCAAAGTTCTAATTCCCAAGGCTCCAAGCCCCCGGTGGCATGGGGTCGGGAAATTCTCTGGCTTCCGGCGCTAGTTCTCGGAATCGCTTGATCTGAAAGTGAGAGAGGGCATCTGCTATGCCGTTGTTAATGCCTGGTACGTGGCGTGCTGTAAACAATATATTGTTTCTCAAGCATGCCTGAACAAATGCCCGCACAAGTGTCATGACTCGGGCGGAACGAGAGGAGAGTGTGTTTATTATGTGGACCATTGCCAAGTTGTCACACCAGAATAATACTGTGCGATTGGCAAATTGATCTGTCCAAAGTAGTACTGCTACCACTATCGGGAACAATTCCAGGAATGTTAAGTCCTTCGTGACACCCAAGTCATGCCACTCCCTCGGCCATGGTTGAGCACACCATCGTGTCTTAAAATACACTCCAAACCACACTCCCCCTGAGGCATCAGAGTGTACCTGTAAGTCGTTTTGTAGCAAGCACCTCTCTCGCCAGAAACTCACACCGTTATACTCTGCCAGGAATTCGGTCCATGCCTTAAGGTCCTGCTTAATATCATTTGTTATCCGAATCCTATAGTGGGGCTGTAAATTTCCTCTAAGCTTCCCATACATTCTGGACAGAAATGCTCTGCCGGGTGCAACCACCCGGCATGCAAAATTGAGGCTACCCACTAAGGATTGCAAAGCCCGTACGGTGACTTTCGAGGAGTGGCTGCAATCCTGAATCTTTTTTCTTAATTCCACCAGTTTGTTCTCAGGTAGGCAGGACAGTTTCTGTTCTGTGTTCAGTTCTATCCCTAGGTAGGTAATTATTACCGACGGTCCCTCTGTTTTGTCGGGGGCCAGGGGTATACCCAATTCGTCAGCCATTTCCTGGAAAAGTCGTAGTGCAGTGGCGCATTCAACTGATCGAGGCGGGGCTATTATCAAGAAATCATCTAAATATTTGGATGTTTTACCGCCCTTCCACCATTGCTTGAAGATCCATTGCACAAGTGAACTGAATCGTTCGAACGCGGAACAGGAAATAGAACACCCCATAGGCATGGCCCGGTCATAATAATATTTGCCATCGAATTGGAAACCCAGGAGGTGAAAACTTTTGGGGTGCACTGGTAACAATCTAAATGCCGACTTAACGTCGCATTTGGTCAATAGTACGCCCTGTCCCATGTCCTTTGCCTTCTCGACCGCTTGGTCGAAGGACGCATATCTAATGGTTGCCAAATCCTTAGGTATGGCATCGTTCACTGAGGCGCCCCGAGGGTAAGACAAATGATGAATCAGGCGAAATTCACCCGGGGTCTTTTTTGGTACTATTCCCAACAGGGAGATGACTAGGCCATGCATAGGGGGATGATCAAAAGGGCCCGCGACCCTGCCTTCTTTAACTTCCTTATCTATTTTGTTCTTGACTAATTCTTCCTTTCCTTCTATTGATTTAAGGTTTTTTACGTGCCCGGTGGGATAGACTGTGCCTGCTGGAATTATAAAACCCTGTCTAAAGCCCTGGATTACGTATTCCACTTCTATCCTATTCAGGTGTGCTTGCAGTGCTGTCTCTAATGCGTCAACCCTAATTGGTGTCGGCCCCCTTTTGAGGACGAGACCCTGCTGGAAGCCCCTGGCTGGTTTTTTCCCTTCCTCCTCGAGGGGGGAAGCGGCTTCCCCCTCCTCGCTGCCGGGGCCGGTAGCATGTGCTCTCAGAGTGCCCCCCCCCCACAGCTGGAGCACACGTGCCGAAACCTGCACTGCTGGCGGTTGCATCGGCCTACCTGATTGTACTCCCAGCACGGGCCGGGGCCTCCCTGTCCTCTCCTGCGGTTTTCCCCTGGTACGGCTCATTTGCGGGCGCGACCCCACCTTGCACTAGAGGATGCCCACTGTCTGATCGGGGTACTTTTGTGGCATCAACCATGCTCTCTAACCAAATATCCGGAGCATGATTGTCCCATCGCAAGCCTGGTGTGTTCGCTGCCCTATGACGAAATGCTTCGTCATAGCGCAGCCACGCCCCCGGTGGACCTGTCCCCTGTGCCCTACGGACGATGTCAGCGTATTTATGAAGCTCCAAACCCCGTCCTGGGTCGGCTTGCATCACTACGCCCATATATATAGCGAACACGGAGGTCCAATTTGCCCAGTTCCGGTCCGCTTTAGGGTGCCGAAATCGTTCTTTATCCTTCTCGGCTTCGGGTTCCGAGTGATCCACTATCGGATCACTGAACAGGAGTGCAAATAAATCCACATACTCCCCTCGCCATATCTTTTCTTTAGTTGCCGGTGTCAGGTGGCTCCCAAATGGCGCCGCCACGGCGGTAATAACCCCCCTGGTGGGCGGACCACTGGTGCCGACCCAGCCCCGATACCGGTTTGTACCGGGCTCTGCGCTGTCACCGGCAAGGGGAGAGGGGTTTGATTATTCACATTCGCTCCCGTGCCACTTACTGGGTGCGACCCGGCCACCCCCCCCATCTGAAGTGGGGGGCGGACAGGGTACACCCAGGCCCATTCCCCCTGTACCCGCAAAAGGCGCGGGCTCGTAGGGTCTGTTGCGGGTGAGGCCGGGTTCGAGTGTGCCAACCCGGGGGGGCTGATCCCTTG
Organism: Sphenodon punctatus; assembly: GCA_003113815.1. Taxonomy (NCBI): domain Eukaryota; kingdom Metazoa; phylum Chordata; class Lepidosauria; order Sphenodontia; family Sphenodontidae; genus Sphenodon; species Sphenodon punctatus. Next base: position 1,431,330 of record QEPC01004474.1, read on the forward strand.
TGACAATGCCCCATTAGCACCCCGCTCCCTCTCACTGCCTGATACCCCTAGTATGCTCCCTACTACGTAGGGGGCCACTCCTACCCCTACCTGGGCGGGTAGTACCATGTCGCCCCGGTTATTGAGCTCACCTTGCACTCCCTCGGGTTGAATTGGGGTCCCGCCAGGTGGCCCAGCGATGTCCGTCTCGCGTTACTGGGGGTTCAGAACCAGATTCAATTGGTATGCCCTCAGGCTCGCCCATGGCGTTTGGCGGTGCGAGGGAACTCACCGGGGCACCCAGTGCGGCTGAGGCTGTCCTCCCCTCCCCTTGTGAACGGTACTGGGCTAAGCCCGGGACCCCTATTTGGTCCCATTGAGCCCCTGGATAACTGGGCGCCCCTACTGGGCTGGGACTATGAATTTGCGCTACGGTGGTGACGACCGTTCCCTGCGCGTCGCGCGCATTTCCTTGTAAGGAGTTGAGGATCCCTTGGCTAATGGGTCTAGGCTGGGAAAGGTTTGCCCCAATGGGCTCTGAATGAGCTTGCCTTGACCCCAGCCCGCTGACACCTGCCCCCAAACCCTCATTATGGCGAAATCGCGCTGGGAGGGACACTACCCTGTTCCCTCTCCTGAGGCCCTCTGCTGGGAGTGGGCTCGCTGCCCCCACCCCTCCCTGTAACTGGCCCTCAGGGGGGATATCACTAAATCCATGTGGATCCTGTTCCCTTGTTAAGGAGGGGACAGTGAGCTGACTAGCTGCCCCAGGCTGGCTATGGGTGATGGCCTGTGGAGGGGCTGGGCCGCGGGCCTGCAACATGGCCTCGCATGTTGCAAGGCACTCTAACAGTTCGGCCCTGGTTGGGACTCCTTCCCCCTCCCCCGCGTTCCCCCCTTGCGGGTTACTGCCAGTTTTCTTCGCCGCTCCTCTCTTCTTTGTGCGGCCCATCTTCTGAAGATCCCACCTGGCAAGGTACGCAGCAGCAAAAAAACCTTGCTGCTGCTTCTCTGACCAGCCTGAACTGCCGCTCACATGCGGCTACAACGGCTCCTCCCTGCCTAAAGAGGGCGGAGCCGAATACAAGTCCCCCGCGCGGCAGCTCTGCGCCCGCACGCCCGCTGTTGCCGGGCAGATTTCACGTGGCCAGCAGCACGCTACGTGCTCTGCCGCTCCTTACACTGCCGGCGTCCCCCGCATCCCATGGACGGGGGCCGGACAATTACCCCGTCGCCGCCATTATGGCGGCGAAGGGGACTTTGGGCAATTTTCTTTTCAGCTTCTCCTTAGTGCTTGTGGAACAGCCTGTGTGGGGCCATTCTCACCTCTCATCCTCCCAAGCTCCAAATGGGGCTCCAGGAGGGAAGGAAGCTGTACCCTCAAGTGTCTCTCTAACCCCAAACAGCCTTGCTGCTTCTGAGGCAGGCTGAGCAATGGACAGTTCAGGGCCCTGTTAAAGCCCTTGATCCTTGCTTTGCCTTTTGTGCCCAGCCCAAATAAGAACAACAAAAATCAGTTCTGGACTTGGACTTTTAAAAAATGGACTGGACTTTTTAAAAATGCTTTAGTGGATTTTGCCCACTGGTCTAGCAGATTAATATCCTCACTGGAGCTGTGGTTTTCAAAATGCTTGATCTCCTTTTGAAACTTAAGTATAAACTCATGACCCCCAGACAGGATTAAAGATGTACATTATAACAAATACCAGTGGGGATCATGACCTATAGTTTGGGGAATCTCTATATTAGGGGGAGACATAATCATGTATTATAAGCCAGTTTATTATCTGATCAAACCAGTGTCCCATGTGGAAGTTCTATAATCATAGCAAATAGACTAGGAATATACAGGGCCAGACTTAGGGTATGCGGGGCCCAGGGTGGGGAACAAAGGTGGGGCCCTATTCTTCCGCTGGTGGCTTTGCAGCCTAGGGGCGCTCCCTGGCTCGGTCTGGGGGTGACGCGCTATCTGGGCCTGGGCTCGGGGACGGGCGGAGGGGTAGTCCCCTCTGCCCATCCCCAAGCCTAGCCATCTGATTGCTTACCTCATCCGCCGCTGCTGCCGGCCTGGGTCCCGCGCCGGGCTTAGAACCTTAGGCGGGGTGAGCACGCGGCAGCAGATTAAATATGCCGCCACGCTGCCCACCGGTGCCACCGGATGTTCTGCTGCCCTCCAATTGCCTGGCTGTCTCAGCCAGGGGGGAATGAGGGAGAGGCAGAGGCCCCGCCTCTCCCACATTTTCCCTGGTCGAGAGACTGACAGGCAGCGGAGGGGAGCCACCCAGGGAGTGAGGGAGAGGCGGGGCCTCTGTCTCTCCCTCACTCCTGCTGGCCCCCTCCACTGCCTGTCAGTTGGAGCCAAGTCAGACTCGGCCGGGGGCCCCACGCTCGGGGTCCCCAGCTCCCGGCCAGCTAGGAACCACAAGTGCGGGGGGAGGAGTGGGGCCCCGCCCCAGAGTAGGGCCGGCCCTGGGAATATAATATTTTAAATATATTTTTATTTGTTTAAGTATGTCAAAAGTATGAGGAAGAATAAGGAAATGGTGGATCTGCTGCTCAGTGATGATGGTGAAATGTTAGGAGACAAAGAGAAGACAATTCAATTCTATTTTGTCTCAGGGAAATTCTGCCCAGCCTGGCAACAGGTATATGAATGAAGATGGGGGGGGAAGCTGCAGGCCAGAATCGATAAAGAGGTGGTCCGACTCCGAGAATGCCTGGCTGGCTACGCTCAGTGAATTCAAGGCCTGATGAACTACACCCTAAGGTACTGAAAGAACTTTCTGAAGTACTCTCAGAACTTAAGTCAATTATATTTGAGAACTCTTGGGAAACAGGTGGAGTTCCAGAACGATGGGCATGGGCAAACATCCCTATCTTTAAAAAATGAGGAAAGGAGGATCCAGGAAATTATAGAGCAGTCAACCTGACTTCAATACCTGGGAAGATATTAGAACAGATTAAAAAACAGACAATCTGTGAGCACTTTGATGACAATGTAGTGATTGCTTGTAGCCAGTGCAGATTTGTCAGGAACAAGTAATGTCAGACTACTCTTGTCTCCTTATTTGATAGAGTAACTAGTTTAGTGAATAAAGGGAATGGTGTGGACATATCTTGATTTCAGCAGAGCTTTTGACAAAAGCTTCACATGAGAGATCCTCATTGACAAGGAAGACTCTACAACAAGATGAATTTACAGCTGGTTGAAGAACCGTCCTTACTCAAAAAGTGATCATCAGTGACTCATCATCAAACTGAAGTGGGGTCCTACAGGGCTCTGTCTGGGTCCAGGGCCACTATGGGCCCTGGGACAAAGGTTCCCTTTGCCCTCATCCCTCCAAATCATCCCTACACACCACCCAGACCCTACCCCAAATGTTATAAGCAAATAAAACACACAGCATGAATAGAATAAGATAGTTAAACAGTCTCAACCCAAGCCCCCTGAATTTTGTCCCCCTTGTCCCCGCCCTTCAGAAATGGGTCCAGTGCTATTGATGACTTATGAAAGAAGGGTGGAGGGAGTACTTATCAAGTTTGCAGATGTCACAAAACTGGGAAGGATGGCTTACACCTTGGAAGATAGAATTAGAACTCAGAAAAATCTTGATAGGTTGGAAATCTGGGCTAAAATTAAGAAAACGAAATTCAACTGAAATAAATGTAAAGTTCTGAATCTAGGGAAGAAAAACTAAATGCACAAGTATAAGATGGGGGATACCTGGCTTGGCACAGCACATGTAGTTCAAGTTGAATTTTATTCCATCATGACCGGGAGGGGGGGGGGACCCCGGTTCTAGTTTCGCCTTAGCTAGAAACTCACTGGGTATCCTCAGGCCAGTTACAGTATTGTCTCAGCCTAACCTACCTCACCTTTCCCAGAAACTCACTGGGTGACCTTGGGCCAGTCACAATATTCTCTCAGCCTAACCTACCTCACAGGGTTGTTGTGAGGATTAAAAATTGTGTCAAATTGTTATATGTAAAGCGCTCTGCGTGCTATGTTATATTTATATTAATATAAAATAAAGAGAGATATATTCATAAATAATACATATTCATTAATATATATATATTGCATGTAGTTGTATAATAAAACTACATGCAAACAATAAAATCATGTTTCCAACTGTTCTGATTTGTGCGGCTCCCCGTGCAAAATGCAGCACATGTAAACAAGACCTGAACATGTCAGCAATGCAATGTGGCTACAACAGAAAGAACAAGTAGTGCTTTCGAAATAAGTAGTGGTAGTAGGCATGCAATTTTAGGCTGCATTTACAGAAGCATTGTTTCCAGTCAGCATAAGCAATAATTCCACTTTGTTCAGCACTGATCTGACCTCACCTGGAGAATGATGTCCAGTTTTAGCAACAACAACAAAAGATTAAGGGGAGACACGATAGCGTCTTCAACTAACTAAAGAGATTGCTACCAAGAAGATGGCAAGGTGCTGTTCTTCACGACAGCAGAAGACAGGGCTAGGAATAATGGGCTCCGATTACAGGAGGGTAGATTTCAATTAAATATCAGAAAACCCCTTCTTAACAATAAGAACCGTGCGGCAGTGGAATAAATTGCCTAGGGAGGTTGTAGGCTCTCTTCAAAGAGTCTGGCAGTGGACACCCATCTGCCAGAGATGATGCAGCTGTAGCGTGGATGCAGGTGGCTGGACTAAATGAACCTCAAGATCCCTTTTCAACCTAAGTCTTATAGCTTAGCTGTAGCTTTCTGTCCCAGCTGGTTTGACCTAGTTTCAGGCACGCGCCTTAACATCGCTTTAACATTTCTTATGCATGTTGCGGGGCTGCATAGGGCACCAATCCAGCCCTGCAACATGCATAAGAAATGTTAAAACAGTGTTACGGTGCCTGTCTGAAAGTACCCTAGGAAGACTTGGGAGCTGTGCTGCTCTGAGGAGGAACTTGGATGAGTTTAGGAGAGTCACAAGGGAAGGATGTGGATTATTTGGACAAACCCATCTGCTTTTGCTTCCTGTAGTTTTCAGCAAGAAGGAGAAGAAGCAGCAATGTCCTTATGCACAGGAATGGCAGCAGCTTGCAGTTGCAGAAGAAGCTTCGATACTCTATGGGACACTGTGATTTGATCCGGTGTCATGCTAAGCACCTTTAACTTCCACAGGGGTCCATGATAAAATAGGGTACTCAGCACTTCATAGAAACCAGCTGGGGGGAAATCAATCTTTTAGGTACCTGTTATGGACACCGCATGCTTCTTGTATTAGTTAGGGGATGGTTTCAAGTGAAATCCAACTTCCAGAGCAAATGTCTAAAAAGAGGATCTGTGTTCCCTCCAGCACACAACAAAGTCTGTAGATGGATTTGAGCAAGTGAGGAATTCCAATGGAATGAAAGGTAATGATGATGCATACACCATGCACGCCAGAGGTTATGCTAATAAAACATATGCATGAGGTGAGGGAAGATTTGTGCAATGACCTGTACATGAAAAGTAAAGGAGTGTGTAACCAAACATCTGGGATAGAAACTGGCAGAAGCGCCTTCTTCCCTGACTTTCCTTCCCTTCCCCCTCCCAAATTTGGCAGCAACTTCTCTGAACGGTGACCAGCTTTGCGGTGCTTCAAAGCAATTCAGTGACATCCAGAGGGCTTGGTGTCCCAAACCCTGTGGTGTCCAAAACACCCACCCATCTGCATGTGCCTCTGTGTAGCTTATAAACAGCACACTCAAAGGCAGTGTACGTGAGCAGAGAACTCAGGCCATGATACACAAGCTATTTACTCGGGAGGGTAGCCCTAATGAAGTCTGGCCTGAAAGTGTGAAGGTGACAGTCATGCGCACCTTTCAGATGTGTGTGTGTGTAAAACGCCCAGACTGAGAGTGTGAAGATGACAGACCCGTCACACGTGCAACTTGCTATTTACAGATATTTAGGTGCAACTTGCAGGCTGAGAGTGTAATAGTAACACACATGTACACAACTTAAACGTGCATGTGAAGCTCCCAGGCTAAGAATGTGACAGTGACAGGCTTGTGTGCAACTTACAGATATGTGTGTGTGTGTGCATCTTGCAGGCTGAGAGTGTAACGGTGACATGTGTGTACAATCTACAGATGTGTGTGCGCAACGGATTTAGAAATGAGAGCACATTCACACATGCATGAAAATGTCCTTGCACGGCCAGGAGAAAACATCCGAATGCAAATCTCGCATATTTTTGTGCATGTGTGAATTGCACTATTGTTTATTTATTTTATTTATTAATTTTGTTATATTTATATGCCGCCCCCTCATGCCTATGGCATCTTGGGGCGGCTTCCAACATAAACTAAAACACTTTAAAATCACCATTTAAATGACAATCATTATTTTATTTATTTTTTATTTATTTATTTAAAATTTATATCCCGCCCCTCCTGCCCACAGCACAGCCNGCACATGGGGAGTGAATAATTATGCATTATTTCTGCGTTTATGCAGATTTACAAGGCCAGTTGACAGCGCTGGATTTTGCAGCCCTGCCATTTGGTCTTGTAAATCTGCATAAAAGTAGTAATTATGTGGAATAGTGCATCCACCCATTCACAAAAACACGCAAGGTTTGCATTCAAACCTGTTGTCTCCCAGCCTCGTAAGGACACTTTCATGCATGTGTGAATGTGCCCTAGAGTGGCACGGTGACACTGGCATGTGTATAAACGTGTGCAACTTACACATGCGTACAACCTACCAACTGAAAGTACAACAGTGACAAAACAAGTGGGCAACTGCTCCCGGGCTGAGTGTGGAGGAGGGGGAGGGAGAGTGCGCAATGTACCAGTGGCTAGGGCTGAGGAGCCAACCTTGTTGGTTGCATTGTCCACACAGCATTCCTCGTGGGGTTTGCACAACCCTGCGGCTGGATGGGTGGGAAACAGCTCCCACCCTGCCCCTACAGGGTGGCCACCTATGTGTATTTTTCCAGGCCACTTATGAAAAATACCAGTTGCAGGGCCTGCATTGGCACCAATGCACGCCCTGCAACATGTATTTCTTATAAGCGGCCTGGAAAAACTATACACAGGTGGCCACCTTACCCAGCACCACGCGTCAAAGGTGGCTAGAAGCTCCGCGCTGCCCCTCCCGCGCTGTGACGCAGCCGGCCAGCCCCTCCATCGCCTTCCAGACAGTCAGGTGACGCCTTCCTCGTGTGACGTCACTCGAGCAGTAGCGGCAGCAGCAGCAGCGGGAGCAGCAGCGGCAGGGCTCGTTCTCGGCAGGTGCGGGGAGACTGGCGCGCGGGACGGGACCGGGCTGACAGACAGCGGTGTCGCAGGTACCGGGGACTCGCCGGGAGGGGGGGGTGTTTATTGATGTGCTCGGGTTTCTCTAGCCCGCCCAGGGGAGGCGGGGGGGCGGTGGGAGAGCGCGGGGAGCCGGGACTGTGGGATGGGGGGCTGTGGCAGGGTTTAGGCAGTAACATGGAGTTCCTGTGATGCATAGGTGGCCATACCTCCCCTTTAATCCAATCCTGGCCAAGGTTGACCAGGCCTCCGGGGCCCTGGGGGACATTATTGATGTGCTCGGGTTTCTCTAGCCCGCCCAGGGGAGGCGGGGGGGCGGTGGGAGAGCGCGGGGAGCCGGGACTGTGGGGATGGGGGGCTGTGGCAGGGTTTAGGCAGTAACATGGAGTTCCTGTGATGCATAGGTGGCCATACCTCCCCTTTAATCCAGGGCGTTTATGAAAAATACATGGTGCGGGGCTGCATTGGCACCAGCGCCGCCCCGCACCATGCATTTTTTTTCATCCCCTGCCTGGATTAAAGGGGAGGTATGTGGGCACCGGCGATAGTGGGATTGTAATGTAAGCGTGGGTTTCCCCCTATAGCCCCGGGCTGTATGGAATGGGGCTGCGGGGAGGCATCCTGCGATTAGAGGCAGGAGTGTAGGCTGGGGGGGGGGGAGCCGGGCCGCTGTTACTCGGCTCCTGACTGCCCGCTGGCATGCGGGCCAGGGATGCGGGGAGGGAGGATGTATGGGGTGGCATACAGTGCCAGGAGGACACGAGGAATGAACCCTCAGACATAGTATATGACAACCCCCCCCCTTCCTTTTTGGTTGGTTTTCACTTCCCCCCCCCCCCCCCCACAAAAAAAAGTGTCCTTCCCTTCTCTCTTGTTGACGCTGAACTAGCTCATCCGACTAATAAGCCATCAAATTAGTGGTTGAGGGGGGAGAAGAAAGGGTTACCAGGTGGTTGTGGAAGGCTTCCTCCTGTTTGAGGAGAGGGATCTGGCAGGAAGGGGGGGGGGATGTCAGCTGAGTCACTTCTGGGAAATCCATCCCTTCTTGGTTTTGTGAGCTGATCGCTGTTTCCTTCTGAGGAGCGTCGCATCTTCCCTTAGGGCTGTAATGAATCCTCCCACTTTTTAGGAGGAGAGCAAGGAAACCAAAGCATATTTGGGGCAAATATCCTGAAAACCTTTATACCTGCAAGAAGAGCTCAGCATTGGTACTGGGTGCCTGATCCCTGGCAGGGAAAACCCTTTTCTGTTAGGGGTGACTTGGCAATCAGATCAGCTCTTCTGTGAATCACACTATAAGACTAGATGACCCATGCTTCGGCCTGTTCCTGTCCCCTTTAGTCTAGTTATGGACTTATTTACAGAAAGCTGCTGTGAATGCTTAAAGCTTTCCTTGTGGGTAGAGCTACAGGCTATTGTATGGTTTGTTTGCTTTATGATGCGGTAGTCTGCCAGGGTTACTAGCATAGCATGTGTCTTTAATGCCGTTGTTTATCTGTAGGAGACAAAGCAGAGCTGAAGCAATGGGGGCAGCTAAAGCTCTTTAGGGAAGAGATGATCTTGTTTGTTTGTATGGTGCCTCACACAGTGGGACCAAGGTTCATGACTGGAGCTCTTGGGTACTGCAGATGTATGATGGATAACTATTTACCATGATGCCAGGCACATTAAAATTGCCTGATATAAGTAGAGAGATCTTTTCCATGTCCTGAATTACTCAGGCCAGCAAGATAGTCTACCTTTTCACTCTCCAGATGTATCCTTGACTGACTCGAAGTGTGTGTTACTCGGGTACCGTAGGGAGATATTTAGAGGGGTATGGGTGAAGACTGCTTTTCCCCGTCTTTGAAAGTCACTTCTTGTTAGAGACGGGGAAAGAATCCCCCCCCCCCAAACTGTTGACCCAGATTCATATAAAATCTCTGATTCTAAATTCTTGTCAGTCCTGTCCACTATCCATCATCAATCTGATAGAAAATAAATCGGTTTATATACTCTTATTAAAAAAAATAAAAAAAAAATTTTTGGTAGGATGCCATTGTACCACAATACCTTCATAAAATTACATTTCAGCTGTATTTATGGCATTGTTTCACACCCTGCTCACTAAGAAAACTAGTCAAAACATTGTCCTGGAGATCTGCTAACAGAGGCATGCTGTAATACTTGAGCAATAAGATGATAGATGCTTTAGCATTAAAAGTTTCGGTTTTGAACAATCTCTTGGTGATAGTGTATTTATTTTATTTATTTATTTATTTATTTATTTATTTATTCAATTTGTATAGTTGGGTTTACAAATGAGATTGATTTATACAGTGGAACTCCTACAAACAAACACACCTTTTGCCATGCAGTTCCTCTAAATATAATGAGTTTGGCACCTTTAAGGTCATATCTCATGAACAATTAATTTTTGTCCATCTTTATGTGGTGTTTTGAGTGTTTTAAATAGCACAGGATAGGAATCCTCTATGGAAAAATCTGTATTCAAGGGCAGCTGATGTACTCTGAAGTGCTATTATGGCACGTGGATGCACATGTAATCCTGATTCAAGTTCTTTAAAGTTAGTTGCTGGTTGCAGAGCAGTGACAGAATAGTTTTCCTGTGTAGGGGTTAGTAGGTAATTATTGCCTGTCTACTTGGACAGGTTGATACATACTAATTATTTTGCATATTTATACATCATTTAGAATACATATGTAGTTATCCATAATTATAATGACTATGTGTCTATTTGTATCTATAGTACATAGAACATCTACCCAACAACTCTTTATTGAGATATAAACCCCGACCAGAAGTAGTCCTGGGTCTGCCCAGTATCCCAGGAATTTTTATTGCAACACATGGACAAAGGGGAAATGTCTCCAAACGCAATATCGAAACTCGGCACTTAATGAGAGCTCAGAATTTGCTTCAGTATTCATGTGCATTTGGAATTAAGAAAACATTTACTTAACGTACGCTGACATCTTGGCTTGATCTAAAAAAAGCTTTCTTTGGGGTGGGGAATGGGGTGAAGACAGCATGAAGTCACTTGAACTAGTCTGAAGGATTGTACCAGTAGGTTCAGGCTTTGTGCTGTGACAGAGAACCATATGCTGGTCTAGATTTGGCAATAGTCAGTAAAGGGGAAGGGTGTAAAACAGACCCACACTATGACACAGAAGTGATTCCCAAACGTTTGGCCTCAATGACCCTGTTTTGAGATTTAACTAATTTCAAAACCCCAAATAGCAACAAAGACACACAAAGTATATAAAATATTGGTTAGGACCATGACTCTATCCACAGATGGTGTCCCATCCCCCCTTGAGGCCCAAACCAGCACTTTGTAAAGGTTTAGCTCATGCATAGCTCTGTGTTGTAAACATTTAGTATAAGTAAATATGTTCTTAGTGTGACTATAGCAGTCACAAAATTTAACTAATACTCCCTATTTTAGCTTCTGCTTAAAATTATTATTCTTATTAGCATTGTATAGCACCAGCAATGTACCTGGCACTTTACAGAGAATAAAATAGACACGGTCCCTGCCCAAGAGCTTACAATCTAAAGACACGGTGAGCGGAGACAGGGAAGGGGAACAGAGGGAGAGACAAGGGATGCGACAATCATAAGGATGCAAGAGCTCAGGTACATGTTCTTGGCTTGGTTACAGTACATTGGGAGTTTGCAGCTAACAGGTGGGGGATAATCCTGAGTGGGGATGATTAGCAGGAGTTAGGAAAGGCAGAGCAGAAGAGGTGGGTTTTGAGGAGGGACTTGAAGGTACGAAGGGAGGGGGGCAAGGTGAAGGGAGGGAGTTCCAGGCGTGCGGGGCAGTGAGGGAGAAGGGACGAAGGCGGCTGGGGGAGCAGGGGAGGCGTGGGAGGGTGAGGGAGGGGATGGAAGAGGAGCGGAGTGCTCGAACAGGGGTTTGGAGGGAGATCAGGGCAGAGAGGAAGGGGGGAGCGAGGTTGTGAGGGGCTTTGTAAGTGAAGATGAGGAGCTTGTGCAGAAGAAGCTCAGGAAGGGGGAGCCAGTGGAGAGAGGAGAGGAGCGGCTGCACATGGTCGCGTTAGTAACATACCTAGCTGTGCATGCATCAATTCTAAAGATGTTATAGGAAAGTGGGAGAGCTGAACTCGGATTTAGGGTTTTTCACACTACATGACCAAATTAATGAGCTTCACAAAGATGTTTGCTGATTTAGAGTCCTGAATTTAGATTGAGTCCTATTGGGCTCAGTTCAGGAACCCTCCTGCCCAAACCCCTAGGACTTGGGCTTGGTCAGGCTCCTTGTGGGCAAGAGGCCTGCCCCTGTAGAGCACTCTGACATCATGGTGCTCCGTGGGAGTGAGGCAACATTGGGTAAAGGATGGGAGATATCTTTTCTCTTTTCCTGACATACCCCCCTTCCCCAAGAACACCTTGACATAGCAATGCTCTGAGGGCATGGGTTTGGGCCTGTTTTTTGAGCCTATTCAGGGGGGTTCTGTGTTGATTCCCTTTGTAGTAAAGTGGAGGCCTTGTACACTTTCATGTCAGAGAACTGAAACTGACACCTTTTCCCAGTTGGTTCTGAAGCTGTTGAATAGAACTCTTGCTTGTTTGTCTTATGGGCTGGAGATAAGACATGACCATGTTGCAGCATCATGCACAGTGTTAACAAACGAGGCGGTTGCCCACACCAGATGGGCATCCATCTGCACGTTTGTTAGTAGGGGTATGCATTTCATTTTGTTATTATAATAACGACAACTAACATTGTGATTTTCATTACTGTAATAACAAAAACGACAAATAATAATGAAAACAAAAATGAACGTTTGTTTTTGAAATAATGGGAAAACACCGAAAAACGTATTTCCAGCTATAATGTTTTTGTTTCTTATTCAATTCTGATGAAACTTGGGGAGATTGTACCCACAATGGAGGGCACTATGTGTTCTACATTTCAAAAGGGTTGGATAAAGGAGACTGATTCTAGAAGCAATTGAATGTTGTGATTTCAAGAAAAGCTCCATACACATTCCTGGCTACACCTTTTTTATCTTCCATCCAATTTGCATAAAACCTGGGAAACTTATGTCCCTCCACTAGTGTACTTAATCCTGCCAAATTTCAGAAAGATTGGATAAAGTGTCCTGATGTTATAAGCTATTTACTTGACAATACATTTCCAGCTGTAACATTTTTATATTCCATGCAGTTTACAAGTAGTTTGGCAGACATTTATCATACACCATCCCTGTCATCTCTGCAAAATTACAGGGCAACATGATAAAGGGACCCAATTTCGTAAGCAATTGAAATTGTCCCCTTGAAGACCATTATTCAGATAAATAACAGCACATGCAGTGCCAGTCAGAGGCAGGCACCTGGCATGGCAGGGGGAGGGAGGCTGTAGGAGGGAGGATAGGAGCAACCCAACAGACTGACAGACATGTTCACTGGCCAATTACTGCATGTTTCCAGGTTTACAGGACCAACCGGTGGTGCTCCTGAGGCGGGCATAAAAGGGACATTCACATCTGCAGCACTGTGACAGAGGACTTGAGAGAATCTCTGTTGGCTCTTTCCTAAACAGTTGCTCTGACTTCCCAGTAACAAGTGGGGGAGAGAAGTTGGGATGGGAGCAGCACAGAATGAGGTTATTTGATTGACATTTCTGCTGGCCAATTGGCATCACAAACTGATCTTATACCACAATGACTTGTAAGAGAATCCCTGGCATAGGCTCATTCTCTGCATATGTTGTGCAGGCATATAAAATTGGAACCCTTTATCATATCTTTCTGATATTTGGCAGAGATGATCATGAAGATGTGAGATACAGCCCTGACACATTTCATGTACTCTGGTTGGACTATAAAGATGCTTCAGTCAGACATATGTTTATAGGTTAATTGCATATACCACCAGGACCCTTTATCCAATCCTTCTGAACTTTGGCATAGATATTAAACATGGGGAGGGGTATAATGTTGCCAAGTTTCATCCACATTAGATGGGATACAAAGGCATTACAGCCAGGAATGTATATGCAGAGTTTTGCAAAATAGCATAATTCACCTGCTTATAAAATCTGATTCCTTTATCCAATCATTCTGGAATTTGGTACACTTAATGCCTTCCATTTGAGGTACGATCGCCCCAAGTTCCATCCAAATATAATGACAAACAAAAAGGTTACAGCCAATAATGTGTTTTCCATTGAAACCAATGGAAAAAGAAAACAAAATGTTGATATTTTTGAAAACAAAACGACAGATTTAAATAACGAAAACAAAAATGAAAAACATGGGTCCCTGGTGCAGACCTCTGTTTATTAGGTGTTCACCACTGGACACTCAAGCCCCCCTCACAGCGGCGTCCCAGAGTATGCAAACCCGCCGTGCAGGCAAAGGCAGACTAATGCGTGCCCATGTGTCCACATCCTGTCAGTTAGGTGGCATGTAGGCTCTGCACATAGAGGTCCACCAGCACCATAGATTCACAGGCAAAAAGCCTAGAGTGTTTGGAGGGGCAACCACGTCCAGCTCCTCCCGCCGTTCTGGTGCACTGGCACGCACGTAATGTCTGCCTTTAAAGGCCACTGGATATTTCCAAACATGAGCTCTTCCTGGCTGGCAGTACGTGGCCAGCACTTATTCTTTCCAGCCTGCTGACATTCTCTGTAACGACTCGTGGAGGATTACCACCGCCGGGGCCATGGATCAAAATGACAACCAGCACCGCTACCATCGCTGCGCAATCGCAGTCACTCTCCAGCTACTGAACTGCCTGCCAACTAGGGGGTGGTTGAGTGGGAGAATTGGAAAATGGCAGTATGACATAGTGACAAGCAGCTTTGAGGGATGGGAAGGGAAGGTGGGTGTCGGGTGCACTGAAAATGAGGGTGCAGGAGTCTGCTGGCCATGCACTTGCACTAGGGAGGCCTACTATGGTAGACCCCTCAGTATGGAACTCGCTCCCTCTGGATGTTTGTCTCAGTCCTTCCTCTTGGCTTGAAAAAGCGCCTGAAAGCATATTTATTTTCTTGGTGCTTTTGGATCCACTGCTGATTTCCTTAATTGTATTCTGTCCTGGCTTTTTCCTTCCCCTAGTTTAAAGTATTTCATTATTGTTTTAAATTGTCTTGAATTACAATTCAAGACAATTCAGTATTGTTTTATATTCTGTGAAGTGCCATGTAAGGCAGGGGGCGCTATATAAATTTTATTATTATTATTTTATTATAGTAGCCTAGCAGGGAAATGCCTGTGTGTAACTACTGTGGGAAAGTCACAGGCAAAGGTTAGGTGCTGGCTGGTCACAGAGTAGCCAGCTGCACTCGTGTCTCTGAAATAGGTATTGCCATTCCCAGACCTGGCTCGCCTGCGAATGCCAATAGGAAATGCAGAGGTTCAGGCCTGCAGCTGGCTAATTTGCAAGAGTGAGTAGGAAACACACAGGGAAAGGCCACCTCGCAGGAAATAGCATTGGGGGGGCGGGGGTAGGGCGGATCAAGGAAGGAAGTATGCTATCCCAGTGCTGGGGGAAGCTGGATGGACCAGAGGAAAATGCAGTGACGCACAGGAAATACTTGTAACTGCTTTATCGATAACACAAAAAGATCATTTGAAACAGTTTGCTGATGCTCATTAAACTGTCACTGATGGTTGGGGCTAGCGGTGTGGGCTAGCTAGCGGTCTCTAGCGGTGTGGGCTAGCTAGCGGTCTCTAGCGGTGTGGGCTAGCTAGCGGTCTCTAGCGTTGAGGGCTAGCTAGCGGTCTCTAGCGGTGCGGGCTAGCTAGCGGTCTCTAGCGGTGTGGGCTAGCTAGCGGTCTCTAGCTGGGAATCAGTTCTGGCTGCAATTAATCTCCAGCGCTGCTTTAAAACGCCAAAAGCGCTCGAGTCGCCACAACAGAGTGGGTGGCACTGAGCTGTCAGTTAAAGTACCCTTGCTCTGGGGTGCAGACAACGCTGTATGCCTTCATGAACCAGGAGTTTAAGGGGTAGGCAGGGTCCCCGAGAACAACAGGTCTCATGAGCACCCCATCAATGCATGTTCTGTGGAGGGTCCAAAGTATCCGCCGTACATTTTATTTATTTATTTCTGGCATTTTTATCCTTCCCCTCTCACCCAAAGGCGTCTTGAGGCAGCTTACGATAAAATCAACATATAAAATAAAAATAAATACAATACGTATATAATATACAATATAAATAAAAACACATTACAGTCAGCTGGCTTGTATAAAAAGTACCCCATCCAAACGCTAACCCAAGGAGATTTGGGCTGAAGCAGATCTCCACCGGGAGGGCATTCCAAAGCGATGGTGCAGCCACTGAGAACACCCTCCTGCTCGTACGGAGCTGCCAAAAAAGAGGGAGCTCCAGGAGGGCACTCCTGAACAACCGCAGGGGCCACCCAGGGGGTGAGGCAATCCTTCAGATAAGCAGGACCCAGACCGTTAAGGGCCCGGAAGATAATAAA
The DNA here is from genome assembly GCA_003113815.1 of Sphenodon punctatus. Lineage (NCBI taxonomy): Eukaryota > Metazoa > Chordata > Lepidosauria > Sphenodontia > Sphenodontidae > Sphenodon > Sphenodon punctatus. The sequence goes on from QEPC01004474.1 coordinate 1,447,045, forward strand.
CAGCCATGCAGTGCTTGGAGCACTGGTGTAATATGCTCTCTGTGGCCCGTTCCAGTCAAGAGATGGGCCGCGGCATTCGGCATCAGCTGCAGTTTCCAAACCGTCACCAAGGGCAACCCCATGTAGAGCGCATTGCAATAGTCCAGTCTCGAGGTGACAAACGCATGGATGAGGGTGGTGAGGTCTGAGACGTGTGGGCGGAGCGTTCTCACCAGATGTAATTGGCAAAAGGCGCCCCTGGCCACAACCAACACCTGAGAATCCAAGCGCAGCTGCAAATCCAGGAGCACCCACAAATTCCACACAGATGGAACCAATGGAGGACGAACATCCCCAATAACAGGAGTGTTCTCCTCCTCCAGACGACCAACACTGCCCCCCCGCCCCCCTCAGCATCACCTACATCTTATCAGTATTGAGCTTCAATTGGTTCAACCTCATCCAGTCCCCCACAGCAGCCAGACACCGAGACAGCAAGGAGATAGCAGGGCCTGGGTCAGATGAAAAGGATAAATACATCTGGGTGTCGGCTGCATATTGATGACCACTAACTCCCCAGCTGAGTACGACCGCCCCCACCGGCTTCATGTACACATTAAACATGAGAGGGGACAGAATGGAACCCACCTCCTTGCCATAACCCGGACGAAAGCCCGTCTACGTGGGATCTAGGAAACCGGTGTGGTCCAGATGTGCCTGCAGCTGCTGAGCCCCTACCTGTTTAGTAACCTTCCCTAAAAAAGGAAGGTTAGAGACAGACTGGTAGCTTGCCAGGGTATCCACATCGAGAGAAGGTTTCTTAAGGAGAGGCTGAACCACAGCCTCCTTGAGGCAGTCCGTCACCCTCCCTTCCCGAAGGGAGGTGTTAATAACCCTGGCCAGCACTGGCCCCAGTGTCTTCCTGGAGGCCTTAACCAACCAGGACGGGCATGGGGTCTAGTTCACAAGTTGTGGCCCAAACAGACCCCAGGACAATAGCCGCCTCAGCAGATGTCACTGATTGAAACTCATTGCACGAAATCTGATCAGACAGGGCATTCCTAACCTCTAACTCTGCCAGTGCATCTGAAATGGCATAGTCGAGGTCATGCTCAATGTGCGAGATTTTGTCCGCAAAGTATTCTAAAAACATGTCACAGCGGGCTTTGGACAAATCTGGTTCCAGGCAGAGACAGGGTGGACTGACCAACCCCCTCACCACCTGGAACAGCTCTGCCAGGCGTGACTGAGCGGGCTCTATGAGGGAAGCAAAGAACCGTTGCTTTGCTTCCCGCACTGCCAAGGCATAGGCCCTCAAAAAAGCTCTATGCTGCAATTGATCGACTTGGGAATGAGTACGATGCCACCATCTCCCTTTGCACTTCAGCCGCCCCAGGTCCTCTGTGAACCAAGGTGGTGAAACGCTGTGAGCGGATGTCAGCCAGTTCCAGAAGGCGGCGAAGTCATTGATGGAACAGCCGCCAATAGGTATCTTCCTCCAGAGCGTTCTGGAACCCTTCTGGTTCCATAAGTCTCTGGGGCCGGACCATCTTAACCAGTCCCACAACCCTACATGTGACCAAAGAAGGGGGACTGATGGAAGATCAGACGTTGTGGTTCTTCCTGGACCATCCAGCCAGCACATCCACCAACTGAGCACGTTGGTCCACTACAGCCTGGAAAAACATGGAGAAAACCCCCTTCTGGTTCAGGTAGTCGTCCTTGCTATGGGGTGGGCAAATAATGATGATATGGCTCCCAACGATCACCCCTATACAGTTCAGCAACTCCTCCCACCGAAAGTCCTCCATTACCTCCATGGGGGTCAGCCAACTGCATCAGCCAGTCCAGCAGCACTTCTCCAATCGCTGTGCAAACGTCTGTAGTATGGTGCCCGCTGTGGCGGTTCCTACCCTAAATTGATGGGCGACAGAGCAGCAGACATTGAAAGCAGTAAGCTTCCAGATTGTGATGGCAGTGCGCATCTCCACGGGGATGGGTGACTGCATCACCGTACTCTTTCTCCAATCATGGCCTGAGGATCTTGGCTATCTGCAGGATAATGTGACGGGGCATCCTGAAGTTTGCGACCCACTCAGCTTCTCCCCACAAGGATGAGCATAACCCCCATCAGTCTGTGATTATTTTTTTTTCTTCTTCCGTTACCAAGACCAGCCTTTCAGTGGGTACAGCCCTACGCATGGCATTGGTGACTAAAGCCACATCTGACAGGTACCTCTCTGCATGCATCCAGTGCCTTTGCATGGCTTTGATCCTCCCCGGTGTTGTCTGTTGTTGCCGGAGGTAGGCAAGTGCATGGCACCAAAGCAAGAGCCACCTCTACGGTGTGATGCACTCCATTATCTTGGCCAGAGATCAAGCGAGAGCCTTTGTGCCTTGTTATCGCATCACGCCAACAGCAGAAGGTTTGGATCTGTTGGCTTGCTCACAGGTTCCGCTCAGCAGTGGAAGGAAGTAGCTGGGATTGGCTGTGCGCCACTATTGGTCACAGGCCAGCTATTGTTTGAAACAGTTTTGCAAAGTTTATGCTGGGGGGTGGGGGTGACACTGGCACTGCCAATCCAGATGTCTGTTAAACTGCACAGACATTTGTCACAAGCACATCCGTGCACATGAATGACAACTTATTTAAAAAGATTAGATGTTAGCACCATGGAAGCATGGAATTTTTTAATGGGGGGTGGGGGACCACTGAATACTAAGAAATGGGCAGGTGGGGAGATCTGTAAGGCAGTGACGGTCACTGTGCTCAGAACGTATGTGGGAGCAGAGCTGCTCATTGGATAAATGCTACTTGTATTTTCTTATCTTTTGAAAGTAAGAGTTCTTGCTTGCAATGAGCGGTCATAGGACCATAGCAAACTATTGCTGTGGGTTGTTTGCCCATGAAAGCCAAATGGCTTTGGCTTTTGTTGCTGGGTGCTGTGGCCACCCGGGACCCAGAGAAGTTGGTGGGTGGCGAATACCCTGGCCTTTGCTGACATTTGGACAAGGCCGCCGCCTGACTTACAGAGAAAACTCTGACCTATCCTCGGAGGCAGCCCATGCACTTGTAGGGTGGCACATGCACACAGTGGATTTCTATGTATCCATGATGGAGTGCAGGCACTGCGCAACCCTGCTGCAGTTCCAAGTTCAGCAGCATGGAAGAGTGGGAACCCTGGAGGAGATCAGAGAGTGGGATGCAAATGAGATCATGGCTTTTCTGGACACTTGTGCACTGCCAGAAGTAGGGCAGTCACTAACAGCAGCTGGACCTTCCCTGCTGTTTTTTCTCATTGCCCCGGTGACAGCAAGAGGATACCTATGGGGCCAGGTATCCTCTTGCTGTCACCGGGGCAGTGATGAGAAAAAACAGCAGGGCAGGTCCAGCTGCTGTTAGTGACTGCCCTACTTCTGGCAGGGCACAAATATCCAGGAAAGCTGGGAGTGCTTCGATCAGATGGCAGAGATTAATATCTTTGGGGAAACAAGTGATGGGGTACAGGGAATGTGAACTGACTGAAAGAAAGCTTGTTGCCCTATACAAGGTTTGGGCACTTGGAGAAGTGCAAAGCACCTCTCAAATGGTGATATTTTCTGCCCCTCTTGTATGGTGTATGGTAATGCACCTCTTATATCCCCTCTCTCTCATCTTCTGCATGTTTGACTGGGGAATTTATGCAAACCAAGAGGTTTTTCCAACACCACAGCAGTTGAGAGCTCAATAAAACTGTGTGCTGCTACCTGCCAGTACATCAGTGTGAGGCATGGATGCGAGAACTCGCATGTAAAGACTGATTGCTTTCAATTTCAGTTTTTACTTTTGCTTTCAAATTTCATTGTAGGTGCTCAATAAAGTGTGTGATTTGCCCAATAAATTCAGCATTATGTGGATGGCAAAAGGCTAGTTCCTGGTACCAAGTACTCACAGGAATAAACTCGAGTATGTACACACACCCATGAGTGGGCAGGGGTTAGCAGTTGCTGGATTTGCCTCCTGGAGTCATACCTGGGAAGAAAAACGGCTGGTGTGGCTGCTTTCCGTTTGTCTCAGCTGTGAGTTGTCATGGGGGTGGGGTTGATGGGCAGATGGTAGGTGGAGTGTAGTGGGGAAGAACACCTGCCTGTATTAGGATTGTCAAACTAAACCTGTGAGTGGGGGCTGCTATAATACACAAGAAATACATATAGGGGTCTGATCATTTACTAGACTACGAGCTAAACATGTGAGTTGAGGTTGCATGGATCGAACCCTGGACTCCAAGGGCTTTTGTCTCATTGGCTAACACACCCACCGTGTAGGAGATATTGGGAAACTGTAATAGGGAAGTAGTAGTGAAAGACTTTTTCAAAGCAGGAAAGTCCTGCTTTAAAGAATGTGAGACTGAAGAGTCGCTTTTAAAAAATAGAAGAAAGAACATGAAGATGTTTTCCGCATAAATGTACTGACTTCCATTGAGCCTACTTTGCATAAAGGCAGTATGGTACCCTCCATAGCCATGTCTACGTGGTATTCTTCTCATGATGCTAAAATTAACCCTCTTAACAGAATTTCCCATGGCAGAGTGTTTAGTATGCATGGGGAGGGCTAAACATTGCCCTATACCTCTCCTCCAGACAGTGACAGAATATGATGCTCATTAACAGTCAGTAGTGATCGAGGGCTTGCTTACTTAATTCCTATTATATACGTTCTCTGCAAGCTCCTGGGAGGAAATGTTTTAGTCAGTGCCCTGTTTGTCTCTTGCTAGAAGATGACCATCTGCTGCTCTGTCTCCCAGATGACATGCTGCTCACATTCCTCCAGCTCTACTTTTTCAACTATTATTATTATTATTTTAATTTTATTAGCAAGCATTTATATAGCGCCAGCAATGTACAAAGTAATTGAATAGTGATAGTCCCTGCCCTAGGGCGTACAATCTGAGGGGGTGGGGGAGAGACAAAGGAAGGGGAGCAGAGGGAGTGAGTATTAGCAACTATGTAGAATGCACTTAAGCGATGTGGATTCTTTATCCTGTCCCATCAGTGTGTTTGCGGATCCCACTGACCATTCCACCATACACACAGGGCAGCATCTGCCTCTCAGCCTTTAAATCAGGGCTCATGAACCTTTTCTGACCGGGGACCCCATTGACTTTTGGCTCGTGGGCTTCACCAAAAATAAAGTCAGGGTGGGGCTCTGCTCCCCATCCATCAGCTGTTCAGCAGGAAGCAGCAGTCCCATCCCTGTGTGCCTCCCATCCATGCTCCAGCCTTTGCTGTGCTGGGATGATACAGGGGCTGGAGCTTGCACAGTGTCAGGAAGCAGTAGAGACCTCTCCACGACACCCCGACAGTGGGTCATATCAATAGCAGCTATAGGGAAGCCATGGAGAGCTTAAAATCCATGGAGAAATTTAAAGATGTAAGGGGTGATATTTGGCCCATGGACTGGAGGTTCTCAATTCCTGCTGTAAATCTTCCTAACGAGTCTTTAATACTTCACTGATGTGCACAATTAGTGTTGGTATATGATGCAGAGAGAGGGAGCTGTCCATATTTCTCTTTCAGTAAACAAGTTAACTCCTTTATGCTATTTATTTAACCCAGTCCTTCCCAGTTGAGGCTCAAGGCGGCTTTCAACACATAGCATCTAAATCCCATTTAACACTCACCACCACCAAATCCCACCTACCCCGCCTGCCAAATACTTGGTCAAGCAGAAAGGTCTTGTATCGCTTTGAGAAGATGAGCAGGCTCAGGCTTAGACGAATCTCCAAAGGAAGAGAGGTTAATAATTGCAAGGAGAGACACCGAGAATGCCTCTCTCTGTGCCCTTGCTACGGAAACGTCTTGGGCAGAGGGTACCTGCAAGATGCTCCTGCCCATGATGGTTCATGGGGGAAGAGGCAGTCTTTCAGATTCTTGGGGTCCAAGCCATATACTAAAACTTCTTTCTATCAGTAATTTCTCATCGTGTTAACTGTTCATTTTTCAAGTTGTACAGAAAGACGTTCTAGGTATTGTTGCTTCTTATTCTGGTTTTCATGCTGTTGTGTTCAGGATTGCAGAGGAATGTTAGAATCCAACCTGTTTGAGGTTTTTTTTAAAAAGAATTATGAAAATATTTTCACGTCACTTTGAGCTTTCTTTAGAAAAACATAAAAGCTACATTTTAAACCGACACATCTCAAGCAGTTGTAATGTGGCACCAAGGTGTAATTAACATGGTGGGGGGGAGGGGATGGACAGGAGAGGATGCAAACATAATTGTGTGAAATCCAAAGTATCTGCAGAAACCAACAATAATTGGATAAAGGCTCTGATCTGCCAATAAGCTTAGCGCTGGTCTGGTGATTTCTCCCCCCCCCCCCGCCCTCCCTCATGTTTTTGGCATCTCTGGCAATAAAAGCCACATGGCTTTTATACAAGCCTACGTCATGCTGGACAAACATTAAGAGCGTATGTAACTGCAGGCTTGATATTGGACACTGGTAATATAGTAGATGTAATTTATTTAGATTTAGTAAAGCTGTTGCTGTAGAACCCAAAGCTTCTCTTTGTTGTTTGTTAAAACGAATACTATTTGTGGGTATAAATAAACTCGTGCTGTCAGCTCATACTGCTTGGGGAGGTATCCAGTGAGATTGCTCAGTAAAATGACTTCTCTTCATGATGGTTTGGATGAAATGGTGTAATCCTTCACTGCAAAGTTTGCCATAGAGGTCTATAGATATGAGCAATCTTGCTGTTGAGAAGTCCTGATGATAAAGCAATAAACACAGGTTTTGCAGCTAAATTCTCCTTCATCCTGTACCATAATCGGGACTGGTCGAGAAAAGGACATGATAAAAAATGATGACACATTTTTAACGTACTTGCAACACCTATGGAACCTACTTACCTAACAAAGTTAGGTAGCAAGAGCAAGATGCTTTCTCTCCTACCATGAAGTATCTGAGACATTAAGTATTATTATTGAGTAATTGCTCCTTCAGAGCAGAAACTGAATTTGTAGGGTATTTTGGACAGAAGATCAATTTTCTCAGCAGCATACTACTGATGCTCTACCCATTTTTAGAAGTGATCTTGCCCAGAGACTTCATGTATTTGTTGAAAAACAAAGGATACAATCACATTAAAAACTAAAACTGGAATCTCTGCACCCACCACTATTTTTATCATGTTGAAAGATTAGGACGCGGGATGCAGCGGGTGTAATGCGTGTTTAATTAAAATAATAATAATTTGGAAACCAAGGTTGTTAACAATCATTCTTAATGTTGTTAGCCGCCCCGGGCTGCCTGAGGGAGGAGTGGCGGGATACAAATTTTCTAAATAAATAAATAATCAATCCCTTCACATGCTTTTTTGTAACATGTGAAAGGAATTAATCTTGCTGGTAGCAGGTAGCTGGTACCAGCATTGCTGGTAGCAAGATTAATTCCTTTCACATTTTACAAAAAAGCATGTAAGCGTGATTGTTAAAACCTTGGTCCATCTTAATTACTGCAGGAGGAGCTAGAGGTGATTCCCCCTCAGGAGATGAATCTCCCATTACCTGTTGAGTGGGGTAAATGCATTTTCTGAAGGCAAACAAACCCCCCAGCATAATGGGATGCCCAGCAGCAACACAGGTAATAACTTTTAAAGTGGGGGAGGGAACATGGGAACAAGGGTGCTTTCAAACAAGATGGCAGTCCACATTAGCCTTCACCAGGCATGTCCCCACCTGCCCATCTATTAGGTTTCTGCCATGTAGTCACCACAGAGCTGCCGCTCACGATGGAGTCCAGGGACATAGCAGGTCCTATTGGGGCTAATGGCCCATTGGGCACCCATATGTCCACATCTCGTCAGTTGTTTGCCCGCAGTATCTCCCACATCCAGGCCTGCCAGTACCATAAAGTCCTGCCTAGCGCACCCGGCCAGCCTGTTCATTAGTTTGGACAGGCTAAACCATGTGAGTGGCTGCTGCCTGGACCAAACACAGACTCCAGCGGGCTATTGTCTCTATTGATTTCACCCTAAACCAAGTTCATAAACTCCTGCAACAAGGAAGAGGGTACTTCTACCGCCTGGTGGCTCCTCGGTGGCCAGTAGGTCAGCCACTCTCCACCTTGCTCTTCTCTGTCACCTTTCTCCTCCCCCATCTCTCTCCTTCCCTTCCTTTGCAGCTCACTCTGTGTGCCTGTATTCCCCCCTCCATAAAGTTATCGCTGTTATCTACTGCCCCCCTGGCTCTCTCTCTTCCTTTCTCTCTGAATTTGAGTCCTGGCTCACTTTCTTCCTCTCCGATGATACCCCCAAAATCTGAATCTAATTGCCTCTATTCCATTCTTGTCCTCCTTGACCTCTCTGCTGCCTTCGATACTGTTGACCACTCACTCTTGCTGGATTCGCTTCACTCCCTAGGCTTCCGTGGCTCCATCCTGAACTGGTTCTCCTCCTACCTCTCTGACAGCTCCTTCAATGTGTCTCTTGCCAACTCCACCTCCTCCTGCCTTCCACTCTTAGTTGGTGTTCCCCAAGGCTCTGTCCTTGGCCCTCTTCTCTAGCTATACCCTGTCCCTAGGCAAACTCATTGCCTCCCATGGCTTCCAATATCACCTCTATGCTGATGACACTCAACTCTATCTCTGTACTCCCTCTCTCTCTCTCCATCTGTTCAAGCTCGCCTCACCAGCTGTCTCTCTGACATCTCTACCTGGATGTCTCAACATCAACTCAAACTCAACATGGCTAAAACTGAACTCCTTATCTTCCCCACTCATCCTTCCTCTCCCTATTCCCTGTCGATCCTTCCCGTCCCCCAAGCCCGTTGCTTAGGCTTCATCTTTGACTCACCCCTTTCTTTTAAACCCTACATCGACTGTTGCAAATCCTTTCGCTTCTCCCTCCATAACATTGCTAAGATTCGCCCTTTTCTCTTTGTCTCCTCTGCCAAAACCCTTGTTCATGCCCTGGTCATCTCTTGCCTCGATTACTGTAACCTCCTTCTCAGTGGCCTCCCCCGGTCTCACCTTTCTCCCCTCATCTCCGTCCCAAACGCTGCTGCCAGGGTCATCCACCTCGCCCGTTGCTTCGACCACGTGCAGCCCCTCCTCTCCTCTCTTCACTGGCTCCCCCTTCCTGAACGAATCCTGCACAAGCTCCTAGTCTTCACCTATAAAACTCTTCACAACCTCGCTCCCCGCTACCTCTCTGCGCTAATTTCCCTCTGTACTCCAGTCCATGAACTATGCTCCTCCTCTGTCTCCTCTCTCACCCTCCCACGCCGCCCCTACCCCCCTAACCGCTTTCATCCCTTCTCCCTAGCTGCCCCCCATGCCTGGAACTCCCTCCCTGCCCACATCTGCCTCGCCCCCTCCCTTCATACCTTCAAATCCCTCCTCAAGACCCACGTCTTCCTCTCTCCCCTCCCTGACTTCTTGCTTCCGTCTCCTAACTCCTGCTGATACCCTCCATCCAGTACAATCTGTTACCTGAGGTCTGTGTACTCCTATCCTCACCACATGGACCAGCCAGCCATCATTCTCGATGTAACCAAGCCAAGCGCGTGCACCTGGGACCTCGCATCCTCGTGAATGTTACACTCGTGGTCTCTCCCTCTGTTCCCCTTCCTTCCTTCCTTCGTCCACCCCCGTCTCTCAGGCTGTAAGTCCTAGGGCAGGGACTGTGTCTATTCAGTTACTTTGTAAAGCACCAGGTACATTACTGGCGCTATATAAATGCTTGTTAAAGGAGGGAAGCCAGGGAAGAGACTTATGCGAATGCAACCATAGTCTCAGTACTTGAGTTAACTCATCAACTGACTTCTCTGCTAGGTATATTTCAGTCATACTAAGGATCTCATAATTGCAAAAACAACTTCCCATGGTCAGTTTATATCTAAACATGTTGAGAAGGCCAGAATGAGTAACGTCTTAAAGCAGTTTTTAAAAAATATACTACTAAATAATAATCTTAATAATAATACTAATAAAAAATTAAATTGCATGCCCTAGGAACACACTGGCAAAATGCTGAGTATTGGACCGCAGCTGCCTGTTGGCCTAGGCTGAGTGGTGAGATTAGACACTCATTCATGTTCTGTTCCTTCTCTTGTCTGGGTAGAGGATACTGGGAGTGACGCTCTTCACTGGACAGAGAATTTTTATTTGGAGTGGAGGACACTGGAAAGAAGCATATATTGGGGTTAGCGAGTGCTAAGTGGTGGATTTAGGACCTGCATACATTTTTCCACCCCAGTGTGTCTGTGCGGTTTATTCTGCTTGACATGAAAAAGAGCAACTAAAAGGTAAAATGTAAAAGTAATGATGTTTTAAAAAGCAGGGCCTGCATGTTAGTTTCAAATGGATGCAGAGAGACACTGTCCATTTGAAATGTAATTTAAATTCTAGGCTTGTTGCCAGCAGCTGGGATTTGTTGTTAAGTGCACTTTCGATGAGAGCTTGATATTGGAAAATGGTGCCTTCTGGTGCTGCAGGCAGCAGAAGAGACTGGTTACATCAGGATTGCCCTAGTTTTAGTTGTAGTTCAGAAGACCTATCTCAGTTTCTGCTTTTCCTTTAAGTAAAGGGATTAATATGTAGCACTGCATATGGATATGTGCCAGTTTGGCTACCAGCACCTCCAAACCCAAGGTAAAGTAACTTAAGGTCTTTCCCACTATTTCTAAATTCGAGAACTTTCAGAATCCTAGCCAGCTGCCAACATGGCCCTCTGCTGGGAAGAAGCTTGGACATCCCTGGGCTAGCAATCTTTAACTAGTACAAAGAAAACCTCCTCTGAATCCATTAGCTTTCCTTCCCGTTTGCGGTGTTTCTTTTTACTGTCATCTGTGAAATCTGAGCATTCATCTTGTTCCAAGTGAGATCCTTTTTATCTAATTCTCAAGAGTAATGGGATTGGATGCGGGAGTATTTCTGTATTGAATGGGAGGAAGATGCAGTGGCGTTGACTTGCCAGTCATCTGACTTAATTTGTCTTTCCATCTTTCATTAGCTGGGTTGGTGTGTGTGTGTGTGTGTGTGTGTGTGTGTGTGTGTGTGTGTGTGTGTGTGTGTGTGTACACCACATTTTAAAAATGTATGTAGCTCTTACACGCTCATGTTCTTTAATGCTTGAGCAATGCTTTCTCTTTTGGCTGTGGTGGAAACAGGAGCACCCTACTGGCACTCAGTCTGTGTGAAGTAGTGCAGATACTTGGATTATTCATATTGATTTCTGTTATCTTGGAAGCCAGAAATGTGCTGATCTCAAAGGGAAGCTTGTGAAAAACCAGCCTCGTCAAGATTTTCCCAAGGTGAGACTGTGCTCTGGAAAGTGCAGCTCCTGTTTCTCAGGTAGCATTCAGAGAACATGAATGCTGTCTTCTCGCTTTTCACGTGAATTTTCTTTAAGCTACTGCAGGATGACAAGAACAGATCTGATGTTACCATCTTTTCACATGATATCTTTCTACCTCTTCTCCCCATCGCGCACTGGTTTCCTGTTCGCCTCACCCCTTCAGTTTCTTTATTACGGTAACTCTTGGGTACAATTCCAGCATAAGAGTCTGTAGTTTTGAAGTCTCACAGTTCCGGTTACTTATTGTACTTTTGCCAGGGTAGTCGCTGTGTGGCTCTCCAAAAGCTTTGCTGTACTAAAGTATAAATGTGCTTTTTCCAGAGCACAAGAGATGTTTCTAGGGTTCATCCCTTGTTTGGCTGGGCCTTTATAAACTGTAATTTGACTGTCTTCCAGCACTGTCCCCAGCTCAATTTAAAGGCTGTTTTGATAGGGGTGAAATGAGGCAATCTGTCAACCCAGTTATCAAAAGTGCCTGCAATTTATTAGCCAACAGAAAAGAAATATTGCTCAGAATTAATGTATTCAGTACTCCCTATTAAGCATACAGAGAAGCAGGTCTGTGTACACACTGGGTGTTTTTACACACACATTTCTCCTGGATGTTTGCTGTTACATCCTGAGCTTTCTGTGTGTCTAAATCACTCACCCAGGCTGTATTCTCACCTGCGGCGATGGTGGCGGAAGGGGCGAGGGAAGGCGCGATAGCCCGGAGGAGCCGGCCGATGAGAAAACAGCCGGTGCGAACGGGGATCTGCTGTGGCTTCTCTCGCGCATGTCAGGGCAATCATGAAAAAAATCATACAGGTCCAGTGGAAGCACCCCACTCAGGGCTGGCCCTAGGCATGTGCCACATGTGCACCCGCACATGGCCCCGCTGCCAGCTGGGGCCCCGCACTTGCCTGGCTGGGCAGCAGGCTGCAGCCAGCTTCTCCCCCAGAAAGTGATTCTGCCTTCCCTCCCTGGCTCCAGACCCTATCCCTCACCTGCCTCTGCCTTTTAGTAGTGCTGCAGCGGGGGCAGCAGCGGGGACACTGGATCGGGCTGGGAGATAAGGCTGTTTACAAACAGCTCCTGGCCACGTGTTGATCAGAAGGTTGCTACCTTGTAAAGAAGGTTCTTCGAGATGGCTCCCAACATTCTCACAACTGGGTTGTGCGCACTCACCCTATTCAAATAATAGACCACATGATGGTCTTGAGATCCTCTAGTATAAAAAGAACCCTCCCCCTCTGAATGACAGTTCCTTTCAACCCTTTCTAGAAATATAAGAAAAGAATTCCATGCGGGGCTGGAAGGGTGGGTGTTGTGAGAATGTTCGGAGCCATCTCAAAGAACCTTGTTTGCAAGGTAGCAACCTTCTGTTCTTCTTCGAGTGGCTCCTCACATGATATTTTTACATGGCTCCGCCGGGTGGGGAGTCCGTGGGCGCGCCAGTGCATGGATGGGGCATGCACACAGCTGCACACACATCCCCACTCACCCACCACTCATCCACACCCACATAGTAACCACCATTTCCCCCGGTTGCTCCGTGCGTGGGGATGAGTGGGGGGGTGAGTGGGGATGCGTGTTAGGCGAGCGCGCACGCACCCCCACTCACCATGGGCGCGTGCACCACGTCATTCACATGGGGTTCCCCCACCCATGAACACACAGAAATCTGCGTGTTTACGGCTGGGAGGAGAGACCCGTGTAAAAAGGGCCACATTCTCACAACTGTCTTACTTATACTATCTTAGGTAGGAATTTAGGATGTAAAGCAATATCTATTCTGTCTTGGAAAATAAATCTGCAAATATGGTTCTGAGATTATTATGGCTGCTATTTCACTAACTCTTCTTAATGAAGTTATTGCTAACAGGAATACTGTCTTTAAACCCGCACCCCATAACCAGTTCATTTGCACCCCCATATAATCAATTCACGCTGCCCCGTGGGCACAAATTAAATGGTTATGGGTGGGGGCAGCGTGAATAGATTATATGGGGGCGGGGGCAGAAATGAACTGGTTATGGGGTGGGGGCAGCATGAACTGATTATGGGGGCACAACTGAACTGGTTATATGTCTCTTTTCATGGCATAATGCGCTTAATAAGCTAGCTGCATTTTGGGTGTCTTGTGTGTGTGATAGCAGCACCTCTGGACTGGTCACACCGCATGCGTGCACAAGGCACAGGCGGCACTGGCAGCAAGAAGCAACAGGCCCTGGAGGCCAGACTGGCTAAGCTCACCCCCTGGCCCCTCCTCCAGTAAGGCAGTGGACGCAGTCAGTCTCTCTGTGCCTGTGTCACTGCCCGCTTGGCTGCCCCTGCAGTGGAACCACTCCTGGGGAGTGGTGGTAGACACTCGGCTGGGGAGGGGGGAAGCATTAGGAGGCCATGCTTCTCCATGGTTGCTCAGAGGGGTGGAGAATGGGAATCCTTCCTGTCCAGAGGGAGTAAGTTTTATGTACATTTATACATTTGCAAATTAGGTGGTGCCTAATTATGCAAATTAGGCCCTGCACCAAGACTTCGCACATGGCCTCACAAACCCTGGGGCCGGCCCTGACCCCACTAAAACCCTAAAGCTTTCCAAGGTGCAGCAGTCCCTGTACTCCTTTTCCAAGCACAGTGACTCGATCTTTAGGACCCCGCAGGTGGACGCCGCAGCGGCCTCCCTAGCTCACCAGTCTGTTTTCCCTTCTGAAGGGGATCCTTTGCCCAAGGACCCCACTGACAAGGGTGTGGAGACCGGGCTCAGAAAGAGCTACGAGGCCCTCGCCAGCATCTTACAAATGGCTACTACAGCCTCCTCTGTTTCCAGGGCCATTCTTTATTTTATTTTATTTTATTTATTTATTTATTTTATATATTTATACCCCGCCCCTCCTGCAAACAGGTCGGGGCGGCATCATTAAATGGTTCCAACTTGGTAAGGACCCCAATATTTCGGAGGCCCTTTCGCGGAAGCTAGCTAATAACGTGACCCTGGCACACGCCTTTCTAGTAGACTCATCTATGGACATGGTCACGTGGGCAGCCAAATGATGGTACCAACGTAGCCGCTAGATGCAGGCTTTGGCTATACTCCTGGCGGGCAGATCCACACGCAAAAAATCTGCTGGTGAATAGCACATTTAAAAGTGGCAAGCTATTTGGCTCCGCGCTAGATAAAGCACTAGTGGAGGCCTCGAACAAGGAGAAAAAGCACTCGCTTCACCAGGTTCAGTCTGCTAAAAGGCTTTTTAGCCCCTTTCAGCTTTTTTCACAGGGCCCAAGGCGAAGCTACACGCCTGCCACCACCTGGTCTTCCTGATCCTGTGGCAGAAACCAGTGAGGACGTGGACCCAGGTCTCATAGATTCCAGACACATTACCCTGTCGCAAACAAGACTCCTGACTGCTCTGAGCCCTGTTCCCCAAGCTCTACCCTCCTCGGCGACCGCCTCCAGCTATTCTCAAACAGATGGGAGGGCGCAACCACGGACGCCTGGGTCCTGCAAACAGTGCAGAAGGGATACGTGATCGAACTCAGGTACACACCGAGAGTTCTTTTGCGTCTCCCCTTGCTCTTGCGACCCAGCCAAACAAGATGCCATGGGTCGCGAGACCTCCAGGCTCCTACACATCGGAGCGATAGAGCCTGTGCCAACACCAAAAAGGGGGATGGGTCTTTACTCCATCCTCTTCCTCGTTGAGAAAAAGAACGGGGAGTGGAGGGGAGTTATCGACCTGAAACGCCTCAACAAAATGGTAAAAGCACGACGATTCAAGATGGAGACCCTCTCTTCAATCACCCTAGCCCTGACGGCAGGAGATTGGGCACGTGTAGGTAGGCATCCTGGAGGTCCAGAGACGTAAGCCAGTCTCCCAGCACACAGATGGTGGCTCCGCTTTTGCTACCAAATCCAGCACTGGCAGTATCGTGCCCTGCCCTTTGGCCTCGCCTCGTCTCCTCAGACGTTCACCAAAGTGCTTGTCCCCCTCATAACGAACCTTCGCCTAGAGGGCATCGCCATTTTCCCGTACCTGGACGACCCCTCCTCAAGGCTCTGACAAGGGATCTTGCGCTCCGCGACCTCCAGCGTTCGATCGAGTACCTGTCATACCACGGCTTCCTCGTCAACGCAGACAAAAGCCACCTCACTCCCACTCAGCGACTGGAACATCTGGGAGTGATCTTCGACACCGTCGTGAACAGGGGGTTCATCCCACCGCAGCGTCAACACAAGATCTGGAACCTAATCATGCTGGTTCAATCTCGACCGCGCACTCCCCTGATAGCACTGGCGTCTCTCGTGGGTCTTATGATATCCTTCACTCGTCCTCTCCAATGGGCACATTTTCACTTCTGCCCTCTACAGCAGTGCCTTTAACCATGGCTTCTGATATCAGGCGTGCCGGCCTCCCTCTCACTCAGCCCGAATGACCTGCTCTCACTGAATTGGTGGGAACACCCTCTTTGCTTCCGGCAGGTAGTCCCGCTTATGGACCCCAACCATGTGAGACTCACTACGGATGCCAGTCTCATTGGCTGGGGGGCTCACCTCAACCCGGAGGCCGCCCAGGGCACCTGGTCAGCCAGGGACCTCTCTCACAGCATGAACTGGCTGGAGCTAAAAGCCATTCATCTAGCCCTGCGGCACTTTTCCCAGCAAGTAATGGGGCACCACGTGATCGTTACAACACGACCGCCAAGGCATATGTCAACAACCAGGGGGAATCCCGCTCTCCCTCGCTACATGCGGAAACCGCACACCTGCACTGAGTGGAAACTCGTCTTCTGTCGCTTTTGGCATTACACATAAGGGGTGTGGACAATGTAGAAGCGGACTGGCTCAGTCACAAACAACTGGACCCGGGAGAATGGTCCCTCAGTCCCTCGGCCTTCCGACTCCTTGTCTCTCGATTCGGTCAGCCCATTCTTGACCTCCTTGCATCCCCCTCCAACGCCAAAGCTGCCCATTTCTTCAGCTGGGACCCTCATCCCAGAGCCGAAGCTTACGATACACTCAGCCAACAATGGCCCCCGGGGACACTATACGCCTTCCCGCCCCCCCTCCCCCGTTTCCCCTTCGCTGCAGGGTGTTACACAGGTGCAAGCAACAGAGAGCCACGGTCATCCTGGTGGCCCCTTACTGGCCTCGCAGACCCTGGCTTCTGGATCTTCTCCACCTCTCAGCGGGGGAGCATGTGAGCCTCCCCGCCTCGACAGATCTGTTGTCCCAGGGCCCTCTGCTTTACCAACCGCCTCAATTCCTGAAGCTGACGCCTTGGCTCTTGAGACCCTAGCCCTTTGGCGCCTGGGGTACTCGGATACCGTCGTTGCTACGCTGCTTGCTTCGAAACGCAAGTCCACCCGACGTATCTACCAGTGCACCTGGAGGGTGTTTGTGAAGTGGTGTCATTCGTACAGGGTTCCTTCCCAGTCCCCCTCTGTTGCACACAGCCTGCAAGAGGGTCTGGACAAGGGCCTCAGACCTAACACTTTAGCTCGGCAGCTTGCTCCATCAATAGCACCCTGGGTTCCTGTAGTGGAATCCAGCTCTCTGCTCACCCTCACATCAGACTGTTTTTGAGGGCGGCTGGCAAGATCTCTTCCCCCAGTCGTCCACAGGTTTCCCTCTTGGAACCTGAATGTGGTGCTTAAGGCCCTAACTGGTCCTCCCTTCGAACCCCACCAGGTCTCTTTACTTCCTTTCGATCAAGGTCATGTTCCTTATTGCTATTACATCCGCTAGAAGGGTGTCTGAGATTGGGGCCCTTTCCATGAACCCTTCACTGTGCTCTTTCAGAAAGGAGTCTGTCGTCTTGCGCACGGACGCTTCCTTCTGCCTAAGGTGGCCTCTTCTTTTCACCTCGCTCAGGAAGTGATCTGGCCTTCGTTTTGCCCTCGTCATTGCCTTGAAAGAGTTTGGCACGCTCTTGACCCCCGTCGAGCCCTAAAAATCTACCTCGAGCGTACGGCAGCCTTCTGCCATACCTCAAGGCTTCTGGTCAGTTATCACCCCCAATCTAAGGGGAATGGGGCCTCCAAGACAGTCATTTCACGCTGGTTATCAGCTTGCATTGGAGATGCCTATAGGGCTGTGGGATTGACTCCCCCCCCCCCCCCC
>QEPC01004474.1:1470866-1558844 GCA_003113815.1 Sphenodon punctatus
CCCCCCCCCCCCCCCCCCCCCGCCACAACGTTCAAACAGATGCCCACCCCACTACACACATGAGGGGGGGTGAGGAGGGGACGTCTGATTGAAAAGGGCCTTTCAGTACTGTTCAGTTCATAATAGCTGTTCATCTTTAGGCTGCATTTCCCAATCTGCCAAGGTGAGTAAAATTAACAATTCCCAGCAAGCCTTGGTGGCTATGGAAATCTTTGCCGTAGTATACTCTTCAACATGGTTCGAGAGCAGCTTCTAACGTGTTTTTCTCATGTAGACTGCTACATTCTTATACCAAAAGAATATTTGATATGGTCAAAGATTAAAAAAAATATCTTGGGAACAGATTAATCTGGAGTTTACAGCACTTTTGTGTTGGAAGCTGGGAGTTCTTCCCTAAGTCTTCTGTTCCGTGTTCTGATTCATTAGCTGTTGGGCTCTGGCACCACTGCTGTTTGCGTGCTTACAAGACTAAGCCCGTAGCAGCCCATGCACCCTTTATAATTGTGCTGAGAGATGCTAGACTCTGCCCGGTTCTGTTTCCTCCTGCTTCTCCACTAGGAGAGAGAAGCTGAAGTATAGCTGGCTACCCTGATTGTACATTTCCCCACCCTGGCCCTCTGTGTCTCAGTGGGGGAGCTGGGAACTAGGATGATCCCTTATGCTTACAGGCTCCACTGACTGCATGGATACACTGGTTTATCCATGATAAGGAGGCCCAGCACCAGAGACTGAGGACATGGGTGTCAGGAAGTTTCTGGCATGCTGGTTCTGATGAACTGGTATTTTGATGTAACTGAAACTTAAATTGCATTTCCTACTCCTGAAGAACTTCTGTTTAGCACTGTTCATATGTGAACGATTCAGATGTAAGTGAAGTATGTACTCCTGAAAAATTATTTAGGAGTACGTATTCACCTTTTGCTTTTTTTTTTTTTTTTTACTTAAAAGTAACTAATGTGAACTCTTTCAATGTTTGGGTAGCTGTGGGTAAAAACAGATGTGCAGCTGGCAGGATGGCTCTCTAGCCTGGGGCGGGAAACCGCAGCTGTGTCGGGATGCCAGACATGCATGTCTGCGCCCAGAAAGCTGCCCTGCCACCCACATGGCTTGGGTAGGGCCAGGAGCACAGGAAACATGTCGGTGGCTGGCCCCTCCCATGCCCTGCTTCAAGCATCCCATCCCCTGTCACGAGGCTGCACAGGCATGCTGCGGAGGGGTAGCATAGGCTGCCCTTAGCTCAGGCTGTGACCTTGGAGATTTTCCAAGGACACAGCTTGAACTAGCCACCTACCTGCCCTGAGGCAGAAGCGGGCCAACTTCTGGCAGCATCACAACAGATGTGCCGATGGCTCGTGGGCCTAAGCAGGCCACCGACATGTCTGGTTTTTACCCTGTATTGCATTATGACCATTCGGGGGACGTTGCGGAGAAACCACACCGGTTTGGAGCTGCAGCAAGAACAGTGTGGAGGTGGAGTAGTTCTATTGATTGAGCTACATGACAATAGTTCAGTTTACTGGGAGTGTGCTGCCTCCCTCACCCCCGCCGGGACTCTGATCTGGGGAAGAGGGCTGCTGTTGATAGCAAACATGGAAACTGGAAAGAACTCTTCTTAGCCTGCTTTGGGGTAAATGGTTTATTGCTGAAGAGAGAACTTGTTTACCACCTGCTGATTGCTGCTCTTTTCTGACATTCCCACTCAGAGGAGCAAACAGTTCAATATAATTTTTCTGTGGTCACCTAAAAAAAAAAAGTGGGTGACACACAGCAATAGCTCCCAGCTGGTATGTATGTTGTTCTGGCCTCATTCTAATAACTTTCTTTCCACCTCGGTATTTAGGATAAGGAAATAGCTGTAATAGGGACATGAGCCTGGGCCCCCACACTCCCTGCTGCAGCTGCATCCCCTGCTACTGGGAGGGGTCAGAGGGCCTCCATTCCATCTCCCATATCGGGGCCTGTTCCAACCTGTGCTCCTGATATAAGGCTTGTTAGTTAACGCTTCTGGCATTACTAGTTGGACTGTATAGAGGCCATAAAATGTGTTGTGTGCCTCCAGGATGTGGCATCTTGTAAGAGAGCTATTGCGTTCCAAGGAGAAATCCCAACTTGGAGTAGGTGCCTGTATCTCTCGGGTCCCCCCAGACAGCCTTTTCCATCTAGCAACTGGAGTGTCAGAACAGAATGTGACGTGAACACGTAGGTTTAGCCAAGTCATGGCACTTAACATCTAGGACATGGTGCATTTAGTAAAATGCAGAGTGGTGTGGAAAGCCTATGGCCCTCCCAAGAAATAGTCCTAGGAAAAGGAGGTAAAGCTTCTAATTGGCACTAAGCACATGGGAACTGCCGTGCTGGATAAAACCAGTTTTCCATCTAGCCCGGTAACCTGTCTCGGGACAGTAGCCAGCATAGTGCGTCACATCAGCGGTTCTCAACCGGTGGGTCTGTGCCCACTGACAAGCCCCAAGAAGGTCTTAGGTGGGTTGCCTGAGATGTTGCTCCCCCCATCAGCAGAGGCAGGAGTGGAGCTGGGGGAGGAGCGGTTGAGGGTGCAGTGGGCATGGGGAGGCAGTTGAGGGCTGTAAGGGGCATTCTCGCTCTCAGCCCCGCCTATTACTCTTTTGGGCATTCCTCTGCTTGGAGCCCAAGTCGGGAACACCGTATGCATGGCCAGCCCATGGGGAAACCCAAACCCTGGCTGGGACGCCAGGAAGGGAGCAGTCTCGGTGTTTTTTTCTTGTCCCTGCACAGCCTGCTGCATCCAGACTTGGCTTTAGCTGCTCTTCCACGACCTTGGAGAAGCCCTGCTCCCCCCCAGGCTCTGCAGTTTAGGTCTCCTGAGCTCAAGGCTGTGGGAGAAACCGACAAGAGAGTTGGGGCGGGGGGAGAAGCAGGGATTGATAGTATCACCATTGAGATTCCCCATTGATTAGTGCCTAGGGGTGGGGATCTCAGGAAGGGGTTTAATAGAAGGGAGAGGTGGAAGGGGAAGGCAGGATAGGATGGGAGAAGAACCTGTAAATCCAAGACTTTTTTTTTTTTTTCCCATCGGGTGGGTCTTGCTTACGAGTTGAGAGCCACTGCAAGGCGTACAAAACGAGGCATATATGGAGCGACACGTTCCAGAGGCCTGCAACCTGACGGGATCTGCTGGGCTCAAGGCGGTCTGGTTCTTCATCCAGGGAATCCCTGCTGTTATGACAGTCCTCCGAAGGGGACACGGCCACATTGGAAAGGGGGTGGGGGAGTCACTCTGTTCTCCCTCTTCCTGCCACATACACCCCTTCAAAGCACGCTGATGTCCTGGATCTTTGCAGGGGGGTGGAGTCAGGAGGGCCAAAGTATATAGTATACGAAGGCAACGGACACTTTCATGTGGGCACTGAAAATTGTCATTGCCACAGTGAGGTTGTAGCATGCATAGGTTAGCAGAGAGGATGGGAGGTCTGGAAGTTCAAGCTTTGATTGATTGAAATGGCTTTACATCATTGGCGATTAGGCAAATTCTGGGAAATCAAAGGAGGCTTCGAAAAGCATGAAAGGGAGAGAGGAGCAGGAACCACAATAGCACTTTACTTGGAAATTGGATTGTGTTCAGCTCTGTCTTCTAATGTAATTAAAATCCCTGCAATTAAAGAATGATTCAATTTCTGTCCCCTCTTATCCCGACACTTCTGGGGTGAGAAGGGTAATCCTGACTTCCTGCCAACAAAAACAGCCTCTCTGAGGCCTTCTAAATTTCCCCAGTTTCGACAAGGTGTTCTCATTAGTTCAGTTCCAGTGTTCATCTGAAGCAATGTTACAGAAGTCTTGATACAGATGAGGCTCCCATGGGGGTTGTGGGGAATACGTCCCCCACAAATTTCACGTGTATAGGGATCAGGAATTGCCCCATCCTTCACAAAAAGCTCCTGGGTCAGGAAAGTGTTGGGAGCAGCAGCCACGGAGCTGGTTTTACCTGGGGGGCACTTGCTGCTGCAGGGCAGGGTGCATCGCCTTCCCAGGAGGAGGTGTAGTGGGGGGGCAGCTTGTAGCTGCTCCACTCGCTTGACCAGTCACAAGGTTTCGTTCCCTCAGTGAGTCCCACAGGTTTTTGCCCAAAGTTACACCACTTGCTGCTGTTTGAATGATATTTCAATTAGACTGGCTTTCCAGCAGCTTTGACTAAACTGAGGAGCTAAACAGGTTCAACCACTGGAGCTGCTTTAACTGGCCTTTGAATAAGTGGAGGTTTTTCATTTTTTGTTTTCTGTCAATTTCCTCCATTGCAGGTAAAGCCCAAGAGAAAAACAGGCCTTTTTTGTATGGACCCCCACCGGGTGTGCGGGCAGGTGTGCGATGGGGGCGGGGGGTCCATGTGAATGGCGTGGAAACACCACAGGTGGTGAGTGGAGATGGGTGTGCACCTGTGGAAAAGGGTGCACACCTAACCCCCACCCCCCAACCTGGCACACCCCCATCCTCCCCACCCGCTGCATCCATGCAAAAAGGGCTTTAGCTTGAAATGCGGAGGATGAATGTGTGCAGGCAGCACCCCCGAATTTCTGACTGAGGAGGAGAGGAAATAAGCAGCTTGGTTCAGAGAGGAAAACAGGCGCGCGTGTGTGTGTGTGTGGGGGGGGGGGGGTGTTAAAGCAAGCCAGAAGGACCCACATGGCAAGCCAGTCTGCCCTTTTCAGCTCTAGAGCTTCTGAAATAAATAATTAGCTCATCTTCACCAACTGCCTGCTTGTAAGTGGAGCTAAGTGTGAAAAGCTGACTGCAGTGTAACCAAGTGTAAAAAGCCCTTGGTCTAGTACTATATTGTGTGTTTCGGGGTATTGAAACTGAAGCCTCCCTTTAGTGACTGGGAAATTTCAGTGAATGGTGATTAGACTAAACAACGTAAATCATGGGAAGTTATATCTCTCAATCAGTGAGCAAATTGCTATATTAGCCTTTTAAACATTTTATTTCAGACTCTCCCTCTTATCACTCTGGCCCTTTCTACGCAGGCAGTGTTGGGTGGCTGGGTGGGTGGAGGTGGGTTGCGTGCCCGTTCCCATGAACGCGCGCCCATCTCCACCCACAGAGCTGCCTCCGATTTGCTGGATGGCTCGGTAGGTAGGTGATGGGTGGAGGTGGGTGTAGCCCAGGACCGTGCACGTACCCTCACCCACCGCCCGTGCTAGTCGCACGGATGAACACCCATCTCCCCACCCACCACTGCAGCACTTACTCAGACATCCCCCCGCATCGCACACCCAGTCGTGGGGGGAGGCATCTGTGTAAAAACAGCCTCTCAGGAGCACACTTCATTGCTTACCACTCCAAGTTTCTCTCTCTGGCTACTTCGTTCTTCTGAAACATTTTGTTAGCACCCTAACTTGCTTTACAATTCCTGCCAACCTGTACCGACGTATTTTCCGAATGGAAGTAATCCGCTTCAGTGCAGATCTCTTTCCCTTGGAGTCTGTCGTAGAACCCTGTGTCTGCTACAAAAACAACTTTATGAAGAAATATTCAACAAGCATGAACGGAGCACAGTGCCTAAAACTGCGTATCAAAACTATCCCAAACTACAGTAGGCTGCGTCTGAATTTAATAAAGTTGTCTTTTTAGAATTTTATTCCAAGTGAAGATTATACAAATTATAGTCCACATTAAGGTAAACTGAGACACAGATTTTTATTTCATTTAGACATGGATGCGCTCGCCAGCTACCAACCTGTCTCTAACCTTCCCTTTTTAGGGAAGGTTATTGAGCGGATGGTGGCAATCCAGCTCCAGGGGCATCTAGATAGCATCGGTTTCCTAGACCGTTTTCAATCTGGGTTCCATCCCGGCTATGGCACTGAGATGGCGTTGGTGGCCTTGGTAGATGACCTCTGCCGGGAGATGGATGCAGGATGTTCAACATTTCTCATCCTGCTAGATC
Source organism: Sphenodon punctatus (assembly GCA_003113815.1). NCBI lineage: Eukaryota > Metazoa > Chordata > Lepidosauria > Sphenodontia > Sphenodontidae > Sphenodon > Sphenodon punctatus. Next base: position 1,476,787 of record QEPC01004474.1, read on the forward strand.
TCTCGGCCGCTTTTGATACCGTGGACCACGGGCTGCTGCTGAGGCGGCTGCGTGACCCTGTCTCTTATACACATCTAGATGTGTATAAGAGACAGACCGTGGACCACGGGCTGCTGCTGAGGCGGCTGCGTGACCTGGGGGGTCTGGGTGGGACTGTTCTTGAATGGTTCTGTTCATTCCTCTTGGGGAGAAGCCAGCGGGTGGTGTTGGGGGAGGAGACATCGTGCCCCCGCGCCTTATCATGCGGCGTTCCGCAGGGTTCTATTCTGTCTCCATTATTATTTAATGTATATATGCAGCCCTTGGGGGAGGTCGTGAGAGGGTTCGGGGTGCGTTGTCACCAATATGCTGATGATACTTAGCTGTACCTCTCCTTTTCAACTGACCCAGACCCGGCTGTCTCTTTGCTGTCCCAGTGTTTGGAGACCGTGGCGGAATGGATGCGGCAGAGCAGACTGAAGCTGAACCCCGATAGGACGGAGGTGATGTTGGTGGGGAGAGCGAGGGAGGTAGTGGCCCCCCTGATCGGGGGAGTTCGCCCTCCTATAGCTCAGCAGGTCCGGAGTCTGGGGGTGATATTGGACGCAGACCTCCGCCTGGAGCGGCAGATGGAGGCAGTCGCTAAGGCTGCCTTCCGCCAGTTGTATCCGGTGTGTAGGCCTGTCTCTTATACACATCTAGATGTGTATAAGAGACAGCTGCACTGGTTGCCTATAGCATGCCGAGCTAGGTTCAAGATTTTAGTGTTGATCTATAAGGCCCTTCACGGTCTGGGCTCCTCATGCCTCAGGTACCGCCTCGCCCTCCACGCCCCAGAGCGGCTCCTGTGGTTGGCCGGGGGTGCCTTCTTGGAGGTCCTCCGCATAAAGCGGGGGGCCACAATGGAGAGGGCATTCTCGATGGCCAGGCCGCGCCTTAGGAACTCCCTTCCGGAGGAGGCTCGCCTGGACCCAAGCCTGTTGTCATTCCGGCGAAGTCGTAAAACCTAGCTGTTCGCCCAGGCCTTTGGGGAGGGGGGGCTAGGGTTGTGTTTTTCTCCCCTATCCTGTTTTATTGTTTTAATGCTGAAATTGTATCTTGGAGCCCTGTTTTGATAATATTTAACTTGTGATTTTTTAAAACTGTTTTATATTTGTTTTATACTCTTTTATTGTTGTTGGAAGCTGCCCGAGCTGTTTACAGGAGGGGCGGGGTACAAATGCCATAAATAAATAAATTCTAAATTGCTTTTCGCTATACCTATATGCATGAAGGAGAATCCAGAAGATTATATGAAGCACTAGGAAGACTACCATGTTGTGGTTATTGTCCTACTGTGGCTTTTTACATGCCACAATACTGAGGCGCTTTGTGAGTCATGTGTTTGATTACAAAAGATGATTCTTTTCCTTTCAAAGAACATAGCTTTCAGAATTTTGAAGTAAAGCAGTATTAGAAACAACCAAATTTATTTTACAAATCACTTAAATGAAGTTTTCTTCTATTAAATATTGTTTAAAAGAGAATCTGAAAGATTAAACAATACAGGAGGGGGAGAAGGCCCATTAGTGTCTGTCTGACCATCACCTTGATGCTTTGCGGGGGGAGGGGGGACTTGTATTGGAATGGTCTAGCTGAGCTGATCAGCAGGGACCTACCTTTTCCCATTTTCATCCTTAGAATGTCACTCTTGCCAGGCTGTTTGTAATGAAGTTTGATTTTTGTATGTAAATTGTGTGAAAGCTTGTCTGTTATCTTTCCTCTTCTCCTGACATCTGTAGAAGGGGGAGTTGCTTGAGACAGAGACTTCTGGAAGGGCTTTCAATGCACCTAGCACATAGTGGGTGCAACCACAAATAACTGATATGAAAATAATTATGCCACAGAATGCCTGTATTAGAACTTCAATTTGAGACCCAGTGTAGCCTAGTGGATAAAGGGTTGGACTTCAATCTGGGGGGCTTGGGTTTGAGTCCCGTCTTAGCTATGAACTTGCTGTGTGGCTTTGGGCACTTTAAGTCACTGGCGCTCAACCTCAGTTCTACATCTGTAAAATGGGAATAATAATGACCTAACAGGTCATTATTATTCCCATTATTGTTGTGAGGGTGAGCTAGATGAGGATTATAAAGCACTGTGAACACTGAAAGTGCTATAAAAATGATTACTAAGAAGAAAAATCATCCACCTAACTTTTTAAAGGTGTCCTTTAAAAAATGGAAAGCTAGTCCTAATGAAAAGAATAGGAAAGAGCATAAGCATTGCAAATTATATGTAAAATGTTAATAAGACAGGTCAAGAAGGAATTTAAGGAAACTAGCTAAAGATGCAAAAAATAATAATAAAACCTTTTTCAAATACATCTGAAGCAAGAAGCCTGCTAGAGAGTCGGTTGGGCCATTAGATGACCAAGGGGTGAAAGGGGCATTCAGGGAGGATAAGGACATTAGCTGAATGAATTCTTGGCTTCTGTCTTCACCACTGAGGATACTGAAGAAGTACCCATGCCAGACTGAGTCTTTGTAGTCGATGAATCTAAAGAACTGTGTGACTCTGGAGGAGGTTCTGGAGCAAATTGACAAACTGAATAGTAACTAATCACCAGGACCAGATGGTATTCATCCCAGAGTTCTGAAGGAAATTAAATATGAAGTTGGAGACCTATTATTGGTAACTTGTAACCTATCACTTAAATCTGGCACTGTACCATAGGATTGGAGAGTAACAAATGTAACCCCAATATTTAAAAAGGGCTCCAGAGGTGATCCTGGAAACTACAGACCACTGATCCTGACATCGGTGCTGGGCAAACTGGTGGAAACGGTTGTTAAAAACATAATTACTGAGCATATTGTTAAACATAGCTTAATGGAGAAGAGTCAGCATGGATTTAAGAAAGGAAAAGTCATGCCTCACTAATCTATTGGACTTCATTGAGGTTGTAAATAAGCAGGTGGATAAGAGTGAGAGCCGGTCGATACAGTGTATCTGAACTTTCAGAAGACGTTTGATAAGGTTCCTCATGAGACTCTTGAGGAAATTAAATGTTCATGGGATAAGAGGCAGTCCTATCGTGGATCAGCAACTGGTTAAAAGATAAGAAGCAAGGAGTAGGACTAAATGGTCAGTTATCACAGTGGAGAGAAGTGACTAGTGGAGAGCCCCAGGGATTTGTACTAGGGCTGGTGTTGTTCAATATATTCATTAATGATCTGGAGAAAGGTGTAAAGAGTGAGGTGATCAAATTTTCTGATGACACAAACTTATTCAAGGTAGTTAAAACCCAAGCGGACTGTGAAGAATTGCAGGAGGATCTTACGAGACTGCGTGACTGGGCATCCAAATGGCAGATGAAATTTAATGTGGACAAATACAAAGTGATGCACATAGGGAAAAATAACCCAAACTATATGCATACAACGCTGGATTCTAAATTAGGAATTACCACTCAAGAAAAGGATCTTGGAGTCATTGAGGATAGTACATTGAAATCTTCAGCTCAGAGTGTGGTGACCGTCAAAAAGAGCAAACAATGTTAGGAATCATTCAGAAAGGGATAGAGAATAAAACTGAAAATATTGTAACGCCTCTAAATAGATCTATGGTGCGACCGCACCTGGAATGTTGTGTGCAGTTCTGGCCACCCCATCTCAAAAAAGACAAAGTAGAACTAGAAAAGGTACAGAGAAGGGCAACAAAAATGATCAGGAGTTTGGAACCTATCAAGCCTCTCCCATATGAGGAGAGGCTTGATAGGTTAGGGCTCTTTAGCTTGGAGAAGAGTTGACTAAGGGAATATGATCAAAGGTTATAAATTCACGAGTGGTGTAGAACATGTCTATAGGGAGCAGTTATTAACTGTCTCAAGAGTACTAGAACAAGGGAACACACTTCATGAAATTAACTGGTAGCAGGTTTAAAACAAATGAGAGAGTATTTTTTCACTCAGTGCACAGTTAACTTGTGGAACTTGCTGCCAGAGAAAGTGGTCACGGCCAGTAGTGTAGCTAGTTTTAAAAAGGGATTGGATACATTCTTGGAGGATAGGTCCATTAATGGCTTATTAGCCAAGCAGGGTTTGGGAATGTAACCTTACTGTTGGGGGCTGCAACAACAGGGAGTGGATTGTCCATTCTGACCTGTTGGGTACTTCTCCCAAGAGAAAGAGACTGGCCACTGTTGGAGACAGGATGCTGGGCTTGATGCACCATTGGTCTGACCCAATATGACACTACTTTATGCTCTTATGTAACTTGCTGAAATCCAAGCTACAAAAAATTACTTCCTTTAAGTGTATGTGCTTGTCTCACAATCAGTTTTCATCCTCGCTGTAGACTTTTGGAAAGCTGGAGGAAAAAAAGAGACTTCATAATGGAATAAAACTTTGGCCCTTCTCACCTCATACCTTGTACCAAGCAGCGATCTTATGGTTTCAGAAAAAAGGAACTTTTTGCCCATCCCGCATCTCCATGCTTCCATCTTATGAGCTCTTTGGGGTTGTTACTGAGAGGAAACTATATTTTGACTTTCACAGCTGATCAGTTTACACACCCTGAAGCAGGAGGAATGTTCTGCCTTGAAATATCTAAGTTCCTAGTTAATTTGTAGCAGTTTATCCTTTTTCATGTCAGTAGTCCCTCTTCTAAATCCCACTAGATTGTCTATCTCCATTATTTTTTCATCATGGGAAATTCTGTGAATGCTGCAAGCTTTCTTTTGTAACTAAATGGAAACTGGGATACTAGCTACCGTAGATCATGGAAAAATTTTGATGGCTTAAAATAGCAACGTCTGACCATGCTAGTGTGTGCTCGTAAGAGAAGTGGCACTAAATTCAGAATGGCTGCATAGTACAAAACCTGTGAAATGTGTGGGTTCTTGCGCTGCTGGATAACATTTTAGAAAGAAAACATTTCCTGAAATTACGCTCACCCACAGTTTGTTCTGTGACCTTTGTATGAATAGTTAATGCACAGGCAGAGTAAAGAAAATAAATGTGTGTTTGCTGATTAGTTGGCAGGCCGGCATCTTGCCTCCACTATAATCAAATTGCTGTTTCAAAAAGGATATCATGGTTGGCCTGCTGTACAAATGAGCAGAAACAGCCAAAGTACAAAGTGCTCTAACTTCTACAGAAATAGCTGACGATGGCAATCTGATCTGCTTTAGTAATTCACATCTTTTCCATACAAAAGTAACCGTACTGAGTGAGACCATAGCATACCAAATTAGACTGACCTGTCTTTGGCAGCGGCCAGTATCAGATGCTTCGTAGCATGGTAAATAAAGGCCGAAAATGCAGTCACCCGTGCATATCTGTATGTAGTGGGTAGGCACCTTTACCTATGTCCTAAAGTATACCATTATCTTGTGTACAAGTGTTGATCATAAAATTATCCTCCTTTCTTTTGAAAGTCCTTTCTTTTCTTTTTTTTAATTTCATGTGACCAACTGCAGCAGTAAACAAAACTTTGGATTAGGCAACGCCGTGTGTGATTATGAGATGTGACTTTGGACCTTTTCAAACAAGATACACCCGCTCATGCCCTCGCAGTGAACATGAATGGGTGTGTCTTGTTTGAAAGTGGTGGAGGGGTGCACTTTCCACTCATCCCCACCCACCTAACAACCGGCAAAAACATAGATTCCTCTGTCCAATGCATGCCGGGGGAATGCCGGGGGGGGGGGATGGGTGTGCACCCGTATGCACCTGCCCCCTGCAGGGGCACGCTCACACCCCAGCCCGTTTGAAAAGGACCTCTGAAAAGCATGTGATTACCTTAGATATTCATAGCCATAGAGGCTCTATTGGTTCTAAATGTCCTTTTGGTCTTTCTCAAGTGCCTTTTTCTCCTCTTACAGATCAGATTCGTATCTACTGTCCTTCCAACTCTGCTGAATCTCTTGACGTGTAAAACCCATTGCTTATCTTCTGTGCTTTTTTTGTGGTTCCTTTTTTAAATGCTTTTTCAACACAAGCAAGCTGGAGAACACAGGCCTAACCTTTGTTTTTCAATGTTTCAGCATCTCCACTTATTTCACTACCCTTTCAATACCACTACGTGTTTTATTTGCTGGAATTGCTGCTGTGCCCTGGATCTTCAAGGTCCTGCAGTTTTGAAAGACCATCACCACTCTGGCTTTTGTTTGGTTTTTTTTGAAAATCAAACCAGATTTACCTCAAGCTTATCTTAGTGGAATGTCCTCTATTCTGTAGCTGCCACATCCACAATGTTTGAAATCCTGCTGGAGAATTTTAGTTCTCCATAATGTGAAACTCGGTCCAGTCCACTGAATGCCGTTGGCTATTTATTCACTAATAAAATAGCATTGGCCCTTATGTACTGTCTTAACTACTTAAGTGAGCAAACTGTTGTGACTTGGGAAGCAGGGATACAGCCCCACACTCGGTCCAGAAATCTCTGCTCGGGTGCTAGGGAGCACTCGCTTTCACCCAGTCGCGTTCTAGAATTGAAATGCATAAACCACAAGGTAGAGCAGCATTTCAGTGGGGGTAAGGCTTCCATGTCTGCAAACGGCAATAGCTTTTGGCTTCCAAATCTCGTGTTAAGCAGAATCATGATGAGCAAAAGAAGCTACCGTGGTTTTTAAATGAGCAAGGCTGGGAGGGAGGGGTCTGTGGTCGCTGTGTCTCACAGCTGCAGAGCAGCCACTCAAGTGGAGGGAGTCGAACAGGTAGCTCCCAGTATAGCTCCCATCTCCCATCTCCCTGCCTCAGACCATGGGGGAGGGGGAAGTGCGCAGAGCTGGCCTCTGCAATTGACCTGTCCCGGCATGAGCATGGAGGACCCGGGCTCCCCGCCGCTCGCAGCAGTTCCTGTGACTTGCAAACGGCTGTGTGCCTATGAGCAACGGACGGGTCTGCTGGCATGAGTGGCCACCCCAGTTCGTACAGGCAGGGGATGCGTGGGCACCTGTTGGCATGTTCCTTTTTGTCTTGACCCACACGGCGCACGCTGGATTTTTCGGCAGTACGTCATGAGTAGCCATGAGTGGGTGCTACGTAGCTCACAGGAGCGCGCATTCCCAGCACCGCCTTCGGGGGGGGGGGGGGAGGGTGTTGGATGAGTGGCTTCTGGGTGGCCATGCGTGTAATAAACACCCCATATGATGACTGCTTGACCTATATGCAATACGTTGGAAGGCCAGAATCCAGTTCCCATCGGACATGGGCTTGTAGCACAGAACCACTGTAGTTTGTCATGCTGCCTATCAGCCTTTGCAGAGAGGCCAAGGATTGAATAGTTCTCTGAGAGTGCTCTCTCTGGCTCAGGGGTTGAGGCACCTTGGTGAGACACAGTGGGAGACTCCGGTTTCTTTATGTGCTATAACAATTCCGTAGAGAGAGAATTAAACCTGTGGCGCAACTTTTACCAGTACTAACTTAAATCTAAAAAAAAATCAACAATCTCATCCCTGCTCTAGGTAGCTATTTATTTAGCCACTTCTGTTGCTGGAAAAAATCTGGACTTTGTCCTCTCTTTGATTCTCTGAAGTACCTTATCAAGGTACACATGCAATATGTAAATCTTTTTAACAACCAGACTTAGCTGGTTATGCTGCTGTTGAACTGAACCTATTGGAATACTGCTTAATTGTAATGAGCCTCTTGGAGGGAAGGGCAGGATAGAAGTTTAGATAAATAAATTATTATTATTATAAACATTTATATAGTGCCAGCGATGTACCTGGTGCTTTACAGAGAATAAGACAGACACGTTTTAGTGCTTGTATGGCTTGAGGGAAAAGTTCTCCTTCCAAAGGTCCGGTTTATCATTTGTACACCGTAAGCATTTAAATCATAATAGTTTAACGTGTGCAAAAGGGACATTTTCAAATTATTTACTTTGGTATGTTTGACTTAGAGTGATTTTGTCTTAGAAAGCTGCTATTTTGTTGATGCTGCTCAGCAGTAAGACCACCAAGGTTGAAACAGATTCTTTGAAAACTTGTTTAGAACAGTTCAAGGTCCCAGAGAACTGGAGAAGAGCAGGCACAGTGCCATTTTTTTAGGAAAGGAAAACCCTGGGAATTATAAGCTAGTCAGCCTGATTTCAGTACCTGGAGTAATTCTGAACACATTATAAAATCAATTTGGCAGCAGTTTGATTTAAAATGGAGTTGATAACTAGTAACCAACATGGATTTATTTAAAAAAACAAAAAGCAAATCCCTCCTTACAAATCTAGTTTCCGGACAGAGGGCTGAATCCCATGGCCCGCGGATCCCCATGCACAAGCCACACATGCGCGTGGCTTCCGCACAGCATAATGTGCTGGCAGTGGAGATGCACACGGATGTGCGCGCACACGCGTGGATGCGCCCCGCACGGGATCTGCGGACCATAGGGCTGGGACCAGCGTACAAGCGCAATACGGTAGATGTGATATCTCGACTTCAGTAAGGCCTTTGATACAGTCCCATGTGACCTTATAAGGAAGATGAAGAAATGTGGCTTCACCATTGGCTGAAAAGTTGCACTCAAAAAATAATGAATGGAATGGTTCAAGTTGGGAGGATGTACCAAGTAGTGTCTTGTAGGGGTCTTTTCTGGGTCCAGTCCTCTTCAACATTTGGAGGGAGGTAGAAAAGCGTATACTCCTCAGCTTTGTGGATGGCTTAAAATTGGGAGTGGTTGCAAGCACTTTGGAGAATAAGATTGGAATACAAAACAATCGGGATAAATTTGAGATCTGGGGTGGAAGGAACAAAATGAGATTTAGCAAAGACAAATGCAAAGTACTGCACATAAGACTGAGAAAGCCGAAGTACAAATATAAAATGAGGGATAACTGACTTCTGGGCTAGGCAGTAGTAGCACTGCAAATAAAAGGATTTGGGAGTTGTAGTGGATTATACACTTGAACATGAGTCAACAATGGGATGCTTTTTAAAACAGCATCATCTCTGCATTAATTTAGTCTAATAACCTCGCACAGTTGTGCGTAAGGTTTCCTTTTATGTTTTCCGTTCGTGCAGGGATGACGTTTGTCTCCTTTCAAGAATACTGCCTAGGTGTGCTAAAGTCTCTTGCTCCTAATTAATGCAGAGATGAAGGGCTGCAAATTGGAAGTCATCTAGCAGTGCTAAGTTCTGAACATATACTGGGCGAGTTATTGGTTTATCCAGGATTCATTTGAAAAAGTTACTCTCTAGAGATGGTAAGATGGGATCTGATATTTAACACTTAAAATTCATATACGAGTTGGCTCAAAGCTAGTTTATGCAGAGCTACTGGTTTTGCTTCCGCCTCCGGTGCTTTTTGTGCCATATGAGTGTTGGGAGGGTTAGGAAGGGAGGGGGGATTTTTGGTCTGGGTTGGGTTGTTTTTTATTGTACAGGAACCAACCCCCCTTTTATGTTTGCTTAAGTTTTTGGTCAGCTTGGAGGTGGAGGGAGTGGGTGGGGCTGGACATGTGGATGGCTGATGGTAAGATCCGGAGCCACTAGTTTAGAGATTATGGCTGAAATAAAAATGGGTGCCCTCAATGTAAGAGGGTTAAATTGTTCTTTCAAGCGTAAAAGAGTTTGGCAATGCGTTAGAAAAAACAAACTGAAGGTCTTTGCTCTTCAGGAAACCCTTACTACAAGAAGACCAAATTCGTTTTCAAAATAAATTTTATAGCCAAGTATATTTCGACTCTGCCAATTGTAAAAAAGTTAGAGTGGCACTAGGATTCTCCAACTCCTTAAATTTTAAATGTACTAAACAGTGGGTAGACGACTCTGGTAGAATACTGCTGGTTTCTGGACAGATTGCTTCCTCTAAAGTAATTTTTCTGAGTATTTATGCCTCTAATAGAGATCAATTACCTTTTTCCCCACAAGGTTTTTCCTATAGTTAGTACAGAGGCCACTGGTCAGGTTATTAGGAGATTTTTAACACTCCTCTGAATACTGGGGATAAATCATCTGAATCACGGCTTCCTCCATATGCTAACTTGATAGGGGACATAATACAGGATAATTCTTGGGTGCATGTCTGGAGAACATTAAACCCCTCTTGCAAAGAATTTTCATTTTATTCCTCCTCCCATAATTCTTACTCCCCTATTGACCATATCCTGGTAGATAAGGACACTTACTGAATTGTAAGTCCTGCCATATGCATCGCTTAGTATCTTCTGATCACAATGCAATCTTTCTTGAATATACTAATAAAAGGGTGTGGGGAAAAGGCACAGCACAAAATGGAAATTGAATAAATATGATTTAATGAACTGCCAGATAAAAGAGGATTCAACAAAATATTGAAGTTTGTTAAAACTAATGAGACAGAGGGGATTTGTCCTCCGCTTCTGTGGGAAACTGCAAAGGCATACATTAGGGGCTCGTATATTTCTGCAATCTCCTATGTTAGGAAGGAAAAGGGGAGGGGGGGAGAGTAATGTCCTATATAAACAATTGCGCTCTGAAGCTCAAAATAAGATTAAACCTTCCCAGCATAAAAAGGGAAAAATTAAATAACTCGGACAACTTATCAATACTGCAGAGTTGGAGCCAATCATAAAAGGGTCAGGTATGCTAAACATTTTTACTATGATAAATTGAATAAATCATATAAAGTATTGGCCTGGGTGGTTAAAAAGAAATGGAAGAAATTATTTATTGAAAGGATTAAAGACCCCAAGATTTTGGACTGTTTTTAAACAATTTTACACAAATATATATATCTACTAAACAATGGGATGCAGTTGCAATTTGGGTTGTATTAATGGGTGCATTATTTCCAAAACATGGGAGGTTGTGGTGCTGCTTTATGTGGTGTTGGTGATCCCTCACCTGGAATATTGTGTTTCGTTTGGGGCACCGCACTTATTATTATTATTATTATTATTATTATTATATTAGCATTTATATAGTACCAGCAATGTACCTGGCACTTTACAGAGAATAAGACAGACACGTTTTAGTGCTTGTATGGCTTGAGGGAAAAGTTCTCCTTCCAAAGGTCCGGTTTATCATTTGTACACCGTAAGCATTTAAATCATAATAGTTTAACGTGTGCAAAAGGGACATTTTCAAATTATTTACTTTGGTATGTTTGACTTAGAGTGATTTTGTCTTAGAAAGCTGCTATTTTGTTGATGCTGCTCAGCAGTAAGACCACCAAGGTTGAAACAGATTCTTTGAAAACTTGTTTAGAACAGTTCAAGGTCCCAGAGAACTGGAGAAGAGCAGGCACAGTGCCATTTTTTTAGGAAAGGAAAACCCTGGGAATTATAAGCTAGTCAGCCTGATTTCAGTACCTGGAGTAATTCTGAACACATTATAAAATCAATTTGGCAGCAGTTTGATTTAAAATGGAGTTGATAACTAGTAACCAACATGGATTTATTTAAAAAAACAAAAAGCAAATCCCTCCTTACAAATCTAGTTTCCGGACAGAGGGCTGAATCCCATGGCCCGCGGATCCCCATGCACAAGCCACACATGCGCGTGGCTTCCGCACAGCATAATGTGCTGGCAGTGGAGATGCACACGGATGTGCGCGCACACGCGTGGATGCGCCCCGCACGGGATCTGCGGACCATAGGGCTGGGACCAGCGTACAAGCGCAATACGGTAGATGTGATATCTCGACTTCAGTAAGGCCTTTGATACAGTCCCATGTGACCTTATAAGGAAGATGAAGAAATGTGGCTTCACCATTGGCTGAAAAGTTGCACTCAAAAAATAATGAATGGAATGGTTCAAGTTGGGAGGATGTACCAAGTAGTGTCTTGTAGGGGTCTTTTCTGGGTCCAGTCCTCTTCAACATTTGGAGGGAGGTAGCAAAGCGTATACTCCTCAGCTTTGTGGATGGCTTAAAATTGGGAGTGGTTGCAAGCACTTTGGAGAATAAGATTGGAATACAAAACAATCGGGATAAATTTGAGATCTGGGGTGGAAGGAACAAAATGAGATTTAGCAAAGACAAATGCAAAGTACTGCACATAAGACTGAGAAAGCCGAAGTACAAATATAAAATGAGGGATAACTGACTTCTGGGCTAGGCAGTAGTAGCACTGCAAATAAAAGGATTTGGGAGTTGTAGTGGATTATACACTTGAACATGAGTCAACAATGGGATGCTTTTTAAAACAGCATCATCTCTGCATTAATTTAGTCTAATAACCTCGCACAGTTGTGCGTAAGGTTTCCTTTTATGTTTTCCGTTCGTGCAGGGATGACGTTGGTCTCCTTTCAAGAATACTGCCTAGGTGTGCTAAAGTCTCTTGCTCCTAATTAATGCAGAGATGAAGGGCTGCAAATTGGAAGTCATCTAGCAGTGCTAAGTTCTGAACATATACTGGGCGAGTTATTGGTTTATCCAGGATTCATTTGAAAAAGTTACTCTCTAGAGATGGTAAGATGGGATCTGATATTTAACACTTAAAATTCATATACGAGTTGGCTCAAAGCTAGTTTATGCAGAGCTACTGGTTTTGCTTCCGCCTCCGGTGCTTTTTGTGCCATATGAGTGTTGGGAGGGTTAGGAAGGGAGGGGGGATTTTTGGTCTGGGTTGGGTTGTTTTTTATTGTACAGGAACCAACCCCCCTTTTATGTTTGCTTAAGTTTTTGGTCAGCTTGGAGGTGGAGGGAGTGGGTGGGGCTGGACATGTGGATGGCTGATGGTAAGATCCGGAGCCACTAGTTTAGAGATTATGGCTGAAATAAAAATGGGTGCCCTCAATGTAAGAGGGNGGAGGGAAGGAGGACAGGAGAGAGGTGGGGGGAGGAGGGAGAGGGAAGGAGTGGTAGGAGGAGAGGACTTGGAAGCGATATCCAGGCAGATCCTGTCAATTTTAGAGGTGAAAAAGAGAGCAAGATCCTGAGCGGAGAGAGAAGAGGGAGGAGGAGGACAGGGAGGTTTGAGAAGAAAGTCAAAGGTGGAAAAGAGGTGGCGAGGGTCCCGGGAGCAGGACTCAATGTGTGAGGCATAGTACTGCTGTCTAGCGAGGTAGATAGCAGAGATGAGAGGCAGAATTTGAGGTGGAGGAAGTCAGCGCGGTAGTGGGATTTGCACCAGAGGCATTCAGCAGCCCAGGAGCGGAGTTGGCAAATGGTGGGGGTGAGCCAAGGGCAAGGGTTACGGGAGCGAGCTGGACGAGAGGAGAGGGGGCAAGGGCGTCGAGGCTGGAGGTGAGAGAGGAATTGAAGATGGAGATGGCAGAATCAGGAGGAGGAGGAGAGGACTGAGGGGGGCAAAGGGAGGAGGCAACGTCCTGGAGCACAATGGCCTGCAGATCACAGAAGAGATGGGGAAGAGGAGGGGGAGTAGTGGGAGAGGTTGAAGGAGGCAAGGAAATGGTCAGAGATGGGATGGGGCACGAAGGAGAGAGCGGAAACAGAGCAGTTCCTAGAGAACACGAGATCAAGAGAGCGACCATCAGTGTGGGTGGGGGAGCTAGTCCAGAGGTGGAGATTAAAGGAAGAGGCTAGGGAGAGGATGCGGGTGATGTGAGGCTGAGAGGGTGCATCAACATGAATATTGAAGTCGCCAAGGATGAGCGTGGGGATGTCGTCAGAGAGGAATAAGGTGAGCCAGGACTCGAACTCGGAGAGAAAGGAGGAGAGGGAGCCGGGAGGGCGGTAGATAACTGCAACATGGAGGTGGAGAGGGGAGTAGAGGCGTACGGAGTGAGCCTCAAAGGAGGGGAAGGAGAGAGAAGGGGGAGAGGGGAGGGGTTGAAACTGGCAGGAAGAGGCAAGGAGGAGACCTACACCACCACCTCAGCCTGCAGCCCAGGGCTGGTGAGAGAAGGAGAGACCGCCAAAGGAGAGGGTGGCAGGGGTGACAGAGTCAGTGGGGGAGATCCAGGTTTCAGTGAGGACGAGAAGGTGAAGGGAGCGAGAGAAGAAAAGATCATGAACATAGGGGGCTTTATTAGCAGAGGAGCAGCAGTTCCAGAGGGAACAGGAGAATGGGAGTTGATATGGGGGGAGACAGGGAATGGGGATAAGATTGGGGGAAGTGGCCGATGGAATCAGTGGGAGACGGGCCGAGGGGCAGGGGGCAAGACGTGGTGAGGGGAGGAGAAGGTGTGGGCACGGTGGAGAGAGAAGACCGGCTTAGTGGGAGGCAGGAGGAGAGGGGCAAGAAGTAGGGAGAGAAGCAGGTGAGGGAAGGGCCCCAGCTTCCTGATAACTACCTATGGGGAGAATGGGGCATCCAATCAGTGCTGGGACTTCCTAGGGCTCCTCTCCCCTCCCCCAACCCATGCCAGCTGCCAGCACTCCCAAGGAGGAGGTTGACAAACTGAAGAAGTTTCGGAGAAGAGCAACTAAGTTGGTAAACGTGAGGAAAGGCTGAAAGAATGCTTAGCCTGGAGGAAAGAAGACTAAAGGGGGTGGGGATAGTTTTCAGCTATCGAGAAATTCCAAATACCTAGATAGTCAAATATCCAGTCATGTGGGTTTTCCAGAAAATGTTGAATCTGAAAATTTTCCAGTGTAAAATGTTCTAATGCCCTAAATCAATTGGGATTTGATTTAGCTTCTTTATTTGACTTGTACTTAGTAAACAAAACTCAAAAAGTACACTTTTATTCACTGGATAAATATCTCCAAAGTTTTTACAGTAGCCAAAAGTAGTTGAATTGAAATACTTAATTAGGAAAAAAAAAATCAATAAAGTACACTTAATTTGGTTTTAATGTTCAAACAAATTCAAAGCTTTACTTGGAAATTATTTTTATTGGAATTATTTGTAAATATCTTAGACATGACAACTCAGTATCATACACGTCGCTTATATCATTTAAATTTTAAGAAAAACAAATTAAGATTGTATATATGTAAATGCTTCCTAGAGATAGTCACCTGAAAAAAAGTAAATTACAACTTTAATTTTGAGAAACAATGGCCCTTTTCACACAGACACTCTTAACGGCATGAAATGTGTGTTACGTTTGATTATATATGTTACAGGACAACACTGCAGCCCTGCAATATGGGCCCTTTTCACACGAGATGCCTCTACCCAGTTTTGATGGGTGGAGATAGGTGGAGGCGTCTGTGTGAACAGCGCAGGCAGTGGGTGGGGTGCATTTCGCTGGGTGGAGAGGTCTGTGTGAACAGCGCAGGCGTGGGTGGGGTGCATTTCGCTGGGTGGAGAGGTTTGTGTGAACAGCGCAGGCGGTGGGTGGGGTGCATTTCGCTGGGTGGAGGTGTCTGTGTGAACAGCGCAGGCAGTGGATGTAGGCACATGTATGCTCCCGCGCAACACCCATCTTCACCCACCACCGAGCACGGACTCCAATGCCGGTTGCTCCGTGGGTGGGTGGAGATGAGTGTTGCGCAGGAGCACGCATGCACGTACACCCACCGCTTGCAGTGTTCACACAGACTCCTCCACCCAGCGAAACTGAGTGGAGGTATCTCATGTGAAAAAGGGCCCATGTTGCAAAGCTGCAGTGTTGACATGTGGGTGCTCTGTAACATGTATAATAAAATGTAACAGCAATTTTATCAGTGGTAGAGTGGTCCGTGTGAAAAGGGCCAATGCGTTTTTAGAAACTTTTCCACCCCACATCACTGCAAAGATCTAAATATAATTTTTGAGTTTGCCACCAAAAAGGTGAATATTTGTTCTCTATTGTCACAGAAGATAGAACAAAATGATATGGGCTTAAATGACAGTAGTGTAGAGTTCAGTTAAATATTAGGGAGAAACTTCCTATCTGCAAGGAACTGTTGGGCAATGAAATACACTGCCCAGGGAGGTTGTGAAATCTCCTTCCTTGGATGTTTTCAAAATCTGACTGGATAAAGCATCCGTTTGTGATGCTCTTGATACTTAGCAGGGGGTTAGATTAGATGACCCCTAAAGTCCCTTCCAATCCTACAGTTCTATTAGCTTTTAAAAATATATTTATTTATGTTGAAGTACTTTTCTGTATCTTCTTGAGAGGAAATGACTATAGGACGTGGGGGAGGCCCACAACGCTGCTATTTTTGTAAGATGTGTAGCCCAGTCTAAAGGAAATGCTTCATTATGTTAAGTGCCTTTTATGCTAGTATTTACTTGATCATTCTGTATGAGTCTGTTTTATAAATTGTATATATTTTGTTTACTGTAACGGCTTTGGCTGATTGGAAGAAACTGACTGACTGAGAGGAAATGGACTGTGTCCTAAATTGAATGGTGGAGGGTTTGGTTTTTTTGTTAAATGTACAAATATGAAGATTTTGATATTTTACCCTGTAGGGCTCATTTTCAGAAGTCTTGTCTCCATGAGCATCCATTTAACTTCAGTAGGAATTTGGAGTGTTTAGCACCCTGTAAAGTCAGGTCCTTGGTTATGGAATGCTTACGCTGAAACTTCACAGGAAACCTATTTAGATCAGGGATTCCCAAACATTTTGCTTGGGTGACCCCATTTTGAGACATAAACCTGGGACCCCAGTCAGCAAGAAAAATATGCAAACTAGATCAAAATCAATTGGGACTGTGACATTATTTATAGGCATTGTTATAGGCTCTATTTCTTTGTGGATGGATTTTTCTGTGTGGTTAGTTTGGGCATTGCTGCAGAGGGCTGGACTAGATGGCCCTTGAGGTACCGTCTGGCTTGGACTCTGGCACCATCTGCAGATCATGTAGCCACACTTGGGGTCCTGACCCACAGTTCAGGAACTTCTGTTTTAGAGCATGGGACTTAAACTACTTGGGACTTAAATACTACAGGTCCCTCCAAGGATCCTGGCACACTTACAAAAATAGCTTCCCAAATGCCTTGTGATGTAAGAACGTATCCCTTTACATATCAGTAGATTGAAGCACAGAAGTCCATGAAAAGTCTAGTGCCACGCTTCCCAGGTCTGTCCTCTAGCAGCATGAAATTTTCTCCCTGTCTACCAACAGTGCAAGTTCCGTTCCGCACCCTCCATGACTGGGGAGGGATAGGGTTTGTACAGCAGTGGGTGCTGCTATTTCCTGCAAACAAGCTGTTGAGTAAACAGCAGCACTATTTCCCACTCTTCCACAGCCCGAGCCTCTCTCCAACCTGGGGCCTGTGCTTTGGGTGAAGTGGAAGGAATCCATAATGGCTGTAGGAAGGGGGAAAGAGAGTCAAGAGGACTTATCAATCAAAGAAACCATACCTTCTCCCCAGTAGCAATATTTACTTATATGCAGGGACCCGAGTTGACAGCGTTGCTGCAATTTGCAGTGATTTTCGCAGAATCAGCCAATCCTCTCAGAATCAACCAATCCTGACCATGACCCGAAGGTAACTAGGCCCCTGGGAGATGAATTGTGGGTGGGTGGGGTCTGAAGGCCCTATGTTTGCGTGAGGAAGGTGCTGAAATTCCAGAGGATTTGAGTGGTGTTTGATTAGCAAAGTTGTGATTCTATGTCACACCTATTGCAAATTTGCTTCCCAGCATGCACAGTTAAATTAGTTATGCAAACCAAGTTAATTGTGCAAATATTAATGCTTGCAGTGAATTTGCAGAATTTGGCTTCACTGGTTGCAGAATTTAAGATTTTTTGGTGCAGTCAACTCGGGTCCCTGCTTACATGGTACTTTGCAGGGTGGGTCTTTTTTAATTGATTTCTCTTCTTTCAGTAGTGACTGTCTGGTTAATGAATAGTCTGAGGAATTGATGTTTGTGGGTGAAAACAGCTAGTTAAACTCCTCTCCTTTCAGGTTTGTCCCCAGTAAATTATGTTGTCTGCATTGGGAAATGTGTTGCCAACTTTTGTGAGGGTTACTTGCAAGCTTCATCAGGCTGGATGATTTTATTAGAGACTTGGCTCATGGAGACAGGTGAAGATCTCATAAAAACTGTACCTTTTTTGCCTCAGGATTGTGGAAAGACTTGGAAACATGACCCAAGTTTATCCTAAGGATTCAAAATTACTTTAGAAACAAACAAACAAAAACCCACCTCATACTTTGAATGCTTCAAATTAGCAATGCTGCAGTAATTGCACTTGTAAGTAAGGAACATAATTGCATGTGCACATTTTAAAAATCAAGCTCAGTCTTCTCTTCCCATTACATGTCATCTGAAAGGTTTGGGACCTTTAAAAGCCTTTTCATTTACCTTTTTAAAAGTAGGTCATTCTATGATCAGAGCCATCATCTCACCGCAGTACAAGTGAAGAGTGTGTTCTGTGTATACATAAGCATAAGGTAAAAAGTGCCAAACAGAGGGGGAGTGCAGGGGTGCCTGCTCTTGGGTTAATTGTATTGCTGCTGAATAGATCCAGTGTTGCATTCTTCCCAGCAGTAACTAAATGCTTGCAGAGCAGAGGATCCGCACTTAAACCCCCATGTCCTCCGACATGCCAACTCTGTGCCTATTTTTACCTCATGCCCTTGTTGGGTGTGGATTGGGTATATAGGGGGTTTCAGTTTTGTCAACACTCGCTCTAGAGCTAGAACTCGACTTGCTGCTTGTATTCCCCGCGTGTCTGTCTGTCTGTGTGTGTGGTGCAGCACAACAACTTTGTTCCGTTATTTATTGCTCAAGTACTTGCAGAATCTAGACTTCAGTGTGTACAAAAAATGAGGGATTGATTTCTAGAAAATCCTCCTTCTGTAATGGACTGGGTCAGGGTCACACTGGGCTTTCTGGGGGCATCTGGGCTAGGCATCCTCTCCTGGGGTGCTTCACTTTCCAGATTTCTCCAACAGGTGCATCCCAAAGTCTCTAAAAAGAACATATTTACTGCCTTCTCCACTCTGTTCTTTTGCTTATAAACGAACGGGCAGTTTTCTCTGCATGTAGCCTGCAGTAGAGGCTTATTCTGTGTACTCTTAAGAACCTGTGCAAAGCGGTTCTGAAATAATTCAGGCACTCTATTAAGAATGCATTTATTTCTGACAGTATTTGGTCAGGTCTGTGCCATATAAGGATTGCACTTTACCAGTTACCATTAAGACACTGCAGCACTGTTTTTGAACAGTGGCTTGTGGTACAGTCATCAGAGGTACAAATGTCCTATTGGGTTGACCTGGTAGAGAGAGATCCGGTGAGTCTCTCCAGTGATTTTTTCTGTCTCTTCTCCAGTGCTTTTTTCTGTCTTTGTATGTCCCAAGCTGCTATGATTCCACCAGTGACTGGTCACCTGCAGGTGGGGATTGGTACATCAGAAGCACTGCAAAGAACCTCTTACACAAATCCCGTTGCTGAAGTAAGGAGCTGTCGTCTTCAGCTTACTGAAGAGAGTAAGTTGACAATATAAAGTTGAGGAGAAGGAAGAGAAGCAGATCATTAATGAGGCATAGAAAAGCAGCCTGGGAGAAACAGTAAGAGTTCTGGCTCTGCATGGGACAGGGCAGGATTTCCTATGAATCCTTGCTCTGGTTCGTAGAGCTGTGCCTGTTCTAAAAATCTTCCCTTTTAGGAGAATATAAAAGAAACTCAGAAACCAGTGAAACTCTTCTTGTGGTACCTGTAGGAACAGAGCAGAGGAAGTTCTGCTCAGCGCATTGTTCCAGAAATCTGACTTCTCCATACATTCCAGTGAGCTGAGCACATCTCTGTGCTTCCCATCATAGAAGAATTCATTAGAACAGTGGTTCCCAATGGGGTGTCACATCTGAGGATGGGGTCATGATCTCAAGAGAGATTTGGTATACTTAGCACGTCTGCTGTTTGGGGTACAAGATTAAATTTAAAGTCTCCAAATGGGGTCACAGGCAAAACGTTTGGGAATCAATTTAGAAGTGTTTTTAAATTGTGGCTTTCCTTTTAACAGGTGTTGCATGTTCTGCTGCAGGATGCATCTCTGACATTTAACACTTTAGGTACAGAAAACTGCAGTTTGTTTACCCAGACCCAGTGCCAAAAAGCAATTAAAGGTCCAATATTTCATGCTTTTTAAGAGCTAGGAACGGAAAGCTTTATATAGGAAAAAAGGCACTCCTGCTTCTTAGTGATTCATTTCCCCTTCTTTGCTGGCACTTTCAGAAGTATTCCGCTATCACTTTGCTTTTATTTTCTTCTTTTCCTTGCTGATTTTTGTACCCTAGCTTGAGAACCACAAGAGCCAGAAGGCAGAAGCAAATGCTTAATTGACTTATCCCACTTGAATCAATTAAGGCATTGCCTCCATCAAAGCATGGGGCAGTTGGATACACCATCGTCCCCAAACTCCAGTATGAAGGGTAGAGGTATCTGTTGGAATTTGGGGAGAAGATGCTCGTCAGCTTTTTTTTAAAGATCTAGCTGGGACAGTATAAGATCTAAATTAATTAATGCTTGCAGAGCAGAGGATCCACACTTTGTGTGGATTTTGTGGGCCAGAATTAGGATGCTAGTGCCTTTCCACCTATCTGCAGGAAAGGCTTTGTACAACTACTTCTTCAGTTTTCCTGAACAGTCTCCCAGTGAAAGAGGATGAGTACCCCTTACAGCAAGTTGGAGAAATGTTGAGTAATTCTATGGGCAGCTCTAAACTCAATTTGGACAAATATCGCCACTACCTATCTTATCAGAGTATCTAATGACCCTTTTTGATACGATAATCCAACTAGTGACTTTTATTCCCATGAATTTTCTTACGTGTACCATGTTTTGTCTAACTCAGCAGAAGCGGACAGGATGACACCTGTCTGGAAGCTGTGTAGATGTAGAACTGGGCTGTATCCCACAAGCTATTCCTAGTAGCTACTTACGTAGCAGGAAAGGGAAACAATGAATCCCAACGAGCTTGGCTCTGCCTTTTTCATTTCATTGTGGGAGTAGAAGCCATAATGGAGAAGGTCCATTGGAGTAATGTTTCTTGGATAACCCTGAACAACAAGATATTGTTATCCTGCATGAGATGAAAAGAGAACACCTTGTTAATGAGGCACTTTCCCTGGAGTTCTGATGAACCTTCCATCAATATCCTTTATTGGATATTCCTTTATTGGACCACGTTCTAGGGCCTTGTATCCACACAGACTTTGGGGGAAAAGATCAAATTACCTGTGCAGTAAATATTGTTTGTGAATACACTCCACTACACAGTAGTTTTGGGGTCACCATGACATTAACACCTGGTTGTTCAGGAGCTATAATTTGACTCTTGATTAACCGTACAGTTATTTGTGTGTGTGCCTGCCTTGACGAGTCTGCAGTCCACTCTGATGGAAGTGATATTTCGTGAGGTCCATTGGTAGAGAGGTACAGTCCATAGCACTACACGAGAAAGGAGTTGCTTTTCTCTCTCTCTGTGCGTGCGTGCGTGCGTGCGCGCGCTGTACTGAGCAGCACATAACTTACTCAGTAGATGCCACTGGAGTTAACTACTCTTTAGAATAATTTTCATGTATTAGCTGTCAGACAAGGCACTGAATCAGAGTGCTTCTCTACTGGCAGAATCTGAGCAAGCTCTGTTATGCGTGGAGGTGCCTAATTCCACAAGACTGGGGATCTTGCCACATCTGATAACACAGAATTGGGGCACCTTGCTACATCCTAGCCTTGGGGATGCCTTCCCTATTGGCATACCTCCAATAAGTATTAATAGAGAGGCATGCTGTGTTCTCTGCAAGTATCTCAAGCCAAACGAGCCTCTCAGATTATACACTTGCAGATGGGGAAAAGATGCAGATCAATTGAAAAATTCCATGTGAACTCTTTTGCATGTTACCCACAGATTGCTTGACTTCGTCCTTGACACATAAGGCTGGCTTAAGATCAGGGACCCATCTTCACTGTCGCCCCCTGCAGACGTTAAAATTTTACGTGACTTTTAACTAGTGTGGGTAACGAGGCTGGATTTTCCAGCCCTGTCATTGGTGATAAAATCCACATAAAATTTGATCCTGCATGAGGAAGGGAACTTACCCATGTTACCCAATCTCCCGTTAGATAGAAACTGAAGTGAGATTGGGTAACGCAAGCAAGCAGCCTGTTTTTTTCACATTGCCACCAATGGGGAAAACACAGCGCAAGTCCCTGTAACTTCCTCCTCCAGTTAATACAGCAGGTGTTTTAGCCTTTAAGAAGCAGGACGTCTGCCAGTTTCTCTGTAGTACATTAACATGTTTAAAGCTTACTTCTGTGGTAGGGTGGTAACGTTTTCCTTTTGAGCCACTCAATAGCTTTGTGTTCAGATTTTTCCCTCAAAAGATCCGTTTTAGAGTGTTGATTACTTAAATGTGTAGTAAGTTGGCTTCAGTCACAAATGGCTTATTCACTCTACTCCCAAATTCTTTGTAGAAAGTTGCTCTTCAGCATATCTTAAATTCCTTTTTAAGGTCTGTTCTCTGGACAGCTTTCCCTTTTGCTGTATGCCTGTCTCAATGACAAATGTCTTTCCTTTTTAGCTGAGCACGAAAAATCCTTACAGTCAACTCTGGCATTTTCTGTTTGTCTATATGTAAAGCTAAAATTTTGGGGAAAGAATCTGATCAATTCTGTAACTTCTGAAAATGTTCTACGGCATTATTATCTTTTATTTTATTTTATTTAATATACCAGCAATGTACCTGGCACTATACAATCAGTAGTTATAGAAAAGTCTCTACCCCAAAGGGCTTACAATCTGGGGGAGACAAGGAAGGGGGAGACGAGGGAGAGGTGAACATAGGATACATAGGGGAAAAACAAGTGTCTTGATGATCTGATGCTGCAGGATGAATGGGCTTTGATTTGTATCAGCCCTACCTCACTAATGTATGTTCATTGGAAACCTGCTGGAGGCTTAGCTGAGTATCTTAAATTGAATTTGCATCCAGTTTCTCGTATTTGTCTCTCCAGGTTGCGCTTTGAGCAGATGCCAAGTGCAATGCTGGTGGGTTGCATGAGGGTATACAAAGAAATTTAAGAATATGCCCATACAGCCTAGGCATGATTGATACATTACATATTACAGTTCTCTTATTTCGTAGTTACTAGGACAAAACTGTTTGCTCCTTTTTTATAAAGCAAGTCCAATGGTTGTCAAAGAAAGAAAAATTAATTTGGCTGTGCCAGCATACGGATGCCGAGGTTATTAAGAGTCTGGCAGCCTTTGCAAGGAAAGTAGCAGAGATAAGAAACTTATATCCGATGATGATTTTGTAGCAGTAATGGCCCTTTGAAGCAGTAATGGTTGAAAGCCTCCAGTAGGAGTTCAAACTTTATTTTGTTCTTGTGTGATTATTTTATTTGTGTTACATGCTGTAAACTGTTGTAACTTACTTGGGTATTATGTTTATTCTGACTCTGGCTCTGGCGAAAGCTAACGCCAAATAAATAAATAAGTGGTCCATGTAGAAAGAAGGATTCATGATGTTTAGAAAATGCAGGTGCACGTGCTTAACTTAGTATAGGGAAAAGATTCTGAGGCAGGGAGGGAGAAGGATGCAGTTTCACTCATGACGAGGGAAAGCCTGATGGAAGAGGTAGGTTTTCAAGAGGGATTTGAAAGTTGGTGGGAGGGAACAGAACAAATGTATCCAGGGAGGGAGTGCCAGGCATAGGGGCTACAAGAGAAAAGGGGCAAAAACGTATAGAGGAGCAGGGGAGTTGCAATCAAGTGAGGGTGGGGGCAGAGGAGGAGCGAAGCTCCCAAGCAGGAATGGAGTGGGATACAAGGGAGAGATATGGGGGAGCAAGGCCATGAAGAGCCTTGAAGGTGAAGACCAGGATGTGCTGAATGCGTTCCTGTCGAGGGAGCCAGTGCAGGACGGAGAGGAGGGGCTGAAGGTGGTCAGAGCGACAGGCAAGGTGGATTATTTTGGCAATAGAGCATTGAACAGAGAGATGAGAGGGGAGACCTGTAAGGAGGAAGTTACAGTAGTCAAGGCGAGAGAGGACTAGAGTTTTTGCAGTGGCAACAGTAAGGCAGGACCAGATTTTAGCAATATTATACAGGGCAAGGCAGCAGGATTTGGCAGCAGCCTGGATCTGAGGCGTAAAGGAGAAGGAGTCGTCAAGGCATCAGTGAGCCGAGAGTTTCTTATCTGGTGAAAGTCAGAAAATGCAAAATGACTGTTACTATGAAAACGTCTCACCGTGGGCACCTCCTCCCCCTCATACCAGTAACTCATTGAAACCAAATAGAATTGTGGCATGCAAATTAATTGTAAAGAAAACCTGGTGACTGGCTCATTTAGCCCTGGTATGGCTCCACATAGTGCGTGGAAGGAGAAGTGATGTAGGCTGATAGCAGATGCAGGTGGATGAAACCAGAATGTTCAGTTGCAGCTGGGAGATGTTCAGCAGCGGCAAAGAGACTCTTGGGAGCAGGTGGTTGGGGAGTGGAAAGATGGATTGAGGAGTTAGGGTGGGCAGCAGCTGGAATGGGTGAACTGGCCAAGATAGAAACATAGCTTGTCTTGGCTTCCGACTGTTCATAAACTGTGAGCTTCGCCAGATAAGAAGCAACAAAATGTGACCCTCTATGCCATTGTTTTGAACCCCTCACTAATACATGAGCCTCTTTTTCCCAACCCTATTGCAAAAGGGACTTGGTAGAGTAAGCCAACAATCTTTGCACTGCCTATCACACTTTGTTTTCTTCTCTGGTATCTTTGGACTATTAGTCCCCGGGAGTAGGAATCCCACTGAGTATCTGTAGAGAAGAGATAATTGCTGACCTGTAATTGTTCTCTGCAGATCTACATCCTAATAGATCTCCATGCAGAGCTGAGGGTTTTGTAGCTTGTTGACTTTAATTCTATCCTTTTTTGACTGGTTAAGGGGAAGCTTTAATCTCCTGATTTCTGTGGGGCAACCTGTGATCGCTTCCTGCAGTGCAGTTGTGACCGTGCCCTGGTTGTTGTTTTTTGGGGAGGAGACCCATTCTGCTGGGCCCAGTGGCTTATCATTTTGAGCTCTGAAAGTTCCTGCCAGGCACACGGAATTGATAATCTGTTAAAACTAATATTCAAAGAACGCCCATTACAGGTAAAGTACCTATAAAGGTCAACTGTGCCTTGACGCAGCTGTGCTGTTGGAGCGAAGACAAGGGAAGGTGTGATAGAGGGTGCTTTCAAATGAGATTCTACCCTGCCTTTGCCGCCACGGAGCCGACCGCCCATCTGAAAGTGGAGCGGCCGAATGTGCGCTTCCATAACCCATGTAGTGATCACTTAGGCCACGCACAGAGCACGGCCAGGAAATCCAGAGTGCTCCATGCGGGGCCAGCCAAACGTATGGTGGCAGCTTCCGGGGTAGCCGTGCTGGGAGCTGCCCGTTTGAAGCGCTCCCTACCCCACCAGTGTGGATGCTCTGCACAGTCCCACTCAGCGGCATGGACATCCCATTACCCTGCTTCTTTAAAAATGCCCATTGTCAGCCTTGCCTGAGCACTGCTGTACTAGAATTGGTGAAGATTAATATATGAAGCTGAGTAATCTTACTTCTGAAATTGGCATAAAACCAGTTCTAGTGAAAGAAGAATCCAGACTATTTTGCGTAAAACCATTTCTATGTGGAGTTAATCAGTAACGAATTAATCAGGTACAGGGAGAAACCAAATGTTGTATACCTAAGATAAGAAGCTCCATATTTAACAGAAAAAGTAATGTATTTGCTTTTAACAAAGCAATGAATATTGTTTGCACCAGACTCTGTAGATTGGTACTGTGTGCGTTTCAGAGTAAAGCCCCAGATAATAAAAAGCATGATCTGCTCTGCCCTATTGTTGGTTAGAGAGTAAGTTGCTTTTATTGAGCAATTTGCCACTGGTGTGTGAACATTCGGGTTGAAACAATACTGGAAGAGACCAGTTGGTCAACTTCTTAACGCTTAATGATTCGGAAGATTTACAGTTGTCCTATTTCAGTACTTTTAGTCAGTACTCATCGTTAGTATTGTCATGGGTTTGGAGGTTCTCCCAACACGACAGACCCCTCACTGTACTACTAACTACAGCTGTGATTCCGTTTCCTCACTTGTTTTCAACACAGCCTACTGCTTTTGCAATCCAGAAAGGATCTGTTCATTCAAGCACATCAAACCAGATTCATAGGTGTGAACCCTTCACCACCTATTCTTAGAGAGTGTACTCAAACCCAAGGTGAGCCTACCCAAATACATTTTATGTAGTTAACAGAACACCACCACAGAATCCTGTAACCAGTTTCAGCAAATAAACGCATTCCATCTTTTTAGCAAAAGAAAGCTTTATAAAAAGTTCAAGTTGAAATAAATAAGGCAGTTTAGGACAGATACAGAACACCATCATCACAACTCAGCCCCAGTCGAAATCCATGATGGACGCTCCTGGTGGTTCTTGCAAAACTTTTCAGTCAACATGCTTAACGTGTACTGAATTGAAGTCAATACAATATCTGTCCTAACACCTTAGATTAGGAAAATGGGAAGAGGTTTCCTTGTGTGTTCTCGCGGTTTTAGCTGTCCTTGTCTGGTTAAAGCAGTGGGCCAAATGCAGCTCATAGCTTTTTTTGTTTTAATTTGATCCCTTCCCAGTTGGTGTCAGGGCACCAACCATATGTGCCTGCAGCCCAGGGAGTGGAAAGGCTACAACAGACGTGTGGGCAGCTAGTGCCACTCACAGCACCCAGCTCTCCACCATGATGGGCAGCCATGGTAGCTGGCCATGGTGGGCCCCAATCCAGGCCACCACGTACTCTGGATTTCCAGGCTGTGCTCCATCATGGCCACAACAAACATGCTAGCCCGCTTTGACCCAGCCTGTGACTTTGGGCATTTCCCAAGGTCAGAACCCAGGCTAGCCACCAACACAGTCTGGAGCAAAAACCATAGGTTGGGCTGTGGCTCAGGTGGTAGAGCACATGCTTTGCATGTATAAGGTCCCAAGTTCAATCCCCAGCATCTCCAATTCAGGATCTCTGGTAGCACACCTGGATGACACCTCTGTCAGAGACCCTGGAGAGCTGGGTTTGAAACCCTGCTGCCATGTCGGGTTGTGACAATACTGGACTAAGATGGACCATTGGTCTCACTCAGTTAGGCAGCTCCTTATATCCTTAATCCCAGACCAACATCTACCGGTGCAACAACAGACATTCCGGTGGTCCATGGGCCTAAGCAGGCCACTGTCATGTCTGTTTTTACCCAAAAGTTGCTTATAGAAGAAAAGGGTTAAAATAATGCAATTCTAAACTGGAATGCTTCCTGACTTTTAGGAAGTGGGTGTTTCTCACTGTTAGGTAATGTTAACTGTGCCTCTCCCTCCCACTGGGCAATAGACTTGCTTTGTTCCAGGGGCATAGTCGCACAATGATTTGTCCTGTTGATGTTTCTTGCTTAATTAAGTTTTGTTTGCTTTCAGAAGCACCCATGTCATTCCCCCATTCTTAAGTATGTAGTTAAAAATAAACTTTTACACACATTCTGATATGTAACATTCATATATCATTGTACATACATTCATATTGAAATTACAGGGACGTTGTTTGCTTTGATAATTGATTAGTAATCTTTTAGATAACTTCATCATTTCAGATGATCGTTTGTTTGTCATACTGTTCCAAATGTTTTGAGACTGAATAACATACACTGTAGGTAGGTAAGCTTTTATTGTTTGGCCGTTGGCCGTAACAAAGTTCATTAGGACGACATACCCTATAGTATATTAGTCTACTGCAGATGTGGGCAAATGTCTCAACCCCAAGAGCCATGTAGCAAAATATTCATATGACCAAGAGCCATAGGACATGGGCATGTTCCTGCTTTGTGCTTGGCTGGCAGGGCTGGTGCTTTGTAGATCTGTCTGCTGAGCAGCTGCAATTCAGCTACTGAGACTCCAGTTCAATGTAGTAAGACATGGGACCGTTAAGGCAGCACAGGGCCCAAGACCAGCCCTGGCCAAGAGCCATGTTCACAAGCCACAGTTTGCCTATCCCTACTGTCACCCCATTTATTCATTGAAGGGGAAATTGGATGGGGTTTGCGGATATAAAGATGAAAATGTGGCAAGCTTCCCTGTTCATGGAGAAGTGTTGAAAGATGACTGTAGACAAACATCACTATGCTTGTGGTATTAGTCTCCACAGGACTGGCAAAGTCTCGGGTACTAGCAGTGTAACTGAAACCTAAACTGAACCTTTCTGTTAAATGAGTGACTGTCAGATTGGCAGTGACTCACTGATCTCAACATTTGGAAAAGGGGGGGGGGGGGAGGAGTTTGTCCCTTGCCCATTACCATAAGTGAAAGTTTTCAAGGGGACTGTAACCAAGTTCCAAATTAGAGCTTGGTGTTCCATGGTTGCCTCGTCAAAGCTGCTAACACAGCACCCACCTATCAGTACTGCCTTTAAGTTTTAGGGATGTTGTCTCCTATTGCAGAATAAATCTAGAAGCCCGAGTGTCTTGAAAGAAAGGGTCAATTCATTTTTATTTAAAAAAAAAAATTTTAGTGAATGTTTCGCATTCTGCTGAGGGCTTCCATTAACCTGAGTTTTGTAACTCCTGGTGGTGGTTCTTGCAAAACTTTTCAGTCCGCATGCTTAACGTGTACTGAATTGAAGTCAATACAATATCTGTCCTAACACCTTAGATTAGGAAAATGGGAAGAGGTTTCCTTGTGTGTTCTCACGGTTTTAGCTGTCCTTGTCTGGTTAAAGCAGCGGGCCAAATGCAGCTCATGGCGCTTTTTAAAATTTGATCCCTTCCTAGTTTCTGGATCTGGCCCCTGGATCCAGTCCTTACCTCAAGCATTGAAAGACTGAGCTCGGTGGAAGGGACTGGAGATTACAGCATGCCCTCAAGAATGAGGGGTGGGCCCATGAGACAGATCCATGCTCTAAGCTCTCCTCTTTCTATGGGGCCCTTGGAGGTTGTACTAATTTTCAAAGTGGTCCCTGGGAGAGAAAACGTTTCTTCCCTCCCCCCCAGTTACTCAGTCTTGACTATTGAGTTTCTAGTTCTGCTCAGTTTTATGATGACTTGCAATCATTTTGTGGAGTCTCAGTCATTGGACAGGACCAGGTTGTGACAGACACTGCACAAATAGAACAAAAAAATATGGCTTACAAGTGAATTGTAGGAAGAAAGAACAGGTGGGTGACACAGACAGGAAAAATACAAAATACTGGCCTGCATCACCGACGCTCTAGTCTTTCAACTCTTAGGCAGTACAGGAAAGGAGAGTTTTCCAAAAAGGATTTGAAGGGGAGCAAAGACTTCTGTTTCATAGTTATCAAAATACTGACGTTTGGCTATTTTCAGCAACATGAGGATGTGTCTAAACAAAGTCAAACCACACGTAACTGATACAAACACCTTTCTATTATATACTTCTGTTAAGACAGGGTTCAAATCTTTCTTTTTTTATATTGGTATGTTGGTCTTGTGTTCCTTAAACTTTTTTTTTTTGTAATTTTGTTGATGGCAATCACCAGTCAGAAGCCTGATGTTGTAATAGTGCAGTGTCGAACATATTGTACAGCAAGATACTGCAACTTAGTCCATACTCCTACTTTTGATATGAATCTGGAATCAGAAGATCCATGTCATTTAAAATTTCAACAAATATTTCCTATGTACTGCCAACATGTATTTATATTTCTGATAGTTCCTTTGCTTTTTGTGGTTGAAATTTCTGATATATTAATCATGACAACTTTAGACCGATCCTTTTATGCTTCTAGTCATAAAAATTTGCGTTGGGTATTTTTCTCTGAATTGCTTTGACTTGGCTTCTTTGCCTAATAGTCCTAATTTTATTTCATTGTTCATTTAAGTGCAATTTGCTATTAAACTTAATTTTACTGTTTTAAAACGTTGCCAACAAAGAGCTTTGTTCATTATTGAACATCCTGGGCCAGGTTGACTTTTTTAATGAAGTGTAAATTATTGGGGAATCTTGTTCAATGTACATCTTGTATGTTCTCCAAAACAGTGAATGAATACGGCTCTGCACTCGGGGTTGTGCTGAGCTCGTGGGCAAAGGGAAGGGTGCATCAGGAAGATGTAAAATACTGATTCATGAGACTCCTGCCATTTTGCAATTGCAAATGATTTGGTGTTTGTTCAAGAAGCAGCACTTCCTGTTTCTCTTGCATAGCGATTACAAATAGACTATGGGTGAAAACAGACATGACGCTAACCACCCTTTAACCACCCTTGGTGGTTATTTATGCATGCTGCAGGGCTGTATTGGTGCCCTATGCAGCCCTGAAACATGCGTAAATGACCACCAAGGGTGGTTAGTGTCATGTCTGTTTTCACCCATTGATAAGAGGCTGAGGACCTTCATTGTCCCTTCTTGACCCAAACCTGCTTAAAGAGAGAAATTCAAACAGAAGCCTGGCTAATACACTGTACTCAGTTACATTTCCAACATTAAGCACTTGCAGGTTTTCCTTTACTGGTTAATGAAAATGGCTTTACTGGAAGGGAGTAAAATGTAATGGTTCAGTAAAACTGTACAAGCAGCTGTGATGTGGGGCAATCTCCATTCCATTGTGAGTACAATGCCTCAGGGGAGCAAATACTACTGTGCTGTTTCTGGGTAAAGGAAGATACCAAAGAGCAAATAGCAAAAACTCAAGGAAGACCTGTGTCAGAGTGGAAAAATGAATCCCATGTCTTAACTGCCTGATTGCGCTTTCAGTGTGTGAGTGTGAGTGTGAGTGTGAGTGTGAGTGTGAGTGTGAGTGTGAGTGTGAGTGTAAAACTATGATCGCTTCAGTGCCTTCGTATTAAAGGGATTGTGGGGGGACAAGAAGTGTGAGATATAAATATAATATGGAACCCCCACTTCTGTGCCATCCATTCCATATGGATGGATTCCCAGGTGTCTGCCCAATCGCTCCTTTTGTTCAGCAAAGGGGTTCACCTTCACACTGCTTATCGTGCCGCTTCAAGCTAGTTCTGAAAAGCCGCCCCTCCAGAGGCAGCAGTGAGAATATTTAGTAAACAGCCACATGGCGGGACTAGGCCGGTAGAAGTCTCTGTTTAGCCCCACACTGAGCTGGGGATGCTCTGTGGGCTAATTGATAACCCAGTGTGGGGAGGAGTTAAGGTTCCAGGAAAAAAAACTGGATTTGGGCTGGCATAGGGCCAGATTTTACTGTCAGAAGCCCAAGCAGCTAACAAGAGCAATCTCTGGACTTCAATTGCAATGGACAGAGCATTAACTCGACCTTGGACTTCTCCCTGGTCCGTTGGGGAGCACCACAAAGAAATATTAATCCCCACCAGAGACGGTGTGAATTATAAGAAGACTTGCTTTGTGTTCCCTTTTTGTTTGAGTCTTGCACTGCTTATCTGCCTTTAAGTAAAACTTGTGGTGTTTTTTGTTTTTTTTTAAATAGCCACCATTGTCTGTTACTGCTCCAGGTTTGGGGGGGGGGGAGGCAGGCAGGGTGATCTCTCCTAACCTGTGTTGCTGAAGGCCCTTGGTTTAATCACTTCAGAGGCCAGCTCAGGAAGAAAGCTACAGCACAGAGAATGTGGGTGTTAAAGTAAGGAAGTGAGCAAAGCAGCAAATTCCCCCAGTGGTGCAAGGCACCAGGGATCCTGTTGTTAGGATGTCTTTTGTGCTTTGCTCCAGCTGGTCAGGAGTTGTGCATGTGAGAGCCATCTCATGGGATGCTCTGGGCAACTCGAGTTCCCTGAACCCTAGCAGGCTGGAGCGGACTCCTGGCACCAGTACTGGGGGGTGCGTAGGGGGGATTCTGTGAAATTGGAAACTCTGGCATCGCTCAATTTAAAGGAATCCTCGATGGAGGAACCCTACCTCAATTGCAGGACAAGAATGGGATGAAATCACGAAATTTGCTGGCACCTGGGAGCCAGAAAACCGAGGCTGGCGACTGGTTCGAGGTGTAGTGAGGCAAGAACAGTTTAATATTGGGATCAAGTTTGGCAACTGGATTTTTTTATTTATTTTTTTGGCTCCTGAGTTTGAGCTGAAATTTCATGCCCCCGAGTTAAGGCTTCTAAGCTTCATTGTATTTTTGTCCTGAAAGCATCCAATCTCATAAAGAGTTGGCAGCTTAGGAGAGCAGTGAACTGGCTTGCTGTGTGTCTGTTTTTAGTGCCCCGAGCCTGCTCCATAGCCCAAATGAGGTCTTGACTTTCAGAGAAATCAAACTCTACCTGCTAAGTCCTGTGTGGCATCAGCTAAAACGAGACAACCCTCAAACAGCTCAGAGCGCAACTTGACTTGCAAGGTACATGTCTTGTTATATTGGCCGTGGACAGACGTACATACTGCTTGCCACCGCACTCGGTGATTATACCACATACACACGCAGCAGTTTTATTTTGGGGGCTGGTAGTGGAGGGTTTCTGACAGTACTGAAAGCTGCAGACAATTAAGAGAATATTGGAGTACGGGTGAGAATTTTCCCTACCAGAATGGCCAAATTGTTGGGACATGTTGTTTCTTGCCTTGTGTAAAATAAACCGAGGATAGCCTAGTGCACGTCTGCCATACGTGAGAACCACGTGTACACCTGTGAGAGCCGGTGTGATGTAGTGGATAAGGTGCTGACCTTAGACCTCGGTCAGCTCTCTCTCTGGACTCACTGACTGAGATCTCTAGCAGATGCTGCTAGGCTGGTGACCTCCCTGCCTGGAGGCACACATGGGCTGCAAGGCCTGGCAGTGACTTTGTAACTCTGGCCTTTGCCAGAAGAAGAACTTGGACCCCATAGGAAAACCATCCCCTATGGAGACCTGATCAGAACCGGTGTGAGTACCTTGCTTGCTACCTCAGCTACAGGTATAGGAAGACGCTTTCCAAACGGACTACTATGTCTACAGGTCTGACTCTAATTGCTCAAGGATTATCACCTCTGGTTCTCGGTGTAAACTTTGATTTTATTTCTTTTTATATGTACTAGTAAAGTCTTCGTTTTATTTTTACCCTACTGTGGGGGTGTGTACGTTATTGACTGAGCATTATACGTCTCCCTAGGCCAAGCTACTAAAGAGGGGGAAATCTACCTATTTGGCTAGAAGCCAACAGCTTTGGAACCAAGGGAAGCCTCAAGTGGGTAACTCTGGGGATCAGCCTCCAACACAGAGGAGGAAATCCCAGGAACAGAGTGCCAGGAAAGGGGAGTGTTTTGGGGAAGCTGTAAGGCGTATGCCTTTTGGGGTTTCACATTTCCTGAGTGGTGTGAATGCCCGTTGGGAAACATTCAGGTGGTGGCAGCGGACTGTCAAGTGTTTTGGGGGTTTGCCAGCTGTGGAAACCCCTAGTCAGAGATTTGGAGAAACACAGTGAGGTGGGTGGCTCAGCTGTATAGCGCCCCCTACTGGCGTTTTGCCACACTACCCTAGTCATGAACTCGCTGGGTGACCTTAGGCAAGTCACAACCTTTCAGCGGGCAAGAGAACTGCTCCAAACTCCCAGAAACCTCCAGCATTCTCAGGCAAATGTCACAGTAGAGACCCTTTAAAAAGTCAACAAGATCGTGTTCTCTCAGACTAGCAAGTAAGCTAGTCAGTCTCCAGAGTTCAAATCTGGGCACTCTGTAACTTAGTTGATCTCATTGCTGGGATGGGATGCATAAGGAGAGGTGGTCTCTCGTAGCCAGGACCCACTGCCTCTTGGCTTTATAGCTGCAGATCAGGTGCAACGCAAGCAGTTAGAAACCAGTGTGAAGCTAGTGCAGTTTCTCGAGGAGCAATGTCCTGCACTGCTAAATATGGTTGCAAACCCCTTGCTTGATAGAGATGGGAAAAGGAGCACACTTTATGAACAGGTAGTAGTACAAACCCACATTGAGTGTTGTGCAAAATCCTTGCTGCTTCCTGTGTTCTCTTGTTCTCCGTCATCTGATAGAAGGGTTTGCTTGCACAAGTCTGACTCTGACACCACCATTGCCACTTGAATGATTTTATCATCTAGTAGCAATTGTTGATCATTTTCTGTCTGTCGCTTCCTACCTCAGACCAGCCAGAATTCTTCTGCAAGGACTCTGCTGCATTTGGGAATATTGCAAGGGCATCCCCCTATTTCCTTCTGCTTTTGGGGAAATCATTCAGGGAAGTCGAGGGGGCAGGGGAATCGGCTATTATGCAAATACATTGTGACAGAATAAGACAAATTAAGGAATATGTCTTGAGTTTCCTGAGTGATGCCTGTATTCTTATCATTGTTGACTGGGAATCCAAAAGTAGCTAAAAATTACTTCAGATCGAAGAAAGGGAAGAAGGCATTCCTCTTTGGGAGAAAAGACCCTCTGTCTACGGGAACTTCATGTCACTAGCTTTACTTACTCAGTTTAGCATTTGAAGGCCAGGTTAAGTGGCAGGGACTGAGTTCACCCTCTGCCTTAGATGCTGGACAATATCCTAATAAAGAAGTTTTATGCATTTTGAAAGGGGTGTTGCAATAAATGCCAAACAGTCTTACACCACTATTGCAAGCCTGGTGTTGCTCCCATTTTACAGATGGGACGCTTAGGCACGACTTGCACCGAGTCACTAGTGGAAGCCAAGATAAAAAACCTAGTTTTGACTCCAGCCACCAGACTGTGCCGTGGTTTCGTTTGACTTTTTGCTGATTGTATATTCTTCCAAACTTCCCACTTGTCCCCTTTGTCCTGCCCACTACCAAATAGTTCCTCGTCTCCATAGACTGTCCCTGAACAAAGGATGTCTGTGTGATAACAGGGTGCATTGCTTGGAACAGTTCTTTGTTGTGCCGAGAAGAAAGACAATAGCTGAAAAATCAGCCAAAGTTTTATCTACTGGGGGGAGGGGGAGGGATGATGACTTTTAGAAGGGTAAATGAGTCGATCTGAATTGAATAGAAGGATGTCTAGCTTCCTGCAACCCCACGGGACAGCAGAAACCGAAATCCATATAGGCAGGGATGCCGAGTTACCTCTTCCTTCCTGGGAAGATAAAACACGTTCCCAATTCTCCTACCGACGAAGAAGTCTGCTCACAATCCCTGAGATGGGCTCCAAAAATAGTATCTGTGAGCTGCTCTGGTATCTCCTGTCCGACTATTTCAAAACCCTGTGCCAATCTGAATTAAGACACTCTCTCCGAATCTGAATTAAGTCTCTCTTCATTGTAGCAAGGATGGCAGGGGGTCTCTCAAAACAGCCAAATAGCATAATGATGCGGGCAGCATGTGAATTACAGCATTCTCTATCGGGCTTTTTTTCAGGTCCGACTGCTATGGGCTGTTCCCAGCTGGGGGAAGAAAATGCCTTGCTTTCTCCAACCAGCATCAGGTTAGACAAGTTCTGAAAGCTGCTCCCCTTCGAACTCACTCTGTGAGGAGGCAAAGGTCATTTCCTGCCAAACTGTAGGCTGCTCAGGAGGGTGGGATGTGGAGTCTACCTCCTTACTAAGTCTTTTAAGTGGTCTGTTATTAACCCTCCCTCACAGTGCTCACTGCTTGCACGTCTTCCTTCTGTAATTATCCCTGCTGTGAAAATGGAGAGGATGCAGACTGAATAGCAATTCTCTCTGAGCCTGGGGATTTCCAATGTGAGGCTAGTTTCCCCAGATAAAAGCATTTGCTGTGCATAGTTCGTTTTGATACATTCCTTGAAATAAGCTTGAGCCATGCTGAGCATCAACTTTTGGGGAGTAACACCAGTGCAACTACCTCCATGCTAAAACTGTGTTCCCTTCAAACTGAGGAGCAGCTATTCATTACGTGGTTCTCAATATAGCAAGTCTTTTGCAAGAGGAGGCCTCTCTTTCAGCTGCTTAAAGATGACACAGGAATTAACTCTCAAACACCTTGCAAGTTCCTGTGCCATGACACTTAGCACTGTGCAAAGATGAGCCAATCCTCTCCTCACTCTTGTGGAGTGAGGGATATAGCCCCTGTCTTTATAACACGGGGAAACTAAGGCACAGAGAGACTTTTCCCCCATTGCAGAGTTGGAATTAGAATGTTTAGCTTGCTAACCATACTGCCTCTCTGTAGGCCAACAATCCTAGGCAGCAGCCAAGCAAGATCCCCACAGTGTCATACATGAAGATGTTTGAAAAGCCTCCTGTAAAATCCATCCGTGCTGTACAGGGGGGGTTGGCGAGACAGGCTATGGTTGCGCTGCCGAGCAAGCAGTTCTGGGTAAAATGGTTGGATGCCCTGTTTGCCAATTTCAGTGGCAAAGTACTTTGAAACATAGTGGTAAATAGTCGTCCAGGGAGATGGTGGCACCAGCCTCGAAGTCGATCAGTGTGTGCTGACTTCCACCCCTCCTTTCCCTCCTAGTACAGTGTGTCGGCTCAGTACCCTGTGCAGATACAGCTACTACTGAAGTATGTTCAGTTGAAACAATGCAAGGGAGAAGCTACCTTTTTATTATAGAGCAGCAGGAGTGGCTCTGCAGTTTTACGGCAATGATGCAGCTGCCTTAACCACAAACATTCAACTCGTTATAAAATCAGGATGATTTGTTCTGTTAGTGTGAATTTTGGTAGGAAGGATCACCTGGGTGAGGGGTAGAAGCTGGCCAAATTCCAGGCAAATCGATTGAGAAACAGCTGAATGTATAGCAGCTTCCCCCCCCCCCCCAATATTTCGCAACCTGTTCTTTGCTAGTTCTCCGAGAAATATCTTGATGTGTAGGGGTGCCGGAAAACTGAAGTGACTACTCGTTTTTTCCTGTATTGAGTTTTTGAAAATCCATTTTGTTGTGTTGATGTTGACTGAAAGCTGCTTTTCATCTGTAACATTCTGTTGTGTTATGTAAAACTTGTTTACATGCAGAGGTTTTCCTGTGGTAGGCCTTCATGTTTACTAGTGTTTTATGTATTGATAAGCAGTCATGTAGGCTACTGTTGTGCGTATGCCAGGAGATTTGACTGCAGGCTGTGGATTGAATGGAGCTGAGACTGCATGGGAAACTCGCTGGCTGCTCCAGTAGCCAAGCAAACTCTTCAGCAGGTGTAACTGACCAGGCACAAGGAATGCCAATTGGAAACCATAGAGACCACAGGAACGCCAGTTGGAATCAATGGGGTTTGGGGGATGCCAGTAGCCCTTCAGATGCTATCTGAAATACAGGGGGAGTGGGGGAAGGATCTGAAATGCCAAAGGGGAACGGGACTAAAGGCCAGGAGGGGAAGAACTCGAGCAGCCCAAGAGAAAGTGGAAAGACTGGGAGGGAGGGGAGCTGGGTGGAATGACCGGTAAGAGGCCATTCAGAGCATTTTGAATTAGGTGGGGTGGGAGAGGTAGAATGATGGCTGAGACCACCAGGAGGGGCTGGAATGATAAATGCAAGGACCCAGCCCCTTCTCTCTAGTTTCCTCTCTGTGGCTTCCTCCATGAATCGAACGGGGAGCAGAGTCTTTAAAAAATAAGTAGTTTTTTCCACTCAGCGCACAATAAAGTTGTGGAATTTGTTGCCAGAAGATGAGGTCAAGGCAGGTAGAATAGCGGGCTTTAAGAAAGGGTTGGACAAGTTTCTGGAGGATCGGTCCATTAGCAGCTATTAGCCGGGTAGGTTTGGGGAATGTCCCCTCTGACTGTCGGCAGCGGGGAGTGAACAGCAGGGAATGGATTGCTCCGTTGTGAGCTGTTGGGTACTTCCTCCAAGTGGCTGAGATTGGCCACTGTTGGAGACAGGATACTGGGCTCGATGGACTATAGGACTGACCCAGCACGGCACGCCTTACGTTCCTCACTTTTGTCCCCCTCCTGGCAAAGGGATAGAGTTAAGCTTGAGACTGCATGTAGTTATGGACATTGAGGGATTTTACTGAGTTGGATACAGCTCCTTTAGGCACGTAACTGACTGCAAGAGAAATGCTCCGGTGAGGAACATTCTGCAAAGGAATCTTTCCCCCTCCAGTCCCTTTCCCCCTGCTGGGGGAAATTGACAAGAGGTGAAGAAAGACATGCACCTTAATTCTGCTTTAACATTTCTTATGCATGTTGCAGGGCCGCATAGGGCACCAATACAGCCTTGAAACCTGCATTAGAAATGTTAAAGTGGAGTTGCATGCATGTTGGTTTTTCCCCCAAGGTTAGGGGCAACACTGAAGCTGCCCTTGCCCCCCTGCTTTCCTTATACTTCCATTGGGGAGAACAGGAAGAATATGGATGAATGTGGACAGCAGAGGTTACTGGCAGTCTGCATCCAAACTCTAACCATCGGGGTCTGACTCGGTTAATACTGGGATTAGAAACATTAGGGAGGCAGGGATAGCCGTCAGATTGCTTGCCTTGATGACGTCCATAGGCTGTAAGGTTGAGGCTGTGCTGTGGTTGGGTAATATTTGAGCAGCACCCCTCCACAAAGATGTGTTAAGGTAATACAAACACTGATATTCACATGTATCTAAGAGTCATGGAGCAAGGGGCAGGGGACTGAAATGCCCATCTAGATGGTTTGCTACTGTTGCAGAACAAACATGTTTTTTGGGGGGGGGGGGGAATTTAGATAAAGAGTGTCCTTACCAGACCATCAGGCCAGGAGGCTTCAGGGAGGGGTGTGTGTGTGTGTGTGTGTGTATATATAAATAAAAAATCTGGAAAATTTTCCAATGTAAATTTTCTTCTTTGAATTAAAATTAATTTGCATAAGAAAATGCTGAATTGGAAAACTTTACTGTACAAAATTTCTTATAGCCCTATGTCACGGGTTTGCGGGTCCAAAACCCCACTTTTCTGGGTTGGGTGACTCCATTTCCCTCCTTACAGCCCACCTGAACCAGTCTCTCTCTCTGACCGGTCCAGTCCTGCAAAGAGGAGAATCCTTTTGCCACCCCCAACTCCCAGAAAGCTTCTGGGTTTGCGAGAGTTTGAAAACTCAAGTGGCTCGTTTGTGTTCTCAATGTTAGACCACCGACACTTCTTCATAAAGAAGAAAGTGTATTGATTACATAAGACAATATATTTGATACAAAGTGGCTAATCAAAATGAAAAGTAGTATAACGCATCCTATTCTATACTGGGTGGATCCCCATATAAATCTTACCCTATAAGATAGTCCATGTGTGTTCATCCTTTATCTCAGTCAGTGATGTCAATGACTGGGCCTTCAGTCGTAGAGTTGCTTGAAAGCAAAGGCATTACTCTCAGTTCATGGTTTGCTTGGCTCAACCTCTCCTGGCTGTAAGATGTTGTGTGCGTTTCCAATTCCTCCTCTGCTAGCCAAGATGTTCCCTTAAGTACCTTGGCCACCCCTTTGTTTGATTTTCCCGCCTAGATAGGTTTGGAGATCTGTGTGTCACATCCGCAGGAAGAACTTAATTTGCACCTTTATAGTCAGTGTCTGCAATGAATACGCATTCCATACCTTCTTTGTCTCTCTGCAGTGCCTGGATCGAGTTTCTGGTTCATAGTCTTACATTACATGAATCGAGTTTTCAGTTCTTAGCTTCAACATTACATACATGTTTAACCTTTAGCTTAATATATTTGTTAGACCTGTAGTCCAATATATCTCATGTGGGGCCTCATGTTCCTCCGTGACACCCTGGAAAACTTTCCGCAGAAACATTTGGTAGTGGAAAATGTTCCCTTGTGAAAAACGTTCTGCCCCACACCACTGGTGGTATAGGAGTGCCCCAAATAGGCTGTGTCCACAAATATTTCTCAAGATTGCCCACTCGTTTACCTTTAGTCTTACTGGAAAAGCAGATCTTCTGGGGCAAGAGTTTGCTAAATTGTACAGGGCTGTGCTAAAAATGTGGAGCAAGAGTGGTCATTCCAAAATAAACGGCTGTACCGAGTCCATGGGGTGATATTGGTGAGTATTGAGCAAGGGGAGATGGGGAACAAAGCAGAATGAGTGCAGAAGCAGGGAAATCTGACTGTGTAAGTAGAAGTATTAGCATCCGTTCTCCCACAATATAGTAGTACCCCAATTTGCCTGCCCTTAAGCACTTGTGCAGGGAGCAAATCTGCTTGAGCTGCTGCCTGAGAAAGGAGCTATAAATGAAGAAGAAATTGTGACTGCAGAGAAGACTGAGATCATGTCCGTAATACTGTGGGAAGGAGGAGCTTGTTGTCCCCTACCTGCAGAGGAAGAGGAGGAGTGGGGCTGAAAGACCAAGGTAAAGTGTGGGTGCATGGAGCTTAAGTTTATAAGCAAACACGATCTGCAAGACAGTACGGTGTCCTTACTACTTACATGGCATGGAAGTTAAGGCAGGAGCCTTAACTTACCATTTCCATGCTTTTTGGAGCACGAGTGAATTTGTAAGAGCCTTAACGCCACAAACTGAAGGTTTTTTGATTGAAGAATAATGTTCGATTATTTTCTATCACTGACACCTGTGCACACTGGCAAGCAATTAAATGCTTCAGCCCCTGCAAGACAGTGTCTCCTGAGAATCTAGTCAAGGTGCTGTGGCTTTGACGGCACAGTGGGTTTCTTCATTCAACTTACTTGCACATGGTTTCTTTTCTCTCTGCAGAGTCCTGATTGGTTCAGTCACAGCTCTGGTAATTTGGAAGATGCACACAGCCCATACTTCAATGACCATGAACTCTCCATTTATTTTTGTTCCTAAATCAAGCCACATCTAATTCTAGAGCCAGCTGGAGTTCACCCTTAGAGACCAGTGTGTTTATTTTTAACCTGTTTCACTGTGGGTCAGCAAATCACGGATGCGTAGCAAGTTAACTCCACTTTCTGGAAACACGCTGG
Organism: Sphenodon punctatus; assembly: GCA_003113815.1. NCBI lineage: Eukaryota > Metazoa > Chordata > Lepidosauria > Sphenodontia > Sphenodontidae > Sphenodon > Sphenodon punctatus. The sequence continues at coordinate 1,517,228 of QEPC01004474.1, forward strand.
CTAGCAGCGTTTTAAAGAGACACTGATGCAGACATTTAGACTTAAGGAAGCGCAGCATCCTTCTTTTTGTTTGCCCTTATGCATTAAAATGGACAATGAACAATGTTATTAGTAAGGTAGCATTCTGCTAAGTCTCCTTTCCCAAGTCACTACCGCTTGACACACAGATGTTTGCTCAGAAAGCAGTGCAGCAGCAATTTCTAAAAACACAGCTAGACTTCATTCCCGACATGAATGCTTTAGAAGCAGAGCATGAGATTTTGAGAATTCTTTTTTAAAGTTAGCATGGCAGCTCTCTCCCCCACTCCAGCCGTAAAAGTTTGCAGGATGCCAGAAGGCATGTGGAACTGCTAGAGGGAAGATGTGGAACTAAATCTCGGGGTGGGGGAATGACTTTTATGTTGTTGCCTGGAGGGGTGGCAATTTGGGATAGTTGTGGTGCAGAACAGGGAGTCAGCTGCAAGTTGGTTTCCTGTACGTAGCAGCCCTACGCAACAACGTCACTCACTCCCTGAAGGGCGGGCACTCTTCGACTCGATAGTAGGAAGAGACACACCTAGTAACTCCTCCTGTTCAGTGCACAGTTCCAGATAATATTTGATCTTCCAAAGCAAAGGATGAGTGAGGTTTGAAGTGGTTTGCCATACACAAGTGCATTGCTGCTGTCAGTTCAGTCATCTTTACAGTCTTGTCGGAGAAGTGTAATTGCTGTGGCCAAAAGCCTGCAGGCCAAAAGGGAGAGAATAGATTTTTATTCTTGCTGTGGCGAAGAAGCGTTGGTGCTGGGCACTCATTCCCAGTCCATTAGGTGATGCACATCAAGAGGCTTCTTGTAGGCTACAAAGCATTTTGTCGCGGAGTCTTCAGAAAGTAAGATACTTGCCCTGTATCTTTCTCTGTCATCCAAGTCTTACTGCTCCACAGCATGCGCAGGGAGCACAGGTCATAAGCTGCCCTATGTTGCCTTTTGCTTTTATGCCTCTCTGTGCTGAGACTCTAGGATTCAATCTTTGACCCTGCACAGACCGTGTAATAATGGCACTTAAGTTGTGCTTTGCCCTTCCAAGTGCTTGGCTGATCCTCTCATGCTCCTATGAAGGCGGTAGTACCTCTACGTTTTACAGGAGGAAACCGGCCCAGAATAACTTTACCCAACAACACACGAGTTGAGAATAGCACTGAGGTTTTCCTCTTTTTTCCCCAACCCTTTTTCCCATCCAACCATGCTGCGTCCCTGATGCATTAAACTCTGTTCTCTGTTACTGAAGTACCTCAAAAAGCTGCTGTTCTTTGCTGCATTTTCTCTGCACGGTGGTAGCCTTTCTCCAGGGGGTTTCTTTGGACTGGATAAATTCTTGGAAGATGGGTTCATATATGGCTGTTAGTCAAATGGATCAGGAGACATAACCTCTGACTGTTGGGAACTTGGAGTAATCGATTCCCTGATGTTCATTCCCATTATGGCCTATTGGGTACTCCTCCAAAGTGACCGAGAGTTGCCAATGTCAGAGACAGGATGCTGGGCTGGATGGATCATTGGTTTGACCCAGTATGTCCCTGACTCTGTTCTTCCTCCTTTCTGGTGCTAGAAACGACTCCCTCCCTAAACATCCAGATGGTGTGAAGAACAGTGGCAGCATTTGGCTCATCTTGTCCTCTGGCTTCTGTATTTGATATGCTGCCTTAGCCTTCCGGGCCCTCTTCTTAAGCAGTGATGATAGTCTCCTTTTCGTCTGAGGTGGTTGGAGGAAGTAGAGCAGTTGAGCAGTAAACGCTGGGAAGTCCTTTGGAGACAGTTCGAACTTAGCAAAGTATTCTCCTAGTGCTTCCAGATCCAGTAGAAGACTCCTTTTCCTCCCAATAGATCTCTCCTGAAGTTGTCACTGCATGACGATGACAAAGAATAACCCTCAATTCCCCACAATTTTTAAAAAAATAAATAAATACAGGGCCTCTGTCTCCTTCAGCATCTTACTCTAGGTCTGCACAGTTGAGCAATTTCAAAAAGTAGTGCAGAGACTTAATGGCTCTGAACAATTCTAGTCTGTGTGTGTTGGTCTTTCTCTGCTGCTTCTCTTCAGTGTTGCTCTGAAGTTCAGGGAAGGGTCTTGGGGTACAGAAAGTACCATGGTGACAGCTTCTTGTTAAAATTAATAGCAGTGTTGAAAATTAACCTATGATAGACTTTTGTGATTTTCAATCTGTGTCGGACATACAGGAAACTGTGTAAATCTTACTGCCATTTGGTCCATTCCACTGATGGGGGACGAGCGAACAACTCGGAGGTTCTAGAATGCTAATATTCTTTAGGCTTAGCCTGGATTTGCCATTGGGCCTGGGCATACTTTGAGGGATATATCCCTCCCTTGTTCAAACCAAACTCGCTTTCCAGACATAGTGTGTCCAGAGGATCTCTACTGTGACTGGTGCTTATTGGCTAATGATCTGGAAATGCGCCCTGGGAGGGAACAGGGATGGCAAAATCTACAGATGTTACTGTGTTATTCGAGACAAATAAGGTCAAAGCAGACACTGAATTCACAGAAGAATCTCTCAAAACTGTGACTGCGCTTACTGACATTGAGTTTCAGCTGCCATTTTGTCACTCAAAGTAGTGTGTGTGATGAAAATAATCTGTGTCATTGTGGACAGTTCCCTGAAAACGTCCGCATTCAAAAAGACAGTGTTGGGATGTATAAAAGAGAGATGATGATACTGAAAATATAATGCCACTATGTGACTCCATGTTGCAGCCACACCTTGAATATGGTGGGCATCTCTGGCCGACCCACCTCAAAAAGGACATCGCAGAACTGGGGCAAGGTACAAAGAAGGGCAACAGAAATGTTTGCTGTTGTGGAACTGCTTCCAAACGAGGAGAGACTCCTGGTCAGGACTTTCGATTTTACAATGGAAATGACTGATGGAACGGAGGAAGGGGAGCTTCAGGCCCCGGGGGCCACATGTAACCTGCAGCTCATCTTTATTTGCCCCTTTCCAGTTCCTGTCTGTCTGTCTGGATCCAGTGCCTAGACCCAAACTCGGAGCTCAGGGTAAGGCAGCAGAGATGAGGGACAGATCCCTCCTCTTCCTGAACGCACCCCTGCCTCCAGGTTCTCTGAGGCCCTTGGGGCTTGGACTAACTTTCACAGTGGTTCCTAGGGAACACCCCCTCACCCCCCCAGTGATAGAGATATTTAAGATCATGGATACGGTGGAGAAAGAAATAAGGATCTTTGCCTAGTATACAAAATCCAGGGGATGCCTGGGAAAACTAATAGGCAGCAGCAGCCCCCTCCCCCAAAAGGCACCTTTTGTTTTTGTTCATTTAAATTTTTACCCCGGCTTTCCCAGATGGCTCAAGGCACCTTACAAAAACAAATAAAAATGCATATAAACCAGCATAAAAACACCCACCCACCCCAACCTTTCCTTTCACCCCTCCCCAACCACCCCCTTCCCTATCCCTGCCTGCCGAATGTTCAGCTGTGGAACTCATTGCAATGGGATCTTGTGAAGAAGACCCAAGATCATAACTGGCTTCAGTTTCATGAAGGATCAGCCCATCAGTCAGTGGCTAGTGGCCAAGAAAGGATGCAATACCCAACCTCGTGCAATACCTAAACCTCTGAACTACCAGAAAGTGGAAGGGGATGAGAGCAGCTACATCTCTGCGCAACTGCCCTGAGGCTTCCCATGAGCTGGATCCAGCAGAGCCGTTGGTTCTAGCCACTGTTAGAAATGGGATACTATGCTTGGTACAGGCTTAATACAGTAGGGTAGTTCCCTAGGTTTACTAGGACATGCTCCTGAACATGTCAATAACATGCCTTTCTGAAGGTGTCCTGAGACTCCTGACCATGTCAGCATGCAGCACTAGCTGTATAACCATTCATGGCCCATCTGGTCTGTGCCTTTTTGTTTTGTCTGCACTGGTTCCCTACTCCAACTATGCAGCTGACATCCTGAGATGCTGAAGGAAGCCAGTACTGTCACCGCCCTGGTTCCCAAGGGCATGCCTAACTGTGGTGGCACAAAGCTGGTTGCAGCCAGTCTCTTCTCTAGGACAAACCCATCAGATGTGTGTCAGTGTGCAGTGGCCACCATCTTGTTTGCATGCCCTGGAGTTATTTATTTATTTAATATATTTTTACCCTGCTCCTCCCTCCGGCAGCTCGGGGCAGTGAGGAGTGTATGCATTTGTGGTTGTGCTGCTTGCCCCCTGCTTTACAGATGAGGAGCCTGAAGCCTGCTCTATAGAATCTCGGAACCTGATTACTACAGGGCAGGGGGGACCGATGTGTTACTGGAACCTAGCAATTGCTAGCAACAGCAAAGGTCCTGCATTGCATGCTCTGCTGTGGAAATTGAATACCCCTGTGTAAAAGCTGTGGCCTTGTAAAGACTCAGCGTAGAATTACCACAGCACACTCATTGCAGGCAGCTATAGAAGCTGATTAGTTGCCGTGTGGTGGCTGTCACTACAGACTAGCAGATTCTATGTTCTCTATGTACAGACAAACACGAGTGATATTTACTAAACTTGCACAAAGGAAAGGCCAGGTGGATTTTGAAATGGACTGGTTTATTTGTGTTACAAGAAATTGGTTCTGACTGGCTAGGTCCAGGAATATGTTACAATAATCTGCCATCAAAGCAGGGTGTGTGTGTGTGTGTGTGTGTATATATATATATATATATATATATATATATATATATATATATACTGTGTAATTCAGATTTGTTAAGCCTTTTAAATCTATATGGCATAGAAATAATCAGGCTGGCTTCAAGACTGGACTTCTCATCTTGAAATGTGTGAAGTTGGGAATTTAGAGTGTTAATAAACAATGTGATAACTCACCCCCCGAATGGGTGTTCTCACAGGCCTCTATTAGGCTGTTGGGATTGTCAACCACTAACCCACCAGCCACAGTGGTTCAGAGGACAAGCCGCCATGTTGGCGTGCTGTCAATTAGTTGCGCATGCAGGCCCCCAGGACCACGGACTGCAGTAGTTTGGTTTGGCTGGGGGTCAGGTAGGCAGAAGAAGTGTTGGTGGGTCGGGGCGGGTTAAAAGCAGCAGGGTGTAGCTGAGCCCTAGCTTCCCTAGGTACTAGAGCAGTGATGGGCAGAGTTTCCTAATCCCAAGAGCTGCATCCATTCACCACCATGAAGCCAAAGAGCCACCATTTGCCCACTTCCGTACTAGTGTTTGTGGGAGAGAGGAGGAAAGTGGCAGCGCTGGGCTCCCCCAACTTCAGATATTTCTTCCTCCCCCGGGGAGCCTGTTTGTTAGGGTTGGCACTCGCAGCACGTCTACTGTAGCATTTGCTTGACACCCTGATCAACATTTTCCGTAGCCACTCATTTTGACTGTCTACCTTGAGACTCTTTCTTTTCCGAGGTGCTAAGTCCCTTCCACTGAAGTTAATAGGAGCTATGAGAGAGGAATGGAGTTGGCACCTCTGAAAACCAGGAGTTTCAAATTATGCCATAGCCGGGAACCATGTTTGCTGTGTTTTCTCCAGTGCTGCCAGTGGGGGAAACGCCGTGAACGTAGGTTCCTGACCATAGCTTACCCAAGAGTTTGCAAAGCACTTGGGAGATATCAGGATCTCCAGGTAGCTTGTTACTGTGCTTGGCATAGTGCATATATTAGTGTGGCTCAGAGCGCTACAGATCAGATGCCCAAGTTACAGAGCTAGCAAGCTTGATGGAGACCTTAGTGGTTGGGATACTTGACTTTCCAGGTTGCCGTATCTACAGGTGTAACTGCAGCCCTCCTGACATCTGTGCCTTTCCCTTTGCAGTGTACGTTGTGGAAGAGCGGCGAAGGGACGACTCCGGGGAGAGTGCCTGCCTGACAGCCTGCTGGACTGCTCTGTGTTGCTGCTGCCTTTGGGACATGCTGACATGAACTCCCCAGGAAGTCCCCTCTCTCAATACCTCTCACTCAGAGTGCTATGCATTCTCCTCTGATTGCTCTTTCCTCCTGCCGTCTTTCTATTACTGTAATAAACGATCCGCTTTGCACAGCCGAGCACACGTATGGCGTAGAGCTAGTTCCGGGGGGTGGGCCCACACCCATTTAATTTAGTGAAGGAGAACCCCTTTTTTCATGTCCATTCTAAGGGTTTTGTTGTCTTTTAAAGAATGTGCTAAATAATTTTTTGGCTAATGGCTTTTATTATGAAATATGTATTTATAGTTTTAAATTTTACCATTCCTAGAAATGGAGAAATATGCAATAATTAAAGCCAATGATTGTGTTTTGTTTGTTTGTTTTTTGTTTTTTTCTTTGCAAGCCCCTACTTCTGTTTCAATAAATCAGTGATACGGATTGAGTGTGCCCGAGGAGTGTGCGTTTCCATTTCTTTGTCAGCTGTTCTTGGAGCTCGCTCTGAAGACGCAGCATGAGAAAGTGACTACTGACTTAACCAGCTCAAGAGCGCTTTGTGGAACTTGGGCTCCAAGAACTGCAGGACGTATGGGATTAAAAACCCACTCGTTTTTGGCAAGCAGACGGTCTTGCCCAGGGCTGGGCCTTGTTCAGCAGGTACAGTCCTCTTGCTCTGTGCTCCACAGCTAGCGGACAGCCCCTCCTGCTTGTGGTGCAAGGCTCGGCTGGAACAAGAGCTTGCATCCTAGCTGATGCTGTCCTTCTTCCAGCTGTGACCAGTGGAAGGGGGCAGCCTTCTCCGGGACCAAGACTACTGTGCCCTGCCTACACGATAAACCCTACGTGGGACTTGAAATATGGAAGGGGCAGGATTTTGTTAGTGCCACCTGCCCATATACGCCTACTCCTAATGCCGGCTAGTAAGTTTGTAGGCCTAGTCAGTCTACAGATCATACTTTTTTTACATCCGGATTCTGCCCACGTGGTGGTTGAAGCTGTAAAAACGACGCATCTTCCCTGTTCCCTCAACATCTTCGGTGCTTTGTACAGTAAGTAATACATGGTGAAGCCTGTCTTGAAAAGGCCAAAGGATACTTTGACAGAGATTCTCAAAGTGTGGCTCTCATCTGAGAATGGGGTCCCATCCCTAATTGGTATTCATTCAATATACTTTGGATATCTATTTAAATGTATTACCTTGCCCTTTCCGCCAAAGGCGGCTCGGAATATTAAAATACAAATATAAAACAAACCAAAAATGGAAAACTCTCCACTTCAGCCCCCTATCCCCACGGCCAAATGCCCTTGTAAACCAAAATCCTTTGCACTGCCTCCTAACCCGAGACGGAAAGTATAATGAAGCCATAGTAAGCATAGCAAATACCAACCTACCCATCTCTTCTGTACAGACTACTTCAGTTTGGGAATGTTCTTCCCCATCTCCTAGAGCACCCCCTCTTCATGTTGCAGTGTTGCCCTATGGGTGCCCTGTAACATGTAGAGTGTCTGGTATGAGAAGGGCCTCCGTTCTGCATGGGGTGGATGGAGTGCTAAGGTGAAAAACTATTGTCACTCATAACTGCTATTGAATTGCCCTTCCTAGCACCTAGCAGCTGGGCTGCTTTCCAGACAAGAACAGAATCCACACACAGCTGCTTAAACACAGCATTTTTTAAAACAAGTTGTCATGGCCAATTCTGTATCGGTTACATCCAGGTTCAGTCCATACTGGCCTTCAGTGTCTGGCTCCCAAAGATAGTGACCCCTGCCTCCAATCTACCTTCTGTGAATTTTCCCCATTATGGGCCATTTCAACCTAGCAAAGCTTTAGCCCGTCTTTATAATTACTGTGACAGGGTGGAGGCTTGAGATTTCCTTCTGTGCCTTCGGGTATGATGCTGCCTGACCGGCAGCCATTCCATCCTGGACAGTGGGGCTTTCGGTGGACTGTGGAAGGGGGAGGACATGGGCGATTCATGGGGGTTTCTAAAGCAGCAGTAGGTCCTATGACAAAACACTCTTCCCCTTTTCTTATGCCTGCTCTGCTTGGCCAGTTCTTAGGAGACGCACTTTGAAATTGGTTCCCCAGAGCTTATGGTTCAGAAATTCAGTTTGGATTTTATTTATTTATATTTTTATCCCACCCTTCCCTCAAAAAGGCTCAGGGTGGCTTACAAGCTGAAACCTATATAAACATAACCCCCACACACACACCCCATGCCTCCAACCACAACCTGCCCCCCCAAATGCCGTTTCAAATAGAAAAGGCTTACACCACCGCCAGCAGATGCTTGGGCTCAGACTCAAACTTACTTTGTGGGGAAGGGGCAGCAACGGAGACTGCCTCCCTGCGAGCCCTTGTCATACAAACAACTTCATGGGTGGCCGTGGTCGGGGGCTTAGGGGGCTGGTGAAAGAGCAGAAGGGACATGTGGGAGGGCAATGTTTTGCCTGTGGTGGCTAATGGATATGACTGAACTGTGCCCACTGGGTACGTTGACCTCCCATGCTCCAGTCCTGTGAGCCTGTTACGCCTTTTGGGTCTCCAGCATCCCAAACTGAATCCCACAGTGCACCAGAGGGCAACAGCTGCTTGAGCTACCCCGGTCTGTTCCAGCTTGTTCCTTCCACAAGGACCCATGGGACAGCACGGGGCTGCTGGAGGCTCCCTTAATGGACAGGCCTGCCTTCCCACAAGCAGCAGCAGCTTTCTGCAGAGAGGATCCCACGGCGCTCCTCTGGAGAAGGAAGAGGACAGGATTTTCTCCTTGGCTTCCACTCGACACAGGAAATACATCCTGAGCTAGCTTAGCACTAGCCACTTCTACATGCAATAGAGACAGGATCATGTGCACACATGAAGCTAGGGCTACGTGAATGCCATCCCCTGGGTTGCTGTGAGGGAAGCCGGATGTGTGCAGTGCTATTGCAATGACCCTGAAGCCTCAAATGGATGGAACAGTTCTCCATGCTACTTCACCCGTCTCTCTAGCAAATATCCAAATATTCCTATCCAGCCAGAAACATTGGGGAACTAACCAGACAGCTCCTTAGCTACCAAAACTACCTTAGGCTGGAGGGAACAATCTGGTCTCATTTGTATGCATGGAAATGCCTGCACACCAGGGAGCTTAGCCTTCTGGATTATTAAATCAGAAGTGTTGTGGTCCCTGGGATCTGTGTGTTCCCCATTGCTGCCAATGGGGGGAAAGTAGTGAACACAGGTCCTTGCAATATACCTCACCAGAGAAGGGAATTGGTGGCTCTTTGTTTCCTTCCCTTTGATCCCCTACGTACTGTGAAGTCCGGTCACTGGGTCCGGTCACTGGGAAGTGATCACTTGGCCGAAGATACTGCCCAGCAGCTGCTTATCTACTGAGTCTGCAGCACCAAAGGAGCAGAATTTGGGCTGAGCTGGCTGGTTCTATTTATAGAGATTAAAGCCAACAACTATTTTTTCCTGCCCTTTTCCCGATAATCCCCCCTCTTGGTGACACGCGGAGGCAGCATCATAGCTGCCTCTACAAGCAACCCCTGTTCTGTTTTCCATCCCTCTCCTGGTAGGAGGTAGAAAAGCCATCCATTCATCACCATAGCAAACCCTGTAAGTTGATCGCAGACAAACAGGCCGGCTGGGGCGGAGGGAGCTGAAGAGCTCCAGCACAACACGGCAGCTGGGTGTTGGAGGACAGCGTCAAGAGGGGAGAGAATGGCTAATCTCCAGTCCCTGGCAGCTCCTTGCCTGACACTGTAGATTTACAGTGAAGGAGCAATGGCCCCGCTCTGCTCCGTGCAGCAGAAAGCCAAAGGGAGCTGCTGAACTTATTCAAATTGCAAAGGACTGCAATGGAGTGAGCAGCACAAAGAGGGGCAGGGGGAGGCTTGTTTCATTTCCAAGTTGCACTCCTGCAGGGATAACGTTTCTCCGGAACAAATGCTCTGATCTAGGCCTGTCTTCCCAAACCCTCTTCTTGAGAAGCAGTTTGCAGTTGATTGGCTACTGGTGCTTCTCCAGGATTTGTGTCAACACCTGCTGCACAGCAGCATTGGGTGTTTCCATGCAAACCTCACCCCCCCCCCCCTACTCACAGGAGTTCACTACTGAGAGCAGCAACCGATGATCATGCAGACAGAGTGCTTAGAGGCTCAGAAATTCCCAGTCTTCCAGGTGGAAAAGGTTCCTTCTGTCCACAAGCAAGTTTAAATCCTGAAACACAGCAAACAGAACATCGGTTTGTGCCCAGTTCCACGTAGGCTACACGCTTGTCTTGCACAGTGAGCCCAAATTCAGGGGTGATATTCAGCTAGTTCCCACTGGTTTGGCAAACTGGTTGCTAAAACCCAGGTATTTCACCCAAACTGGTTATTAAAGGGTTTAAAAATCTGCCAGCCACCAGTACCAGGAAGGAGAGTGCCCCATGTAAGGTGCAGAAGCCTGTGCTAGGTGGGGGAAGCTGACCTCTGGATCCTTCAGCCCTGATCCTGCACCATGGACAAGACCTTTCTGAACTCCCTGCTTCTCACCCCCAAGCAACTACTACTTACTTAGTCTTGCTCCCCCTACAAGGCAAGTTCCTGCTGGGGACCCTAGAGTCTGTGAAGTGGGTACCCATGAGGGGCAAATAGGGCCCAATGGTGGTCACATCTCACCCATAGTTCAGTTAAACTTGGCACTAGAGAGACTTGGCCAGTTTCCTGAAGACTTGTGTGCTGCTTCTGAACCTGGGCTTGCATTCCACATAGGGCACGGTACAAGGGTTACCCAGCTCATGCTTAGTCTAGAAGTGGAACCCTTGGGGGTAAATCCCCACTGACGGGCATAAATGCAGCAGCCAATCATCCTCCTCCAGTATTATCAGCTACTTACCATCACAACATAGCCCAAAACATTATTTAAAGCATACAAAACCAATCTAAAATAGGAAACAATATCCACACAAGTAAAAACAACCACTTGCCTCCAATTTTTACAACAAATTCAGACTTGCTCCTGGTGCTCGCCATAGCGAGAAATGCTCACGAGTAGCAGTTCAGCTGCTTGTTTCACCCCTAATGAACCATAATGTTTTACCATTAAATATAATTAAACCATAATTGTTTAACCATAATGAAAACTTTGATCACCCAAACTCAGCCAAAACGTCTTCTGCCAGTCACCTAGCAGTCAGCCTGAGCAATCATTCCACTCTGTCCCCAGGGACGACAGAAAGGGATATTATTGTCATTTCTATTTAATATTTTTGTAATGTTATGAGCCATCCTGAGCCTTCAGGGAAGAGCAGGAGATAAATCCAAAATAAATAAATAAATAAGCCTTATTGTTTTATTTGTATTATTATTTATAGCAACAGCAACGTCCCTGGCAGTGTACAATCGATAGTTATGGACAGGTCCCAACCCCAAAGGCCTTCCAATCTGAGATGAGGGGGAGGCAATGGAGAGGGGAACATCAGGAGAGACAAAGATACATTCATGAGGTTGAGAAAATGCAGGTGCACGTCCTTCCCTTAGTTACAGGGAAGAGAGTCTGAGTGCAGGAGGAGGAGGAGGATGCAGTTTCTCTCTCATGATGAGCCAAGGAAAGCCTGACGGCAGAGGTAGGTTTTCAGGAGGGATTTGAAAGGAGATGGGGAATGCCCATCAAAATGCAGTCCTAGGACGGCTCTGCGGACTCCACTAGCTCAGTCTGAGCCTGGCAGGGCTAGGTCTGCCCTGCATTGCCAACTCCAAGCCTTAAACGGATCCTGTTTTGGCCTCATGCTGCATAGTTCCAATACCAGCTACCTAGCTCCTCTGCAGCTCAGAGAGACTCCACTGGGCCCAGCATCTGGTGCAAAAAACAACAACAAAAGAACCCTGATTGCTCTGTTAGTGGCAATTGGGCGTCTTGTGCTGGGTAGCTAGGGTTTACCTAGCAACAACCAAACCGCTGTGTGAGAGTGAATACCATGAAATGCATCCTGGGCAGCAGCAGAAGCTCTGAATGGACGCTCAAGAGAAGGGCTCCTCTTACGGCCTCCGAAAGAGGCAGAGCAAAGGCTTTCAGGACTGTGGAAGCACAGCGCACTCACTTAGAGCAAGTGGTTCTCAACCTTTTTAAAACCACATCCTGCCCCCTACTGTGTCTGTGCTAGTCAAGGGCCTTCCCCCACCAGGCACACGTACGCATGCTCTCCTACCATGTCGTCCCCCCACACACCCCACCGACCCTGTGTTCCCCATTGGCAGGGATGGGGAAAATGCAGTGAATATGGGTCCCTGCCTGCTGGATAGTTGATAGCTGAACCCTTTAAATACAAGAAAACATGAGAATTTACATGGCTGGCTTCAAACATAGCAGCATTGAGCCGCAGAGTAAAGCAACAGCTCCTTCCTTTAGGGCAGCTGCTATAGTGATTTGTAGGTGTCCATTTGCCCAGTACACAGCAGCAGGTTCTCAAATTCTGCATCATGATGGCAAGTGGGATCAGACTCTCCATGAACAGACTTTGCTTGGCTTTGTCTGAGATCACTAAGGCAAAAGGTCTGGGAGCCACTGCTAGCCAAGCAATGCAGCATCGTTGGGTAGAATTGAATTGCCAGGTTTCAGCCAGCAGATGGCGCTGCCACACCGCCATTAGCCATCAACATTCAGCCCTCTGGGTCAAATAGCTTGTTCTTGCCAGATTCGGGTTCCTGTACAATGCTGTGAAGCTACAGAAGGGCACATGGATCTGTAAGCACACAACCCTGCAGGGGCTGATGTGCCCCCCAGTACTGGCTCCCTGAAGGATTTTGGCACAGCACCCCAGTTGTACTTATTCTGGTTCCCGTCTATGGCATCTTGCTGCTTGGTCAGGCTCTCGCACGGGGTGGGGAGGCTCATTAGTGAAGGTGGCTCCCAAGCCTGTCCCATCTCCAGGCAGCAAGGCACCCACTGGTTCTGTGTTGGTAGAAGATGCTGGATCAACCTGCCTGGCAAATGAAATCCTCCCTCAGAGCTGGCAGGGGATGGGCAGCGGCAATTTCCCAGTCAGCCAGCCTCTCTCTCGGCTGCGTAGGGACAGGATTACACCAGTCACACGAAAGGCCCGTGTGCGTACAGGGAAGCTGCTCCAAGGAAAGCTGGAGCCATCGTCCTGGCTTTTGGTGCGAGTGTCCCCGTAAGGGCTGCTGCAGGGGCCCAGGAGGAGCTGCTGCCTGCCAGGAATAATCCTCAGCAGGCAAACACCTCCTGGTCTGTCTGTCACCCCTCTGGCTCCTTCCTGGCTGGGGCTACTGCCAGTGGACTGAGAACACTCACTCAGTCTGTAGCAGCCCCGGCTGGGACGAACTCTGGGCTGCTGGGGCTATTGCCACACATCCTAGCAGTTCCTGAGAACCCCTGCTACAGAAAATGTATTTATTTACATTTTTATCCCATCCTTCCACCAAGACTCAGTGCATCTCACAACATAAAACATACAAAAATAAAACCCAGCAATAATATTAAACTACACAAAATTCCTATTAAAACTGCTCCCAAGCCCTATCCCCACCTCCTAAAAGTCTGGCCAAACAGACATTTCCTGCATTGCCTCTGGAAAGATGCTCCGGCCCGGGCTTTGGTCAAGGTCCATGGGAAGAGAAGTGTGGAGCAGCCCACCACTCCATGTGCCCTCACGGTGTAGATTTGAAGCAGTGATGCAACTTGCTAGAGGGTGCCCCTGCTGATCTTAGGGATTGCGATGAGGCCGTCCTTCAGAGAAGTTCACATGTGTTGCTCTCAATGCCCTTGCTACAGGCACAGAGCATGTGTGGAAACAGCTTCCTTGTGTGGCTCCAGCTCCCTGGGGCAACCAAGTTTAGAAGGCGCCAGCTCCACAATCCATTCAGTCCTTGGTGTCCCTGACCGATGTGGAAGTGGATTAACAGTGGGCACCTGCCCGCCATGATACAGTCTAGAATCACTGACTGTTTCTGGCTGGGTGATCTGTAATTGCTGGCAACTTTTTCAGTCCTTGCAAGAAGTCGGGGTATACAACCAGCACGGTGCCAGTGTCGCACATAGCGTGCTCAGGCATATAGGTGTTTTCAAACGTGCTAGCGGAGTGCCGTCAACACAGTCCCAACCAGGCTGAGCTGGCCAACAAACATGCCAGGGGCTAGCGCCCCCCTCCCCGCCATGATGGGCAGCCATGGTAGCCAATGACGGCCCATCTGGGCCAGGTCACAGCAGGCTAAAACACATTGGGATAGCCCACTGTGGCCTGACCAGGCGGATGGTAATGCTGGAGGTCTACAGGATCGAAGCCTGGGATCGCCGCTGACACACCCAGGAGCAATCCCGAGCCAACATCCGGCAGCGCACCCCAACAAACACGCCGGCAGTGGCTCGGGGGCCACCGTCACCTTTGTTAACACCCAATAACGGCTGTACCAGGCTGCTTGGCACATCAGGCTGACCATGAAAATGCGCACTGCATCCTTCTTTCTAATGCATCTGAGCACAACCGAAATGAATGTAAACGGAGCTGGAAGCAACAGAGTAATCGACTGACCAAGAGAGAGAGCAGGTACCTTTTCATTTCAATGACACCGAGTGCATTTCCTGTAGAAAGCCAATAGTAAAAGATGCATTATAAATATAATTCACAAGGGGGCAGCAACACAACGATCCCCAGTTTCCCTTTCATGGCTATGAAATAAATCCGAGTGCCTTGGTATATTTCAGGCAGCAATTTAAGCATGAGCCTTCCCAGGAGTACGTTCTTGTGCAAGCGTCATGTACCCACTGGCAACAGACACTCCTTGCTGTGCCTTCGGCTACCATCTCTGCCCATCCCAACGTGGGCGTGCCGCTGCAACAGCTGTGCTACCACTCGCCTCTGGCAGTCATTGCCTTTCCCTGCCACCCTGGCCTCACTGTGCCAACCAGCCACCCTGCACCTGCAGATCCCCTGCTCCAGCACATGCTTTCCCAAAAAAAGAAAAACGACCAGCTCAATATGTTTGGTCTGGCCCTCTCTCCCTGTCCCCCCAGTCCCAGCTGCTTCTCCCCAAATCCGGGCTCTTGTGTCAGATTCCCTGCCAGCCCCAGAAGCCACTTTGCCCTGAACACTGTCCTCCATTCATTACAAAGGCTTTGGGTGAAGGAGAGGGAGGAGATTTCTCAGCCTTCTCCAGCTCCTGTTGCTGATTTTCCATTACAAGGAGAATCTTTGTACCCCTGGACTAGGATAGAAAAGTGGTTTTAAGCTAGTGCAGACAGGGTGCTTGGAGTCAAATTTACTAAGCAAGGGGTGAGGCAAGAACTTGAGCTAATTTAAGCTTCTGCTTAACTCGCACGACTAGTTCAAAGTAAACGCAACCCATTTTTCTCAGTGCAACTGCGCCCCTCACCAAAGGAAAATGATTCCCAACTACTCCATCAGTACAAGCAGGATGCAGTTTGAAATGAAGTTAAATGCTGATATAGGACCCACAAACAAAAGGGCCAGTGAATCTGTTTGTGAGCTGCTGCTGGCCATGGCTACACCGTAGCCAAACCGTCTGCAGAGCTCAGCATGCTTGTCTGTACAGGCGTTGAACTCTTACTTTAACAGAAAAAGGAAGGGACTTTGGGAAGCTCAGTTATAGACAGGCACCACCATGAAGAATGAAGCTGCTAGCCAGAGTCAATGCTAGTTAATACAGGTAGTTTATTAGAACCTCAACATAAAGAAAGGGTTTGACATGACTCCTCCACAAAGGGGAACACAAACTCCTCCCTCTTGCAAGCAGAGCGCTTGCACATCCCCCGTCTGGCTACTCTCCCGTTTTAACCCGATCAGTCCAAATGCCAGGAGGAGGGGCCGGACTCTCCACACAGCGCCCCCTACTGGGCTCTTCTGGCCATCAACATTTCTCGGATGTTATCTTCAGCGTCCTTTACGCTCCGCTCCAGGTAAGACTTTCTCTGCTGTTAAGACACAAGAGCAAAAAGGGTCAACAGAAATAGTCACCAGTGACATGATGCATGGGGATCAAGGTAGGGGTTGAGTGAATAATATTCACAATGATTAAGAGCATCAGCCTGTACGGATTCATACACAAGGGGACTGTGGTACAGAGGGATATTTATTTCCCTCTCCCAGAGGCAGGTTTGATTCCTTTTAATATTACACAGATTACTGCCTGGATAATATTTAGGGAGATTTTATGCGGGGGTGTTGTTTTTTAAGACACTGAGTGAAATTCTGCCCTCAATGAACACCAGGGCCATAGATCCATTGACTTATTACTCTTTCTATTTAGCATGCCTGTTGCCCCACTGGTACTCAAACCCAAGAAACTAATATGTTAATCATAAAGGAAAAGGAGACCCAGGTACGTAAATGCCCCAATAATAAAATATAAGGGTAGAAAGAAGTTATTTATACATACAAATAACATATACCCACACACGCATGTGTTATATGTTGGCTCACAGGCACACTGTGTTTAGGTCTCTAAAGTATTGACAGTAAACACAAAGGGCCATAAAAAGTCAATTACTGGAATATCTATCAAAGCCTCTTTAGATCCATTCAATGTTTTCAAAACCTGGCTCATCTCGCTTGTCCTCTTCCCTTCATGCATGCATTCAAAAACTCCCGAGCATCAGCAGAAAAAGGACATATGCTTTTTTAATCCTCCCTTATTAGACTAGGCTAGTTAGGGAAATGGAGAGAAGCAGCATATCCCAACGATAGGAGTTCAGCACGTACCACTAGCAGGTTTTTTCTCCCTAGCCTGAGTAGTTGTCGTGTCTGGAAAATAGCAGAGTCATTTCTTTGGGACATTCTCACTAAGTTTCCAAACCCGACGCCTATCACTCTCACAGAATGCAGTCTTGTTTAACTAGAATTAGATCTAAAAACCAGAGGCTGCTCTCCCCCAAACAAAGCATGAGCCCAAATCCATGTCATCAACTGCTTCAGTAACAGGGAAGCCAGAGAGGGGCTCCCAAGGAGCTTGATTTTAAAGAGAACGGATGGAAACCAACGAGACGTCAGCCCACGTCTGGTCTGTGCAGCTCCCACACACGTTTTGTCTCCCTCCTAATAAACAGGCCACCCCCAGCGTGTCTTTCACACTCTTGCGGGCAGCCCCCGCTGCCAGTGCCAGTGGGAGCAAAGAGAGGGGCAGGAAGCAGTGACTCCTTGGATGCTCTAAGATTTCCACCCACGACTATGGCGCTGGTGGACCTGTACACACAGAGGTGCTGCCTGCAACCTAATTGACAGGACACAGACATGCATGGCAGGCTCCACCTTCTCCGAGACCACGCCGTAAGTGGGGGCTGTGGGTCTGGTGGGTGGTGGTGAACATCTAACAAACAGGCAGGTGAACATTTTTATTCTATTTATTTATTTAAAATTCATATCCCGCCCCTCCTGCCCACAGGGCAGCAAACAACAGTCAGTTAAAAAAATAATAATTAAAAATACAATACAATGTGCGGTCCCGCAGATAAGCAGGGCCCAGGCCGTGAAGGGCTTTAAAGGTTAAAACCAGCACCTTGAACCTGGCCCGGTGCTTTATAGGCAGCCAGTGTAGAACCTGGAGCACTGGTGTCATGTGCTCCCTGCAACCCGCCCCTGTAAGGAGATGGGTCGCGGCATTCTGCACCAGCTGCAGCCTCCGGGCCAGCTTCTCGGGCAGCCCCACGTAGAGTGTGTTGCAGTAATCCAGCCTCGAGATGATGAAGGCATGGATGACAGTGGCGAGGTCAGAGTTTGAGAGATGCGGCCGAAGCTGCCGGACAAGATGTAACTGCCGAAACGCACTCCCCGCCACGGCCACAACCTGAGATTCCAGGCTGAGCCGTGAATCGAGGCGTGCACCCAGACTCCGCACTTGAGAGACCATGGGAGGGCGAACCCCCAAAACAAGAGATTCAACCACCCCCAGGTCCCCCAAGCCCTCGCCCACCAACATCACATCCGTCTTGTCAGGATTCAGCTGCCGATGGCTCAACCTCATCCAAGCCCCCACAGCTGACAGGCACTGAAAAAATAAGGAGACTGCAGGGCCTGGGTCGATGGAAAAGGAGAGATAGAGCTGAGTGTCATCAGCATACTGGTGACACTGCATGCCCTGAAACCCTCTCACGATCTCCCCTAACGGCTGCATATAGATGTTAAACAAGAGAGGGGACAGAATGGCACCCTGCAGGACACCACATGTGAGGTCTCGGGGGGAAGACGTACACTCCCCCAAAACCACCCGGTGACTTCTCTCAGCCAGGAACGAACGAAACCAGTCCAAGACCGTTCCGCCAATTCTGGCACGGTCCCGCAGGCGAGTCACCAACACCTCATGATCGGCTGTGTCGAACACAGCCAAAAGGTCTAGCAGGACCAGTAAGGTGCGGGCTCACCTTCCGTTTGTTAACATGCCAAGAATAGATCCTTAGGAAGAGTATGAGTCATGGCTTTAACACTATGATCCTTGTCTTTCTGCGGACAAAGTTCAGTGGCAGGTTAATGGAAAGTTCTGTTTGAAAAGTCAACAAACAATTCTGGCACCAATAAGCTCTCCTGGCACCCATTCATTCCGAGCTGCTGCCAAGACCAGCACATGTAGTGCGAAACTGGGACCAGGATGTAGGGGGAGGCCCCAGTTCAAGACTCACCTTAGCCATGAACTCTTTGGCCACTCACAGATCTCTCGGCCTAATCTACCTCACAAGGTTGTTATGAGGATTACTAGTTAATTAGTTTAATGTTAATTGTTAAACTTAATAAGTTGAAATGTGAGCCACCCTGAGCCTAAGGGAAAGGGCAGGATACAAAGTGAAATAAATAAATAAATAAAAATCCTATCCATTCAGAATCAGGAGAGCCTACGGACGCCCCAACGGCCAAAGAGGCAACCATGTTCTTGATGAAAACTTCACAGTAGTTAAACCTTGCATCACTTTTACTCCTGAATCGTTCACACAAACAGAGCTCTACCAATGTGACTCTTGAGTACGAAGAGAAATACGTACTCCTGAAAAATGAGGAATACATACTCCCCTTCACTTTGTACTCTGAAGAAAACTACAGTGTGAATCCTTTACTTTGAAGTTAAAAAAAAAGGATAACAATGTTTGTCATGGGGGAAATTTAGAAGTAACTTCTGTTTAGAGCTGCAGTGCAAATGGTGCCAAAGTGGAGCAGTTACTTTGATTTAATTAAATCAAGGTAGTTACTTCCGTTTCTTGGAACGTGGCCAGAGAACGTGCACTCTGCATTTGTTCTGCTATAACCTAAAGAGAGCATCAGTTCCTTGGGCAGGGACTCAGTCTACCAGCACATCTGTACACAGGGATCCTGATTGTGACAGGGCCTCTCTGTTTATGGGCTGCAGTTCTCAGTGCGGAGAGCTCAGGTTCTGGTCACTTTCTAAAGGCAGCATGCTTCAGCACTGGGGTGTCTTAGCTTTTTTAAAACAAAACATGAAACATGGCAAATCTGGGTGTCATCCTGCTCCACTGACAGCAAGGCCACTTCCATAAGTAAAGGCTATTCAATGGAGGGAGGAAGGGACTCAGTTCTGCAAGACCCTGCATTCCTTCAATTCCGAGCATAGGCATAATCCGCGCCGGGCCAAAGGGCCCACCTCCCACGGGCAGCGGCTCAGCATCCCGGTTTTTTTCAAACCCCTCCCCACTAGGTTTTCAAACCCCTCCCCTGCCCTAAGCCCGTGGGCATTCCAGCTGCGAGAGATTAAACAGAAATCAAGGCAAGGAGAAGAGAGACTGAGGAGGTGGATGTGATGCTAACGTGCAGCTTTTTTTTTTTAGCTCTCACTGACATTGCTTTGGCTGGGCATTGCTGCCAGTGCAGCTTGCTTTGGGTTCAGGCATGGGGAGCTTTCTTTCTCACCAGCGGGCGGGGTGTTTCTGTGCATGAGGCAGCATACAGTCGCGGTTGTGCAGATTGCTTTGGGGTGAGTTTAGGGGGTGTGCTGGGCATAGCTGAGGATTATTGCACTGCTTTGAGTACACGGGGGCCCGGGGGAATATATGCATTGCTGTGAGAAGTGTATTGCTTTAACTGAGGATGGGGCGCTCTAGTCTCTGCCTTGATGAGGCCACTGGGGTGGGGGCTGTGCACACTGCTGTGGGTAGTTTGGGAATTTCAGCTCATGTGCTACTTTGGGTGCTGTTGGGGGCTCTATGTCTTGCCTGGGCCACATCTCTGGGGGGCAATTACTCTGGAAGTAGCTGAGGGGAGCCATGTGCACCGCTGAGGGGTACACTTGAAGAGGGGGCTATGTGTAGGCTGTTGAAGGGACAACTGCTGGGGTAGAGTTGTGGAGGAGTCTGTGTGCACTGCTGAGAAACGTGTCACGGTCCAATTGAAGAGGGAGCTGTGTGCTCTATGGGACTACTGTTGGGGTCCACTCAAAGAGGAGGTTGTGTGTGCCCTGCTAAGGAGAGTTTTGCTAGGGTACTATAGAGAGGGTTCTGTGCGTTGCTGACCATGGTGGGTTGCAGGTGGTGAGGGGGCTCTGTGTATTTCAGAAGGGCTTGTTGGTGGGGGTACACTTGAAGAGGGGGCTCTGGGCATTGCTGAGGGGATTTTTGCTGGCGTACAATCGTGGAGAGGGCTCTGTGTATTTCTGGAAGCTAGAGGTGGGGTGCAGATGAGGGAGGAGCTGTGTGTGTTGCTGGGGTACAACAAAGTGAATTCTGTGCTTTACTGAAGATTGTCAGCCCTCATCTGCAGCTGTCAAAGGTGGTTCTTTGCAATGACTACTGCTGCTGTTAGTGTGACCCGAGGAACAGTCAGTGATGTCATGACTCAGGGCTACAGGGGGTTGGCTCTGGCCCCCCCCCCCCCAAGTGTGGCCCGGCCCCCAGCCCCACCCCTTCCCAGGAAATTTAAACATTTACACCCCTGATTCCCAGGGAAGAGAGAGTGGGAGTTGAAAGCGATCTGAGCAAGGTAGGGGGTGCTCATAACCTTACGAGGTCGCAAGGTCTTCCTTTGAGCACACTTTGGGGCCTCCAATTGAAAGGAAGCAGGTATCAGGAGTGTGGTGGGGAAACGCACAGCAATCCTATACACAAAGCTTGCAACAATTAACAAGCTGACAAAAGGCAGGAAATTCCAGGTTAAAGCTCTAGCCCAAACAGTCTCCTGACAGGTTTTTCCAAGATACAGATAGCAATGAGAGGTCTGTCACACAGCTGAAGAAGTCATTAGCACATTCTGTTGTGACACAATCCTGCCAGCACCTCTTTGCAGCTGCAGCCAAATGCCATCAAAGCAAACAACTGGGTGATCCCTTTGAAACCCTGTAAGTAATTCATTACACTGGCTGATTTGGAAATCAAGCCTTACAAAACTGCAAGTTACTCCAGGTAACTATTTGAAGCAGCCACAGCAACAGCATCCAGCCCTTTCACAGGACTATCCCAGAAATGATGCCCTGGATACGTTACAGCAGAGGGAAACCCAGAAGCATCTTCTCGGTCAAAAGCTTCATGGGGGGGAGCATAACCAATAGTTACACTCATATTTTGCTGTAATAGAAATTATCTTTAATAACAGCTACAACTCCCCCATAAGGACAGTATTTTTAGAGGGGGAGAGAGGTTTTTTTAACTGAAGCATGACATTATGTGACTAGCCCAAGGTCAGAGAGGCAGTCTGGGTCCAAACATGGATCAAAACTCGGGAGTGCCTGTCTCCCAGTCCTGCACTCTGACCCCGACACAATGACAATACATAAGGGAATAGGCTGGCTCTAACAGTTACATACTGAACCCCACACTTAAAAGCTTTAATCCTTGCTATTAAAACTTTACTAACCTGTGAATCTTCCTTTTTTGTTATGTCCTTGAGGCAACATATAAATATCATATACCTCAACTGACACAAAGAGAGAGAAATGAGTGGCGTTGCAGAGTGTCTACCATGATCATTAAAAACCTGCTAGTAATTAACTTGGCACAGAGCTAAACATTAATGACACTGGTCTGGTTTTCACACTGAACGGGATTCCCACCTTCCATTGTTTGGAAATCCAGCTAAAGAGCTTTCAGGCTGTGCTTCCGATGAGTAAAAGGGGCCTGGGTGACGCATCCCCAAAGCATTTGTATGGTTTGCATGGATCTATAGTGCGACGGCAGAAATCTCTTCCGCTAGCAGAGTGAGCGCACACAAATAATGTGTGGCTGAATTAGATTTGAATGGGTCTGGTATCCAAAGAGGAAAGTCTCTGATGCCGTTTTCTTACTGGCAGCAGGGGGTCTCCTGCTATGCTCACATTAAGGCTCTGAGGGGGTCTGGGGAAGGATTCGGGGAGGATCTGCTGGAGGTTTGAACCCTCTCTCCAGCACATTTGCTACCTGCCACAAGTAACATCTGCATTTTTTGAGTAGTCTAAATTGAGTGCCTGATCATGGACCCACCTTCCCTACAAATCTGATGCTCGCAGGGAAGGGGAAGGCATCAGGCCCCCATACACTTGGAGATGCTTTCAGAAGCATAACTCAGGAAGCTGGAAGTGAGGCAGAGGTAGCCTAGGGCTCAGTAAAAAGGGGGTAATCAGACCTGAGGGTCTCCATGATCCAGATCCCAAAGTCAGTTTTGTAGCGGGACCTCTATTGAAGGTGAAAAGAGTGGGGGAGTAGGGAAAGTGGGACCTAAATGTTTCCCCAAACAATCACATAACATGTTGCCCCGGTGTTCAGGCTACATAGACCACTATGTAGGGCAGGGAAACGTTTCCATCGCACACGCCATTCTGAAAATCAGCACAAGCTATGCAGGCCCCATAGCGGCAGGGGGCTAGGGACACTTACGGGATGTGCACAGGATGGCAGATGGCTCCAGATCTGTGCCATGGATCCATCCTCCGTTCCTGAGCGCATGCCCTCGTCTCTGCTGCCTTTCCCTGAATGCACTCCTTTAACGTTTGAGGGCAGGGACTGGACTCATGGGCCAGATCAAGAACTAGCCATGGGCCAGATTAGGTCCCCAAGCCTGAGGTTCCCCACCCCTAACATAATGGGTTGAGGCAGATAAATGCCTCTTCAGCAGAGAGACTACAGGAGCATTTAAAACATGAAGAGTAGGCATCACTGGTGAGTAGGACTAGGCCAGCGAAGTGCGTTCTGACTAACAGACTCACAGTGCAACGATAGCTGTGAGAGAGCCTGTGGCTCCACTGTCCTTAACAAGCCTAGCGGGAATGTCTAGGTGCTGTCTCTCATTCAAGCTGCATGCTGCTTTCTGCTTAGGCAACCAAAGGCAGTGTCAGGAACAAACGTGTAAGCCCCTTCCTCATGACCTAGAACTCGGGCGGCCCATTCAGATCCCATCTGCACAGGAGCCAGACACCAGACAAGACAGTCTGAGATGCAGTTTGCCAGTCAGATCAGGGTTTTTTAAAGCCCTACATGGTCAAAAGAGACAAGAGACCAAGTTGTTACGGCGATACCATTTATGGGACCAGCTTCTGTTGGGGAATGTGTGAGCTTTCAAGCATCACAGAGCTCAGACGCAAACTCACCGACGGAATTTGGTCCCATAAGTGGTACCATCTTAACTACTTTCTCTATCTTGGACTTGGAAATGACATGGCAACCACATGGGGACCAAATTTCTTGCATAAAATTGGAATTAAGAGTTTGATCTTTTTCTACGTTCTCTCCCCGACTTTGAAAATTACCACCATACTGCTATGATCACTGCTAGGTATCCCATGATGCTGTGTGTCTTTCCCCCAAAATACATGACACTATTCTATGTAATATAAGCGGACTGACAGCAGGATCAATTCGGTCACACACTGGACAGATCTTTTCCACACAATTAAAAAAACAGGCTTTGTGGACTTAGCATCTTGTGTGAATGAATGCACCCCCTAAGCCATATAAACCACCACAGTTTAAGTCACCTGTAAGGCCCTTGTTGCTAACATAATTTACTCTGCAAATCTAGCTGGTGAACCACAACAAGAGAACAATCAACTGTCAGGTTTATCATTAAAAGACTCTACTTGAGTCCACAAGCATAATTTCCTACAGCCACCTTATAATCATTCATACGGCAGTCTGAGTGCTCACCCCATGTTTGGCAGCTGTGGGGGACTGGATGAGGGTGAGCTGACCGAAGCTGAATCCCAACAAGATGGAGGCGATGCTAATGGGTAAGGCGATGGGTGTGATGTCCCCTGTTATTGATGGGGTTCGTCCCGCATTGGTTTCCCAGGTTCGCACTCTGGGAGGGCTCCTCGATACCCGGCTCTGCCTGGATGTCCAGGTGGATGCTGTGGCAAGGAGCATGTTCCGCCAACTACATCTGGTGTGGCAGCTTCGGCCATATATCGCAGACTCTGACCTGGCTACTATCATCCATGCTTTCATTACCTTGAGATTGGACTATTGTAACGTGCTCTACGTGGGGCTACCCATGGTGATCGTTCAGAAGCTGCAGCTGGGGCAGAATGTGGCGGCCCATCTCCTTATGGGAATGGGTCGCCGTGAGCACATTACACCGGTGCTCCATTCCCTGCACTGGCTGCCTATAGTTTTCCAGGCCCAATTCAAGGAGTTGGTTTTGACCTATGAAGTCCTAAATGGCTTGGGCCTCGCCTACCTGCGGAACCGTCTCATTCTTCAGGCCCTACGGTTGGCCAGGGGCGCCTTCTTGGAGGTCCCCCGGGTAGGGATGGGCGAACGCGGTTCGGACCGAACTCGGTCTGTTCGGTCAACTGAACCAAACTTCCGAACCGAACTCAAATTTCAAAACAAACTGAACCAAATTTCTGAACTCCATTCTGTTCACCCATCCCTAGTGGCAACACACACACCAAAAAACCTGGGTCTGAATGGCCGAACTTGGTTCGGAAGTTCGGAATTCGACTGAACTTGGTCTGTTCAGTCGACCAAACCGAACTTCCGAACCGAACCTGAATTTCAAACCGAACCGAATTTCCGAACTTGAATTTCAAACCAAACCGAACCGAACCGAATTTCCGAACTCCATTCTGTTCGCCTATCCCTCGGTGGCCGTGCCTAGGCTGTGGAACTCCCTTCCAGCAGAGGCCCGGTTGGCTCAAGACCTCCCTTTCGACGAAGATGCAAGACTTGGCTGTTCCGCCAGGCATTTGGTGAGGGAGATGGGTGGGTGGCATGGGCTAGCGGGGTAGGGATTGATTATTCCCCCCCAGTTTTAGCTGAATTTTAATGTATTTTTAAAAGTTATATTTATTGGGGTGTTTTTGTATTTGTGTTTTTATTGTTAGCCGCCTCGAGCTACTGGGTGCAGAAGAGGCAGGATATAAATATTTTAATAAATAAATAAATATGCCATCCGGCAGCAGAAGCAATCTTCCAGCACAAAGAGATACACCGTTTGTATGAGAGCAAGGGAGTGTCAGAATCTGGCAACTAGGTTTCAGAATTCATATTTAAGCTCTCCCCTCAATCAGATGCAGTTCTGGTACGTTCTTTTATTTTCCCTTTACAAGAGAGGTGGGGAACCAAATCTGGCCCATGGCTGATTTTTATCTGCTACCTTCCCATGGGAAGAGTGATCTCAGGGGAAGGGAGAAGATGGCACGCACTTGAGGATAAGGGATGGGTCTAAGGAAGAGAACTACGGTCTGGACTTCTCTTTCCTGGACCTCTCCAACAACAAGGTGGATTGATGGCTGCTCAAAGAACTATACTCAAAAAGTGATCATTAGTGGCTCATCATCAAAACAGAGAGAGGTACTGAGTGGGGTCCCGCAGGGCTCTGTCCTGGGTCCAGTGCTATTCAACATCTTTATTCATATCTTGGATGGAGCGGAGGGAATATTTATTAAGTGAGCAGATGATACACGCTACGGATAGCTAAAGACAGAGAGAAGATAGAATTAGAATTTTAAAAAAATCTTGATAGGTTGGAAATTTGGGCTGAAATTAACACAATGAAATTCAACCAAGATAAATGTAAAGTCCTGCATTTAGGGAAAGAAAACAAATTCACAAGTACAAGATAGGGGTTGGCAGCAGCACATATAAAAAGGATTTATTTATTTAAATAACCTATACCATGCCCCACCTGCTAAAGCAGCTCGGGGCAGCTAACAAAGCATAAAACACAATTTAAAAATATAATAATAAACAAATATAATATAAATACACAATAAAACATTCCCGTCCATGGACGTAGTCAACACACATCAGTCCCTCATCCCTAACCCAGCCCCCCCATCCTCACCCGTCTCCCTCACCGAAAGCCTGGCAGAACAGCCAGGTCTTACATTTCATCAAAAGGAGGAGATGTCCGGGGCCACCTGGGGCTCTGCCGGGAGGGAGTTCCACAGTCTTGGTACGGCCACCGAGAACGCCCTCTCCATAGTCGCCCCCGGGGGACTTCAAGAAAGGCAGCCCCAGTCGACCACAGGGGTCGATCCAGAGCCTGGGGAGCAAGGCGGTCCCACAGGTAGGTAGGGCCTAGGCCATGTAAGGTTTTATAGGTAAGCACCAACACTTTGAATCTGACCCAGATGACTACAGGCAGCCAGTGCAGAGAACAGAGCGCCGGTGTAATATGCTCCCAACGACCTGTCCCTGTGAGGAGATAGGCCGCCGCATTCTGCACCAGAACCGTCACCATGGGGAGCCCCACGTAGAGCGCGTTACAATAGTCCAGTCTTGAGGTGATGAAAACATGGATGGTGGCCGCCAGGTCGGAGTCCGAGACATATGGCCAAAGCCGCTGCATTAGATGTACCTGGAGGAACGTACTACTTGCCACAGCATCCACCTGGGCATCCAGGCAGAGCTGAGAGTCAAGGAGCATTCCCAGACTAAGAACCTGGGCGACTAGTGGAGGGTGAACCCACCCCCACCGCCCTCCCCACTAGCATCACCTGCATCTTGTCAGGATTCAGCCTCAGTCAGCTCACCCTCATGCAGTCCCTCACAGCCGTCAGACACTGAGTAAGCACCGAGACTGCCGGGCCTGGGTCAGATGGAAACAAGTGGTAGAGTTGGGTGTCATCAGCATACTGAGGACATCGAACATCAAACCTTCTCACGAGGAGAGGGGACAGAATGGAACCTTGCAGGACTCCACACGAGAGGTCTCAGGGAGATGAAAAGTAACCCCCAAGTATCACCTGCTGAGTTCCTCCAGCCAGGAAAGAGCAAAACCATCCAAGAACAATCCTGCCCACCCCGGCACAGTCCCACAAGTGAGTCACCAACTTCTCATGGTCAACGGTATCAAATGCAGCCGACAGAGCTAATAGAATCAGCAGGGTCGAGCGACCCTGGTCCAGTTCCCGGCGGAGGTCATCAACTAAAGTCACAAACACAGTCTCGGGGCCATAGCCTGGGCGAAAGCGGGACTGCGAGGGATCCAGAAAACCGATACAGTCCAGATGCCCCTGCAGCTGCTGAGCCACAACTTGTTCAATAACCTCCCCTAGGGTTTGTGAGTCAGCAATGTGATGTGGCTGCAATAAAGGCTAATGCAATTTTAGGCTGCATTAACAGAAGCATTGTCTCCAAGTCAGCAGAGGTAATAATTCTACTCTGTTCCGCACTGGTCAGACGACCTAACCGGGAGTACTGTGTCCAGGTTTGGGTGCCTCACTTTAAGAGACACTGACAAATTGAAGCGCGTTCAGGAGGGGGGCAACAAACATGATAAAGAGTCTAAAAAGCAAGTCTTATGAGGAAAGGTTGAAGGAACTGGGTATGTTTAGCCTAGTGAAGTGGAGATTAAAGGGAGACATGGAAGAAGTCTTCGAATATCTAGAGAGCTCCCACCAAGAAGATGGCATGGAACTGTTCTTCATGGCCTCAGAGGGCAGGACTAGATATAATGGGATCGAGTTAAAGGCAGGTATATTTCAATTAAATATAGGAAACACTTCCCAGCACTAACAGCTGTGCAGCAGTGGAACAAGTTGCCTAGGGAGGTCATAGGCTCTCCCATCACTGGAAGTTTTCAAAAAGAGGTTGGACGGCCATCCTGGATGTTGTAGTTCTAGTCATTGTATCCAATTCCTTCCTCCCATCCTGATCACATTGTTTAGGTGCCCTTTCCCCTAACACCCATCCAGCCCATGCAACATGTACTAGTTATCAATGTGGCCTGTGGGAGGGAAAAGATTCCCCTGTGCTGCTTTACAAGGTAACTACAGTTATGTGAAGACCTCAAATATATATTTAAAGAGATGGAAATTGGACAATTTTATTTATTTCAGCAACTACAAGCCAAGATCAATTTATTAATAGGAAAATCAAACAAATTTAGACAAACTCTCCTCTCTCCAGTCAAGGTATGTTATTTTACTTCCAGTGTCTAGTGTTACCACGTGTGCCTTCTCCACGCATGTCCACTGGGTCACCCGTGGAGTGGGGTCCCAATGTCCAGGCGGGTGCTTCAGAAATGATCAATTTGGGGAATTTAGCTTACTTCTCTAGTCAAGGCACACGAGTGTGTGGGATCTTAAGTCTGGAGACGTGATGCACTGCGACTTCTTGAACATCGCTCCCCCAGAGAGACGAGATAGACAAAGTTTCAATACAGAAAAATTCTATTTATTGCAGGGATACATACACCATTTGAACTGGTGATTATGAGGTTAATACAGTGGAAGTGTGAGATGCAGATCCCTGCTGGCTGCTGGGAGCAGGCTCTGCCGGGACAGAACGGGGGGGTGGGGGGTGGAAAAGGGAGAACTGGAGAGGAGGTAGCAGGGCTGGTGGGGATCTAAGAGAGACCACAGCAGTGAAAGCTGCAGAGCTCGCCGTGACCCGTAAGGCCACCGGGGTGAGAGACGAGAGAAGGGAGGTGTCTGAGAGAGGCCCAGTCAAACTGCGCTGGCCAAAGAACCACTTGGGTCTCCAGTGACGTGTTTGGGGCCACGGTTGCCGTGCAACAGCGTTCTTGGCTCCAGAGGGCCGGCGGGACCGATCAAGAAAGTCCTGCTGGCCTAGCAACAGTGTTGTCAAGAGTAGAAGCGGGGAAGTCCCCTGAGGAAGAGCGAGAGTTCCTTCTTCAAGAGAAGAAAGAAGTTTAAACAGTAACAAAAGAAGGTTATTGGTAGTTGGACCAGCCTAGCAGCTAGAAGAGTAGGGCGACTAGGAGGTGAACAGGAGAGAGAAAGAGAGAGAGATGGGGAAATGGCTACCTTTCCTGGCCCGTTGCAGTAGGGAAAGGGACACACCAAAGATCCAGCGTAGAGGTCAAGGGTAGATGCGAGTCAGAGAGAAGCGAGGAGGGACGCCCTTACTGGGAGGGTTTCAAGAGCAGTGTCCATTTAATCCCACTCCAGAAACAAGACTCAAACAGCAAAAGGAGTCTGGGCCAGTTATAGGGATTTTGGACAAAGACAAGACAACGTCTCAGTAAGGATTTGGATAAAGTTTCCTGGGTGTGTGAAAAGGGAGCAGGGCGAGAGATCATTCAAATATGTGAGGGACACTGGGAAGAATATGTGGGGCTGGGTGAAAGAGTTGGGAATTAGATGGCAGGGGAGGAGGGCATGGCCTTCAGGGACAAATTCTATGATCACTTTAAGGTGGAGTTGATAGCCTATTCAGCTTAGTTGGGCATTTCCTGCTTCCCAGGCTTTCCCTTAGGTCAGGGAGGCTACGAGGCCTGCCTGTCTGTGTGCGTTTGGGGGGCGGGGGGGTGTAAGATCGCAATCAGAGCACTTTACTAGACAGGAGGGACTCATGCTTCTGGTGGTTATGCAAGTAGAGGTAGCTTGGTCTTAACTGCTCCTTAATCTACCTGCCAGCTATTCCTGATTACTAACAGGCCAGGTGTCCTGAATGAGAGGATACAAAGTAGGGGGATATCGAAGTCGTCATGATTCCAACTAGCACCACATTCCATGTGGGTACCCCAGACTGCTTCTCTTTTACATTGCTCCCTTCATGCGAGAGAAAAGAAGACGGGGGGGGGGTTTGCGTGTGTTAGGTTCTTCCGAACACTAGACTTGTATTCAACAATTACAAACTGAGGAGTCAATCCTGCAGCTGAGAGCATGCTGGTGGAGTAAGGACCCCATGAGTTAAATGTGTTTCCATGAAGACACAGCAAAGCACTCATATGCTATCAAATGCAGAACCAGGAGCTATACTTTGTGATCACACCCTTGCCATCGAAACACATAATCGTGTTCCACCTTAGGGGTGAGTGCATAAGATGGCATTGTAACACTAACCAGTAAAGAATACCACCATCTCCAAATGTAACTGACTGTATGAGGACTTTACACAAGCAAGAGGTGATTCTCCAAATTGGCAGGAGTGTAATACAGCAGGGGGCGTGCACGTCCCTTACAAGACCCATGAAGCTCTTTGAAGAAGCCTCTCTCGTAGGTTCACTGTGGCATTCAGGTGTCTTTTGAAAATATCATTGCTGATGTCTGAAAGATCTGTAAGACAAGGTGGAGAGGATACTCATCAAACTTGCAGACGACACCAAAGTGGGAACTGAGCTTAGGCTCTAAACAGCCCCCTACCCTACTGATTGGGGTCGAAGGCTCACCCGGCAGCACCATACACAGGATGCAAACTGTACTATGCTCCAATCAATGTAATAAATTTAAATTAAACAATTAATTAATTCATGTAGTGTAATGGCTAGGTGCACAGTACTTGGACTGGGAGGTAGGGGGACCCCGGTTCAAGGCCTGCCTTAGAGAGAAACTCACTGGGTGACCGTGGGCCAGTCACAATAGTCTCTCAACCTAACCTACCTGTTGTGGGGATTTTTTTTTTAAAAGTTGTGCTTATTAATTACATGTAAAGTGCTCCAAGTGCCAGAGGAGGGGGGCACGATATAAAAAGATTATTATTAATTATTATTATCATTATTATTTAAATGGTCCAATATTTGAGCCAATCTTGGGGCTTGGACCATGATTTCTGAGCATCTAGGGGTGGGGGTGGGTTTTGCTATTAAATGACCCATAAAGCTTCAGGATGCACAACAGGGAGGAAAGGATGTCATATAAGCAGAAGGGAGGTATGCCTGATGTACACCTGTCCTGTACCACATGTCTCCAGAGGAATCAGCCTCAACCCCCAAATATCCCAAGACAGGAGGGGAGTGAGACACAGGAACAGACACTAAGTGCCTCTCCCAACATCCCCAGCTGCCTTCCCCCTGTACCAATACCTCCCCATGCCCAACACGACCCCAACTGGTGGTTACTATTATTAAGTATTTATATAGCGCCAGCAATGTACCTATCACTTTACAACGGTTGAAAGTAGACGGGGTCCCTGCCTCGGAGGGCTTACAATCTAAGAGAGACAAAGGAGGGGAGACAAAGGGTGGGGGCAACAGAGGGAGAGATGAGGATATCTTCATGAATGCATAAGGTTGCAGGTCCGCGTGCTTAGCTTAGTTACATAGGGAAGGTGATGCTGGGAAAATCAGGAAGAGAACTAAGGGAATGAGGAGTTAGGGAAGGTCTGGCAGAAGAGGTAGGTTTGCAGGAGGGATTTGAAGGTTGGGAGGGAGGGAGAGGAGTGAATGTGTTGGGGGGGGGGGGGGAGTTCCAAACATGGGGGGCAGCAAGGGAGACCGGGCAGATACGATTTGAGGAGCAGGCAAGGGTGGTGGAAGAGGAGGAGTGGAGCTTTTGAACGGGAGCGGAACAGGAGACTACTGCGGAGAGATAGGTGGGAGGCAAGGCCATGAATAGCCTTGTAGGTAAAGACAAGACGCTTGTGCTGAATGCATTCAGGTAGAGGGAGACGGTGTAGAGAGAGGAGGGGCTGCGAGTGATCAAAGCGGTGGGCAAGGTGGACGATGGCAGCCGAGTTCTGAATAGATGAGATGGGGGCAATAAGGTGAGAGCAGGGAAGGCCAGTGAGGAGGTTCAGTAGCTGCCCCACCCCCCAGCATGCCTCCCTCTCCTGCTCTACAGAGTTACGTTCTTGCAGGATACGTCTATTAGCCAAGTGGGTTGGGAAATGTAACCTCTGACTGTCCACTGCTGGGAGTGAACAGCAGCGCATCGCTCCAGGATGACCTGCTGGGCCCTTCTCAGAAGCAACCCAAACTGGCCACTGTTAGAGAAAGAACGCTAGGCTCACTGGGTCGCTGGATCTGATGCAGCGTGGCACTTCGTATGATCATACCACAAAACAGAAGCAGCACTGATTGCATTTGCCTTTAATCAAGATTTACAGGATCCAAATAAGGATGAATCGCCTGAAATTATAGCTACCACCTGGTATGTGTATTGAAAAGCAGAATGGAAACCTACCGGGTGAGTGCACAGGAGAATTATTTAAACGGCATCTGCAGTTTGGAAACTTTGGGGAAATGGCAAATTTAATGTTTGATTAAAAAAAAAAAAAAAAACAAGACAACATACTTAACCCCAACAATGGGGCAAAGGAGGCTAAACGCGAACACCTGCCTTTGGTATTACTACTCAGGAACGGATTTGACATTCACTTTTGAGATAGGACTTTGAGCACTTTCCTTGGCCACTATCCTGCTCACTCTCTCCTGCTAGTAACATTTCCCTTTACAGTAAGGAAGTCTGCCACCACAGCACTGTCACTGATGCGATGTACAGCAGGGGCAGCCCACACAATGGTAGAAATGTCTTGTCTACACCAGCATTGCCACCCTGGGACATTCTCCAAGATGACTGTGTATTTAGTGCTTATTAGTGTACAAGAAGTTTAATAACCTGCTCTCCCGCATTTATAGTTCTACCTGGCTAGCATTTATGATCTGCTTGCTTAAACTCTCCACAGACTCATGTTCTGGACAGACATTTTACACCCATTATTATTTTTGCCTCATGTATCCTTGGATTGTGTGGTTCCCTTTCTTCGTGTTTTCCTTGTTCTACTACAGCCTTCTTAAACTGTAGAGGGCAGAAACAGCCTGGGTGCAAGCTGACAAGCACCATCTCAAAAAGAACTGTTACCCCTCATGTGAGCCCAAGATGCAACCAAAAATTGCACTGGCTTTTTACACAGCCTCACTATGCAGGAAGGTCACGTGAAATTCTAGTTAAAGAACCAGTTTTCCTGTATTACATTTTTAAAAGTGGATTTCATAAGCTAGGGGAAAGATACCAGATTGAAAGCTACAGAGAAAGAAATCCTCTGGTCACAGTCTGGGAACAGTGATGCGTCAGCAGCTCTTGCGATATAGCTGGCGTTCTCCCTTAAGTTCTAGTCTCTGGAGACATGTCGTACAGGTGTACTAGAGTTCAGTACTTCGGGCACCCCTACATTCTGCTTATGAGACATCCTTTCCTCTCGTAAAATTGCTGAACTAGTGCCATTCCATGGCATGTGTACTGGAAAAGAGATCAAAGCAAGACATTCCTAGAAGGCGGCACGCAAGAATGCCACTTGCCAGCGAGCAAACTATGACTCAGATCCCACAATGACAATTCTTTTAGAAGCCTAAATACCCACTTTCCCTGTAGGCTTCCGGCCCAGACATTAACCTTGCTCATCAGAAAGACTAGGATAACACAAGTGGGATTCTTGCATAGCTATGGAAAATCCCAGATTCTGGCCTCAGAAAAGGATCTGATGCTGATGGGTTTACTGGGTTTTTGTCCAAAGTCACTCAGCCATCCGTATACTGCAAGGCATATGTTCTTTCTTCCCTCAGATGGCCAATATTAAACATCTTCTCACAGTGGCAAATTAGAAAGGAAGAACCCAGAACACTCTAGTGCCAAATTATGTCTAGGATTTAGGAGCTGATCAAACTCCTAAAATAAAATTTGATTCCTCCTTCCCCCCACCCCCCGACTATTTATAATATTTATTCTTTACTTCTCTTGCAACAGACCAACCAGTTTCAGTCTCTCATGAACTAGTACGAATCCACAATGTCTGGGCTGCAGGCACCAGAATGGGAAAGTTTTCATTCAAGCCCAAATCTTTTCACTGAAATTTAAAATTAAGTCATGGGGACATTCCTTCTGATCTTAGGCCTTGCTGCTCCGAGGCCTGGGTGACAGGTCTGAGGCGACTTGGCAGTTCCCTTTTCAGGGGATGCATTTCCAAACCATCGCATCACATTCTGAAGTGTCAGCCTGTTGAACACTGGCATTTTACTCTCACGACCAGACGCTTTTCATTGAGGAAGGCTCTGCAGTCCTCGGACATGACACACTGACTTGAATAGAACCCATGATGTCATTTATCTTGTGACACTGCCTCTATAAAGTTTTTGGCCAAGGGTTTCTGTACCGCTAAAGTTAACACTTCTCATTTTTGCCATTCCTCTAGGGCTGTGTGGGGACACTCTTCAGGGAAAGGGATAATCAGATCCTTAGACACAGATGCTTGTCTGGAGAAAGGTTTTCCCCAAGTGGGAAGAAAGCACTCCTGTTCCACAAAGAGGCGTCAGACAGGAAAGGTGTGAGGTTACCTGACTCTACAAGGCTGCTGTTGCCACCGGTGAATCATTGAAATTGCCCTCATAGTTTTGGCTAAAGAAAAAGGACAGTTTACAGTTGTCAAAACGATCTGTAACAAAGTCAAATATTTTCATCTAACCTACATCCTTTGGAATGACAGGTCTGAAAGGTTCTATCACTTTGACTATTAACTCAGATGACATGAGTGATAGATTAGGTTCAACTAATAATAAATTTGAGCACCTGTATGCTTTAGGAAAATTTAAAATGTACCATCTCTTTTAGAAGGGATGAGTGGATGCAATAGATTCTGGTCCCTTTAGCACAGTTGTTCCCAAACCTTTGCCTGTATGACACAATTTTGAGACTAAAATGGAATTCTATTTACCCCAGACAGCAAATAAATGCAAGGTACATCCAATTACAATCAGGACTGCGAAACTGTCCTTAAATGGCATAACTCAAGGTCCCAACACTTAGCTTGAGAACCTCTAATGCTAGTATGCTGCTTTTAGGAACTCTTCCTACAGAACTACTCTAACATTCACACTGTGCTGTGACTAGCTGAACACTATAATTTCAAGTCTCCCAAAGCAGGAGAGGACTAGAAAACTTACTGTCTGGAAATTCTACCATCATCAGCCGAAGGCCAACCCAAAGAGCATCCAAGTAGGTTTGCTCATTTTCTAGCAAGAAAACCAGACACTGGCTATTGTGGGAGGCAGCAATGCTCTAGGTTTCAGGAGCAGCGTGTACTAAACTACTCGGTCACTTCACAGGAGTCTGATCTTTTTGGAGAAGGAAAGAGGCTGCTCCAGTTAGAGGCATTCATTCCTAGTGGGCCCACCACCAAAGCTTCTGAACAAGCCATGCTGCACACTCCAGAGATCTTCTGACCACTCTATAGGAAAATCCCCCTGGTTTTAGAATGTGGCACTGGGGTAAGGGAATGGGGGAGATGGAGAATTCCTTTATCTTTAAACAAATTCTCTCCAGAAAATGCAAACTTACCAGGAAAAACTAAGCGAAAAATATTCCTGGCAAGAATTTATAGACCAGTCAATAGGGTCCAGAGCGATTCTGCGGAATAAGAAAAGCATTTGCTCTTGTCTCATTCTGCCCCGGATAACGAGCTGTCACCATCCCAGCAACAGACAACACAAGCACCATTAAGAGGAATCTTAAACACTGTGGAAAATCACTTACACTCATCTACAAGCATGGCATAAAGCAGGATAAGAAACTTAATGCAGGCAACTAGCATTCCAGTTAAGCCCCAAAATTTAAAGGGAGCAAAGATGAGTAGGGAAACCATCTTTAATTGGAAGCCAACAAACTTCTGCAGCAATAAGCCAATGTGAGAGAGGTTTGAAAGCTACACAACCACAAGGTTTCAATACGCAAAACAAGCAAATGCACTCATTCACTAAAGACTCAGGAGACCTACTACCAAGAACTCCCAAAACTAAACGTTCAGGGTGAGATTGTTGGAACAGATTTGCTACACTGGATCAGGCTTATGGCACACCTACCCCCCTATCCTCTTTCTCGGTGGTTCTCAAAATGGGAGGGCACGGAAGGTAGGCAGGAAGTGAGAGTGAAAAGGAGTATTAGCTGGCAAAACACCTAGCTCCTCTCTGACTGAGCTAGAGGGAATCTCAAAATGACGGGGGTAGCAAGAGGAAGAGAGAGTCAGAACAAGGAGGAGAGAAAGAGGGGGAGCAACAAGAGAGTGGGAAGAAGGGGAAGAGAGAGGGAGCAAGGCGTGGCAGGTAGAAGGGCCTCAGCTACCGCAAACAAGGGAGGAGGGAGTGCAGTGCAAAGAATTTGAGAACCACTGCTGTGACAGTGGCCAGCACCTGATGTTTCAGAGGCAAAGGACCCCCATAATATAATAATCAGCCCCAATAAATTCTTCTCCTCTAGGCTTTATATTCCTCCAAAAAAATCTGGTAGCATTAACTATTCTAGCTTGAAATATTCTTGTCATTCATATACATGTTGAGTTCTTCCTTTAATTTTGCTAAATTCTAGGCCTCAACCATGCCCAGCGGTAGCATTTCCACAAGCCCAACTACTCACTGTGTGAAAGAGCATTCCCTTGTGTCAGCTTTGAATTGCCCCCACTGTATTATTATTTATACCGCTCCAGAAGTGTCCCTGCACTGTACTATCAGTAGTTGTACACAAGTCCCTACTCCAAAGGGCTTACAATCTGGGGAAAGACGAGGGAGAGGCGAACATCAGGAGAGGCCTTTAACCGAGTGTTTCCTTTTTATTGTAATGCGAGACAGACAGAACATTAGCTCCAGCTACACCTTTTCAATGTTACATTTCTGCATGCATCTTTATCGCTTCCCTTCTTGTTCTTCTCCTTTCTATCCTAGCTTTTCAATCTCTCTTCACACGAGACTTTCTCCGAGCCGTTTTGTTGCCCTTCCCTGAGTTCCCTCCCATCTGCAAGCAACATTTTTTTTTTAAAAAAAGACCAATACTGCACATACTCTTCTAGATGAGAAGAACAATTGATTTGCACACTGAATTCTATTTTTCCCCATCCTATTTATTATGAAATCTAACATCTCATTTGCTTTTTAAACCTCAGGTACACATTAAGTAGATGACCTCATTGCGCTCTCCTCAGTGATAACCTGGTCCCTGTTGCTACCGACCGCAGACACTCCTAGAAGGTACGCGAGTAATTAACATTATTTCTACCAATGTGCACTTACGTTTATCTATACTAAATTCCATCTGTGATCAAGTTGCCCATTTGCCTAGTTTGGGCAGTCCTTTTGAATCTCATTCATCTTCTCTAGACCAAACAATCTCGTGTTTGGAAAATTCTACTATTCACACCTTCTCCCCATTCATTAACCCTGTATATTAATATAACAATTGGCCTAATATGAAACACTAAAGCAGGGATTCTCAACCTGGTGCTCAGGAGCACCAGAGCGCTCTGGGCAAGGAGTGACAATGCTCCCCAAGCCAGCTGTCAGTAGTGCTCGGGAGCACTTTGAAACAGTCCTCAACTGGATTTAATTTAATTTAATTGCAGGGGCGAGATTTATTCTGTGCATATTTATGCAAATCATTCATGCAAATTATGCAGTGCTCCCCCCAAAAACAGAGAAATACTTTTACAGTGATTTTTGTGATCATCTGCCCATGCAGCTCTAACAGTGTGTCAAATGTGTCTTTTTAGAATTCTCAGATTTCAAAGTCCAAATTTAACAAAATACTATTAAAAAAACTTCCAACAACATTTCCCATGCCTGCTCCCCGCCCCATGAAAAAAGGCCTCTATGTAATAAGCATTCTCCCTACTACTACAGACACTCTTGAATTTTTGCCTGTCCTGCGGATATATGCAGAGGACAGGAAGCAGATAATAATTACTGTCACTTAACATATAGCTGCTGGCAAAGTAAAGTGAGCATGAAGGAGGTGTGTGTAACCACAGGAAGCTATGACAAACACCTTCTTATCATACCTGAGAACTAAGGTGTGGCCAGAAATGATGACTCAAAGCTTGATCAGTTCTACACACAGGTAAGAACATGCAAGGCTTTAGTGAGTCAGAACAAGCATTTCCTATTACAAATACAAGGTATGTCACAGATTACCCCCAAGAGCAAAATGTACTGGATAAGGGACAGCAAGGAGCGGACAGGAGGGCCCCAGAGACAGAGAGAAGTGCAAGGGCACTGGTCCAGTGAGTGTGCAGTGCCCATGAGAGAGCAGGATTTGGCCTCCAGGCAGTTCTGATCTGCTCCGTATCTTTGATGGTATCTCAGCTTCCCACTCCTGTTATGGATGCGGTTACACTCGGTTTCGAAAATCACAGAGAATCTTTCCAATTTCATAGCGAGCCATTTCCAAATTACTTATAAAAGACAGAGGGTGTTTTCAGACGTGACGGTGACATGGATTAATCTGCTTTAGTGCGGATTAATTTGGGTGCCACCATCACGTTTGAAAGCAGCCACCAGATGCTACCATGGTCTGACTCCTGAACATTGCGGAGCTTGCCCCAGGCTGTGACTTGGGGATTTCCTCGAGTCACAGCCCAGGCTAAGCTCCACCATGGTTGGGAGCCAGTTGCCCGACCTGGAGTAAGGCGGGCCATCATGTCCGATTGTCTGCTTTACTTACTGAGATTCAGGGGTGGCGACGGGGGCTGGGGGCCCTGGCAACCGTCATTGGCTGCCTGTCAGCCGGGGCGCTACATGCAGCGCAGGGGCACGTCCATGCATCTCCCCATCCCCAACCTGGCCGCCATAACATTTGTTTGGTGGCTGGGCCGAGTCCCGGCCGGAGTGACGGCTTCTGCCATGGACCAGAGCAGTCCATGTTCGTGGCAGCAGCCCTCACATATGCAAGCACCCAGATTCTAGTATTATCAGAGGAAGAGACAGCAACCAAATGGAACATTATTCCAATTAAGAAGTCATGTTAAAGAAAGGGGGAGGGCACAATTCTCAAACCAAGGTGCGTAACACTTGGCCGTTAAGTCATATTTAGGCACTTAAATAGAAGTAGCTTTTAATTTCTAATCAATTTAACTTTCTCACTCTCCTGCACAAAAATGCAGGAAGGGGAGCCAACTCTAGAGGGGAAGGTGTGTTTGTTTTGAAAAGTTATTTCCATTGATGGAAACATGGCTGTGATTAAACTTGTATTTCCATAAAACCTACTACATTCTGGGAAAATCTGACCCAAGAGGATCTCATTAAAACAACTCTCCAAATTTTTTGTGTGTCACTGAAATATACATACATGATTTTTAAAATGTTTATACACCCAAACACAGGTGGGGTGGCTGGAACAGTGTTGGATCTTTTAGGGGATTTTAATGTATTTTAATGTAGTTTATATTGTTGTTAGCTGCCCTAAGTCTGCAGAAAAGGGTGGGATAAAAATGTAATAAATAAATAAGTAGATAAAAAGGTGGGAAAACTAGGGAAACATTTTAAATTCTACCCTCTTTCATGTTTTCACTGTTCTGTTGTCCGTAGGATTTTTAAACCTTCAGCTTGCATGAAACGTTGGTCCATATGGCCAGGGCAGGCTTCAAAAGGCAGAGGTGGGTCCACGGTATGTTTTTATGTGACCCCTTTCCCCTTCCTGGATCTGGCCCTTGGATTCAGTTCCTACCTCCAATGACTGAAACACTGAGCTCAAGGGAAGGGAGTAAAGATGAGGGCATGCAAACAAGGATAGGGGACAGTTCGATAGCACAGATCCATGATTTGGGCCCTCCTTTCCTTGAGTGCATCCCTTAAGCACCCTCGCCCCAACTTCTGTGTGGCCCTCGGAACTTGTGCAAGTTTCAAGGTGGCCCCTTGGGAGGGAAAAGGTTCCCCAGCCCTGCTTTCAGGGTAGGTGAAGTAGGCAGTCCCCCCCAGCCCCACAGAAGAGGTTAAAGCATGACATGCAGCGTGCCTGGCACTCACCCACAGTTGCAGAGTTACTGCTGGCCAAGCTCCTGTCACTGCCGTGAGTGACACATGCGTGCAGAGAGACGAGTAGTGGGTAGAAGTAACTCGGAAATCTAGCTCTCTGAAGAATGAAAAGCTGGATGCTCATTCTTCTGAGAGCTTTTTTTGGGAGGGACAAAAGGTTAGGACAAGTGCTCCGTTCCTTTGCAGGAAAGATTCACACTAAGCTAGCAACAAATTTAATTTGGTTCCCAACATGTCCAAGTTCAATAAATTGCCATCTCAAGTTAAATCAAATGACCAAATTAAGCACACATACATACACTCCCTCAAACAGCCAACTACACTTCTTCACTCCAACACGTCTAATTTAGCCCCATCGTCTCTGGACCCAGTTCTGCGTCCATTTCCCTGTCTGGCCTGGCACCTTTAAATGCAGCAACACCACCACTGCTACTCCCTCCACTGCTGCGGTTCTCACTATTGCTGGACTCCCTACTCACTCCTATTGCTACGTCTGCTGCCACCATCAATCTCCCCAGGTGAGAGACAGCGCTACTCTGCTCTCCTCTGACATTTGAATGTCCCCAGCTGTGTGGAAATTCAAATCCCAGAGGGGAGTGTCTATATGTTAATGCTAGAAGTCTAAAAAGTAAGATGGGAGAATTAGAGTGTATGGCGCTAAATGAAGATCTAGAGACATTATAGGCATCACAGAGACCTGGTGGGATGAGGATAACCAATGGGACACTGTAATACCAGGGTACAAGATATATCAAAAGGACAGAGGAGATCGTGTTGGTGGTGGGGTGGCTCTGTATGTTAAGGACAGCACTGAGGCAAGTAGAATAAAATTTTTACAGGATGCAAACTGTTCCGGAACCAACGAGTGGAGGAGCCACTTTAGATCTAGTTCTAAGTGGCACATGGGAACTAGCGCAAGGAGTAACTGTGGCCGAGCCACTAGGCAATAGCGATCATAATATAATCAAATTTGACATAGTTGCTGGAGGGAGAAAGTTAATTAAAACTACAGCACTGGCTTTTAACTTTAAAAAGGGAGACTATGCCAAAATGAGGAAGCTAGTTAGAAAAAAACTAAAAGTCACAGTTGAAAGGCCTACATGTTTGCAGGAGGCATGGAGGCTGTTGAAAAGCACCATCTTGGAACCCCAGATTGCATGCATCCCACAAGTTAAAAAAGGTAGCAGGAGGACTAAACGTCTACCACTGTGGCTAAATGGAGATGCAAAGGAGGCGATTAGAGCCAAAAAGGCATCCTTTAAGAAATGGAAAGCTAGCCCCAATGAGGAAAATGCAAAGGAGCATAAACACTGGCAACGTAACTGCAAGGTGTTAATAAGGCAGGCCAAGAAAGAATTTGAAAGGAGACTTGCTAAAGAGGCAAAAACAAATAATAAAACCTTTTTCAAGTATATCAGAGGCAAGAAGCCTGCTAGGGAGTTGGTTGGGCCATTAGATGACCAGGGAGCAAAAGGGGCACTCAGGGAGGACAAGGACATTGCAGACAAGCTAAACTAGTTCTTTGCTTCGGTCTTCACTGTGGAGGATGTTGAGGAGATACCCACACTGGAACCCTACTTTGTAGGTGATGAATTGGATGAACTGTCACAAATCCTGGAAACTACAGACCAGTAAGCTTGACTACTGTGCCGGGCAAAATGGTGGAAACTAGGGGTGGGCGTGTTGGTAAATCCGGTATCCGATAATGCCGGTACTGGGCGTACCGGCATTACCCGAAATCCGGTCCCGTTACCGGATTCCCGGTACCGGATTTTTTTTACATTGCAGCCATTTAAATGAATGGCTGCAATGTAAAAAGTCCCACCAAAAAAGTTTTTAAAAAAAAACCTCCCCGAGTCCAGGCTGCGCGGGTGGAAGGGGGGACACCCCCC
>QEPC01004474.1:1561259-1604154 GCA_003113815.1 Sphenodon punctatus
TAGGTTGGGGCTCTTCAGCTTGGAAAAGAGATGGCTGAGAGGAGATATGATAGAGGTCTATAAAATCATGAGTGGTGTGGAACTTGTAAACAGGGAACGGTTATTTACCTTCTCAACTAGTACTAAAACTAGGGTACACTCCATGAAACTCACAGGTGGCAGAGTAAAAACAAACATAAGAAAGTATTTTTTCACTCAGCGTACAATTAGGTTGTGGAATTTATTGTCAGAGGATGTGGTCAAGGCCAGCAGTATAGCTGAGTTTAAAAGAGGTTTGGACAAGTTTCTGGAAGATAGTTCCATTAGCAGCTACTAGCCAGATAGGATTGGGGAACAAAACCCGTTACTGTCGGGAGCCCGGGGATGACCCACAGGGAATGGATAGCATGGTGACCTGTTGGGTGCTTCTCCTAGGCCCCCGTGATTGGCCACTGTCCAAGACAGGATGCCGGGCTCGATGGACCGTTGGTCTGATTCAGTATGGCACTTCTTATGTTCTTATGAGCAGAGATGTTAATACACTAATAGGCAAACAACTATGTGCACCACTTCAAGGCCTTACATTAATAAAAAATCAATCAATCACTAATCAGAAAGATTATTCTAAACTAAGAGACAAATCCTGCAAATATTTCAAGATTGTTAACCCAAAATTCAAAAATTCAGCAGAGTCCCCAAAATCATGATACTGGCTCAAAAATAAAACATGGGTCTTGTTTATTTTGTCTACGGATTTTTGAGCTTTGCTGCTCTCACACAGCAGATAAGTGCCATAATGTAGCCGCAACAATGACTAAAAACTTTTATATAAAAAATGAAAGATTCATAAAGATTCATAATTGTATCACATATTTCACAATTTTAGATTTGGAAGAAACTTCCGAAGTTACAAGATTTACGATGAAACAACCAAAGTTGGCAACCCTGATCCTTCTATGGGTAGAAACAAACATGACAATGGCCCACTGTGGCCTGGGACTCATCTGCACTTATGGTCCCGCACCGCCAAGTGCACCGGGGAGGGTAGGTGGCTGTCCCAGGCTGCGTCGTTGGGAAAATCTCCAAGGTGCAGCCTGGAACAAGGGCCGCTCACGTGGGCCTTCACATTTGCTTGTTCCCACTGTCGCCACGGCTGTGCGCCATGGTAGGGGAGCGGGTTGCTGCGAGAAAGGCGGGGTGACGCAGTGGGATGGCTCTCCGGCCGCCCGGGTCACAGGCACATTTGTTTCATGCTGTTTACCAACCCAGTGAGTGACAGCTGCGGTTTTCTGCTGCAGGCCAGGCCGGGGAGCCGCCACACCGCCTGCACATTTGGTTTTACCCTATGAGTGACTTCATAAATGTGATTATCCTAACTGCAGTGAAAGCTATATTCTAGTGTTGAGATTTTAAAAGCAGGGCCTCAGGCAGACTAAGGCAGCTATGGTTCAGATAAGCAAGCCAGGACTCTCATCTTTCAGAGGTTATAAAAATCTCCAATTTATATCCATGAACCTTCAAGCCTTTTATTTGTGCACCATTCAATACTGGCCTTGCTTTACTGGTACTTCTAAAATCACCAACAAAACATTTTTCTATGGAAATCTGTTACGGATTCATACATTTTAAGGCCAGAAGGGACTGTTTTGATCAGCTAGCCTGAATTCCTGCATAGCACACAGAAGTATTTCATTCCCAGTCAGTCAGGACAGAGAAACTAACTTCTTGACTTACATCATGGTTTCTATCAGGCAGCTGCTTCATTTATGGATTGTGTAGCTGTGATCAGATAAGAAGAACTTTCTGTCACCACAGGTAAAGATACCTTCTCCTCCCTTGTCCTACCCTGGGTGTTACCATGAATATAGTCAAAACTGGGAGGAAAATATAAGCAGTATTATCAGTCCTGCAATAAAGCCTTTCATTTTACTCTGCCATAAAACAGCCTTGAATAAATACCACTTGCTCAGGATGGCTGTATTTGATTGACAAGTAAGCAAGATAAATACGGAGCAGAACTAAGAAAGAGATTCTCCATCTGGAGCGTTTAATTCAAAAATGGATGTCTTCCTGAAATATAAGCTTAGAGCTTCTATGGCCCACATCATGCAGGAGGTCAGACTAGATAATCCAATGGTCCCTTCTGGTCTCACCATGATTGGATTTTGTACATGGGTCAGGAAACCTCATGACAATTTTACACGGCTGCCTTGAATGAAAACTTCCAAATTACAATATGACCACCTGTTCATTTCCCTGTAATTTTATATACATCAGATTTTTGGCTGCAGACAGACATTAAACTTTAGTCATACAGCGTCAGTCAGCTTTGCAAGGAGTGCAAGGAGTATTAATATTTGGGACATCTGAGACACAAAACAACATGTTCATCAGCATTTTAAAAACAGAAATCCCATTCAATGAGAATGACAGCAGGTTTCTTTTGCCCTTTCTATGAAGGAATTAAATTCAAAAAGTTGCAGACGGCAAAGGAAGCTGCCTCAGAGCAGCCTCCCCCTTATTTGTTATTTTTAGCAATTTAGTCTGACAACGCCCGACAACTAAACATGCCAAGAATAGTGGTAGGGAAGGGGATTATCAGATACTACCAGTGAAAAAACACAGCGATAATCATTTCCTCCACCCTGAAGGAAGAAGCATTTTCCATGTCTTTCTAGCATCACAGAGTTTGGTCTTTTTAAAATGCCACATTTAAAAACAAACTCCAACTAGTACCACAGTGGAAACGATAACATTCCCTGAAACAAAGCATTGTTGTTCTACCACATGCATATCAGGTTTCCTTAAAAACAAGGGGAAAAAACATTACTTGGATATTTTTTCCTAGTGCAGCACAAACACCGTTGAGCAAATAAGGGGGAGTGCTCACCCTTTTAGAACGCTTTCAAAATAGATTTCACACAAACCTAAAGTTAATCATAACAAGAGAACTGATATCATCAAGGATGGAAAAAATTCATTTGCTTCTGCTGAGTAGGAAGATTCCCTTGGAAAGCACAGAAATCTAAACCACTGGCAGAATTTATGGTACATCGGTTAGGGTGCTAGCCTGGAATCAATCAATATTTATTTATTGTTAGCTACATGGCCTTAACAATGTTCCAAATCATACACACAAAAAAGAGTATAAATAAAACATCAATAAATCGACCCAATGGCCATGTTGCCATGGACCTTTAAAACAGGTAAAAACCTTTAAAACAAAAACGAACATATATATATATATATATATATA
Organism: Sphenodon punctatus; assembly: GCA_003113815.1. NCBI lineage: Eukaryota > Metazoa > Chordata > Lepidosauria > Sphenodontia > Sphenodontidae > Sphenodon > Sphenodon punctatus. The sequence continues at coordinate 1,564,495 of QEPC01004474.1, forward strand.
TATATATACACACATACACACACACATATACCATGCAATATATCATCTATTTACAAGGAATAATTTCAATGCTATTGTACTTTGGTACTTCGGAATAGGGGTACCATAAGGAATACCATTGGGAATACCAACAACTGGCTACCGGGGAAAGCCTAATCAAGTGTACTAACCTGTCGACCCACTGAGCACATGCACCTCACAATCCTTCTCCAGTCTCCTACGCGTTTTGGCAATTCTACAGGCATAAATAGCCACTAATTTGGAGCACGCAGGAACCTTGTCGCCTAATAAATACAGTAACTGTTGAATTTTCGGCCAGGATGAATCTCAGCCAATATTATCTTGCAGATAAATACGTCGTTCCTCATACAAGGGGCATTTCAAAAAGGTAATGCCCCAGATCTTCCACCTCCTGCCCACATAAACAAATCTGTTCAAGGAGAGGGACACCTTTATACCTACCCTCTACTACTGCCGTATGCATTGTCTGGAATCGTAAGCTCGTCATGGCCTTCCTAAGGGAGGGGTCCAACAATAAATCGATATATGCAGCCCCTCACCTAATAGAAACCAAATATTTATAGTAGGGGGAGGTCCAAGAGCTGGCAATCCTGGCCCTTAGGTTTTGTCTATCTATATCCCAAACCCTTTGTTTGAGTTCTTAATGACCAATCTACTTGGTTTATCCCAGAGGTATTCCTCCGAGAAGCCCAACAAAAGGAGACGCTTCTTCACATCTACCCACCAATGATCCCTACCCCCCACTTTAGCCTGTCATTTTTCATTCATGGCCTGAGCCACCAGAGAGTCCGGTACATCCTTTATTTTTCCCCCAAATGACAATTTGTGGATTACTATAGGAGCTGCTACAGAAGAGCTACCCAATTCGAGGTTAATCAGTGCCGAACTGGTTGATGGAGGAAGTGCCAGGATCCACCTCCATAGAGAATTAAGGACTGGTTCAAGGTACTTATTAATTATTATTATTATTATTATTATTATTATTAACAAACATTTATATAGCGCCAGCAGTGTACCTGGCACTTTACAAAGTAATAAAATAGACACGGTCCCTGCCCCTAGGGCTTACAATCTGAGAGACAGGAGCTGGGGGAGAGACTTAGGAAGGGGAACAGAGGGAGAGACAAGGGGTCTAACATTCATGAAGATGCGAGGTCTCAAGTGCTTGGATTCTTGTTCCGCGATATCCTAGATTGGAGCACCGTACAGCCTGGAATCTAAAAGACCCATGTTCAAGCGTCCTTTCTGCACTAGTTTCCTTTGGGACTCTGAGTAGATAAGAGACAGCTGTCGTGTTGGACTCAAATGTAAGAGATGGAGACAAGGCCATTCAGATGATGTCTTTCATTGGACCAAATTCTGTTTGTGAGGGTATGCAAGCTATCAGGTCATACAGGGCTTCTTACATGCCTGAGAAGGAACCAAGTACGGCCTCAAAGCTTGCAAAATCTCACCAACAAAAGTTGGTCCAACAAAAGAAATCATCTGAACTATTGTGACTCCATCTTTTGAGTGGTTAGGCAACTCAAGCACTGTGCTATACAAGTGCCAGTCCTTCCATGTCTTAGATCTCCAGGTGTAAAATAGAGAGAACAGCACTATCGTACTTTAGAAGGAGGTTATGGAGATAAATACATGATTATGAGGCTTTTTAATCCCTCATGATTTCAAAAATATAATTTCCAAAGTGTTAGAATCTGGGACGGGCAGGAGAGCCTGAAGATCCCATCCTCTGGAGAGACTTGTAAGAGGTTTTGAGGTGGGGTTTGGTTTGGTTTGGTTTGGTTTGGTTTGTAAGGTATACTGCGCAGCAGTCTGAATGTTGTCGGGACTATAGTCTACAGTATTTCAGCAGGTCCAGAGAGATTTATTTTTTTATTTTTGTTTAAAATGAATGTGCTTGTTTGCTTGATTATGATTTGGGGGTATGGTTGTTTTATACTCAAGGGTTGAGGAGGCTGGGGGGTGGTCAATAATAGTATGGAATTTGGAAGACTGAGCCTGTTGTGGGAATAATTTGTATAAATGTCCCGCGCTGGAATTAGGGACGTAAACGTACTTTGTAACCTCCTTTGTTTGTCATGGATGGTTCAACTAAATAAAGTTAAATTGGAAAAAGAAAAGAAAGAATCCAGATGTGCATGGAATGTAAAATCAACGTAGTGCTGCTTGGAAGCCTGCACACAAACAGCTCTATCCTCTGTGCCACTGCGCAGACCTTCACCAACAGCAGCTTTGTGAAGTTACCCCCCCAAAATGTCAATGTTAACACTGCTGCTCCAGTTAGCTACCAGCAGCAACTGAGCCAAACCCAGAGCTACTTACAGAGACGTGGAACTCCCCACAAACGGCAGAAGTAAAATTAATAGTGATTCCTTCCTCCTCACTGATTCTTGCAGCAATCAGAGGATTGGGGTGGAGAGAAAGTGTCTCTTTTAACAGCCCACGGTATGAGAGTGGAGGTTCAAGTTTAATTAGATATTAGTTAGCCAGAGGTCAAAACTGAAGTGCCAAGCACAGGTCCCGGCACAGCCTACTTACTGGTCGACATCCCTAGAGCCTAATTCTTCCCAGCACATGAAGATTGCAATGGTTGTGGGGATGGTGCCCAGCGTATAGTTCATGGACCTGGTAAAATGCAACAAAACCCCAAAACTACATTTCTGTAATTTTGTAACAATATACAGAGCCATCAAAAAGTCAGAAATTCAGATTAACTCTATTTTGGACCATAAAACAATGCAGTGAAATACCTAAACCAATTTTAATAATCCAAAGCAAGGGTTTCTAACTCTTGACTGTGACGTTGGCTTTAGAATGACTTCATGGAAATCTCTCAAGTCTCACATTAGTTTCACATTCTACTCCACCTTCCATCAGGTAGTTTCACCATCAGAGAAATCCCCACCATCTAGACCAGGAAAGCCATCCTCTACCTTGGCATCAGGTATTTCCCATAAAACCTTCTGTTCTCAGTAAGCCTTGGTTTGGGGGGTGGGGAGAGAGGATCCCAAACCCTTGCACACATGGGATATGCACGTGTAGTGTGTGTGCATGCAGTTTAGACGTGGTTTGCACACAGCTTGCACATGGGCTAACACAGGTTTACATGCTTTCTGCGTGAGGCTTGTGCGCAAGATGTGAGCATGCGGTTTGCACAGCGGGTGGGGTTTGGGATCGAGCCCAATGCGAGACTCATCTTTTTTCCATGACAAATGCCAATTTACAGCATTACAGCTTTCTCAAAAAGGTTTGTCAGCAGCTAAATATGTGACAAGTGCATTAGACCAAGTCAGGATACAAAGCAAACCACTGTGGAAGTTTTAGACTATTTGGATAGCAAAATAAAAGATGCAAAATAAGAGAATACAATAGGCAACCATCTCCTGTGATCAGTCACTGCTTTCAGTAAAGACAATTCAGTGGCAATAACCACTGGCCAAAGGCTTTGAGAAGCTTCAAAAGCAGAAAAAACATCAGTCAAAGGACCAGCTCTGAAGTGCTGCCTAAAATGTACGAAGGCTATAATTTAAGAGGAAACACCCTTCTGCTGAGCTCAACAATCTAAAAGTTGAGAAGGTTAAGAGTTATTTCCTGCCAAGAACAAAAACAGAAATACAGTGTAAGTTGTGGTTGCTGAAAAACGATTGGTCAGTTTCACAAGTCTGCACGGGAGCCCAATACTCATTAAATAAAAGTCTCTAACAGCTTTAACACTAGGAAGGAACACTACTGTTACTGAGAAATGTTACAGCTGTTTTCTTTCATCCTCAGAACCGCTACAGTGTGCTACCAATGATGACGTTCTAGTGGGACAAGACTGCCTGGCCCTTGTCTACACTAGGACTTGCCCTTTTCCACACCAGCATTTCCACTGGTGCAGCCGTTCTCCCTCTATGGAATAAGCCCTAATGTTTAATAGAAGATTTAAGAAATCCATTTATAGTTAATGCGTCTGTGGCTGTGATCCTTGGCAAAATGGAAGCTCTCCCTTGTACTTATCCATTCCTGCTTTTTGTTATTTATGTATTATTGTCTAATTATGACAGTTTATGGTGGGAAGAGAACAATGGAGTTTGGTGATTTGGGGGGGAGAGTGGGGTTCTTATGCCACAGTGCAGGAGGGTTGAGGGTGGGATTTATGCCACAACTGCCTTCTGACACCGCTTTTAGACGAGGCACTGAACAAGCGCCTCTCGAGCCACGTGTTAAGGGGGAAGCCGGCCGCACTGCCGGAAGTAATGTTCTCCCCATTGCCGGAAAGACGGCGGCCGGAGACGCGGCGCTTTGCAGACGCATGTTCTAGAGACCTGAAAACTGAGGTCTCTAGAACGCGCCTCTGCAAAGCGCCACGTCTCCAGCCGCCGCCATTGCCGGCAATGGGGAGAACGTCACTTCCGGCAGCGCAGCGTGGCTTCTCTCTTAACGCACTTTTCAGCGCCTCGTCTAAAAACAGTCTGAGAGGGGAGGGTACAGGCATGGTGTTGAGGGTAGTGCGAATGTCACAGCCCCCTGGGGGAGGGGGGAGGAGAATGACATGCAGGGAGAGATTTTTATGGGCATGGTAATCTAAATGGTAAATCAGGTTACTTACAAAACATGGCTGGCACCATGAACACCTTGGCTGACAAGCGGTCGCTGAAATTCTCAATTCTATTTCAGAGAAAGCTTTTTAAAACAGAGATAAATATGGTATTAACATGTCTGCAGTTTTTCTTCTAGATCCCTGAAGTGCATGTCCACCCATGTTGTCCTTGGCAGCACAATTAAGGAAGCCGAGTCTCCACTTGATCAGTACGTGCTAATTCTCCAAAAATGTTACCCTCCCTCATATCATTAGCACAGTTGCCCCCGGACATATCCATCCTATCCTTTCCATTCCAAATAGAGACAGTTTAAAATAGATGCTCCAAGAGTAGGATATTGTTGGGAGATTGCCCTCAAGGAGGTTCCATCTTTTATGAAGAGAGTTTTATAGCAAGAATTTACCCCCTGCGAAAAGCACTGCCAAGGTGAAGTTAAAGCGGCACATCTCAATGGCTTAGGTACGTATTACTTGGCAAGAACATTAAGAATTTTTAAAAAATTAAATGGTAAAAACCAAAGAAAATGCACAGTTAAGATTGCACTTCTCAAACAAGGCATCCTAATGCTATTTGAACCGTGGTTCCACACCATCTTCTCTCCCTAGAAAGAGCATCTTCTAGCTCAGATAGCTGCTCTGATAGAAAGCAATGTTATCTAAAATACTTTTCATATCAATGCTGTAGGTAACATCTTAAGAAATATGTTAAAGTTATGAAACTGGTGTTTGGGGAAGAATACTCTAGGCTGGAAATTTTGGAGTTTGAGAAACATGCAGGGACCCGTGTTCACTGCATTTTCCCTACTGCCACTAATGGGAGAAAACATAGTGAATACAGTTCCCTAGAAATACATTGCATGGGACCAGCTGAAATTAGACGCTGTCTGCTCAGAACGAAACTGTCCAGCCAGTTGTGACTGAATCAGCTCAGTTTTGATGAATGGGGCACTTGAGTTTACCCCAGACACAACACAATTAATTTTAGAGACAAATCACCTTGGCTTTTTGTATGTTCCGAACAATGAGCTATACAAGATTCTGACCCTCCTTAAACAGGATCGAAGAAAAGTGAAGTTTGTCTGGAGGTCTATAGGAGACTGGAGAAATATTCTTAAGGGTAAAGCTAGAAAGGGGTCCTTTCAGCTGACCATGGCTCACTGAACACTGGTAGCTGGCTAGCCAAAGGACCCACCCACCAATCCAATGCTCACTACTGGCAGTGCAATGGCCAGTTGCAAAGGGAGATGCTGTTCACAGAGACTGAACAGTTTGAAGGTTCTTGCCAAGGATCCACCTGACACTCTCCAAAGGTGTCTTCTGTCTTGATTCTGAAACACTCCTGAGGGATTCCTGAATGCTCCCTCTAAGGATCCCTTACAGAGACGCTGAACTTCTGCACCACAGGAACCAAAGATGTATAGTATTGGGTGTCTGGTTAAAAGTCATGTCTTTTCTGTACTGGTTTAAAACTTCCTTTTTCCTAGACCTGCTTTTTCTTAGTAAATACTGTCTTCAGGAAAAGCAGCATTTCATCTGCTTCAAGGTTTTTATTTAAAACTTTGAACTGTGCTCAAGTGCCTCTAAAAGAGAGGCAACCAAGGCACACTTGTGGGATACTGTTAAAAGGGGGAAGACTGCTAAGGAGGGGGGGTGGAGAGGGAAGAAACTTGACGGGAGTGCAGTAGATTGAGAAGTCTCAATCACTTGTTGTTTTAACGCTCAACTTTCTTAATACATTTGCCCGAACAGAAAATCACCTGAGTGTAAACACTTCCGTACCCTAGAATGGAGTGGGTGCCAGCAATGGAAGGACAGGGTAGAAATGTGAGTGAGTCCCCCTGCCAGGTGCCAGGATAACAGTGTGTGTTTTGTGACAACTCCATCTGTAAGGTGGGATTTTATTCTGAAAACTGATTGTAGAAGAACTCCCCATATTCTTATTTCCCACATCTTTGCCCAATGCCTGTTCCAAATGCTTAACTGGTCGAAGAATAATGAACCGATTTTCAAAGGTATTGTGCATCTGTTATTCCCTCTTGAGTTGATCATCAGATGGGGCTGCTCACCCCTTGAAGTACCAACAAATACAACTATTTTTTGCTCCTATTAAGAGATGGCCAGTATGAGATTGTTATCTAGAGTCTAGGGGGCTTATACTTCATCAACAACATTCTTATCTGATTGCAGATTCTTATCTTTACTAGTTAGGGAGGTGAGAGCCCTACCTCAGCTTGCAGTTCTAAAGCCAGGTTTAGGGCTGGCAGCTGGGGAAATACCTTGCAACCTGAGTGGATATGACCTGGAGAGAGAGAGAGGGTGCTAGTTAGGTAGCTAGCTAGCTAGCTGCTGGAAGTCTGGAAAAAGATTTTTTTATTTTTCTTACCTTGATTTAAAATACACAGATGTAAAAGCACTGTTGATTTAGCCTTGAGGTATAAGTCAAGATCAGAATCATTGTCAGGGAGGTACATAGTTGACGTAAGTTTTTGCTACATCCAAGTTTTTTAAATTTTTTTTTAAAAATAATTCCTTGACTTCACTTCCACTTCATGTGCCTTAAGGAAGTTACCTTGATTGTTTTTTATCAAAACAAAACTCCCACAGTTGACAGTAAACACAATCCTTCAATGTGACTTTACAAAGCACAACTTCACTTTAGCACTTTGTATCACTATTTCTTTGAGTACACAGACAGTTGCTTTCTTTGTCTACTCTGACTATCAAAGCTCACACTAGTATCACACTAAACTGATTACTTTAGTCATCCTCACCATTTGCTTTGCCTGACAATACTTCTAAAGGAAAAAAAAATATTGTTCTTCACTCAAAATATTGATACTTATTTTATTTTTCAAATTTATATGCCGACCTTCCTACAAAGGATCAGGGCGGCATACAATTCATAAAACAATAATAAAATTCATACAGTAACACACTCCCTCCCTTCAAAACTCCCACCCTCCCAAATAACCCAACCAACTCTCATCCCCGCCCGCCAAATGCTCTTTCAAATAAAGAGGTTTTACACCAAAGATGCTCAGGCTCAAGAGAACCTCCCGGGGAAGGAAATTCCATAAAACTGGGACAGCAGTCGAGAATCCTGTGCACCCCTGTCCTACAGACAAAGGTAACTGATGGAAACTGCAACAGGGAGCACCCGGCCAACCGTAGGGGCCGCGATGGAATATGGTAGGACAGGCAGTCTCTTAGATATATGGGACCCAGACTGTTTAGGGCTTTAAAGGTCAAAACCAGCACCTTGAATTGTGCCTGGAATGCTATAGGCAGCCAGTGCAGATTTCGGAACACCAGCGTAATGTGCTCCCAGAGACTCATCCCCAAAAGAAGCCGAGTTGCCGAATTCTGCTGCAGTCTCCAAACAGTTATCAAGGGCATCCCCACGTAAAACGTGTTGCAGTAACCCATGCTTTCATCACCTCAAGGCTAGAAGACAGTGGCCAGATCCGAATCAGAAAGAAAAGGTTTCAGCCTGCTCACTAGATGGAGTTGGTGAAAACCACTCCTGGCCACCGCCACAACCTGACAATCCAGGCGCAAAGAGGAGTCCAAAAGCACTCCAAGCCTGTGAACCTGATTGACGACCAGAGGGGACCAGACCCCATCAATGACAGGTGTCCCAACTCCCTCCAAGCCACAGGACCAAACAACCATCATCACTTCAGTCTTGTCAGGATTCAGTTTCAAATCGGCTCACCCTCATCCAGTCCCCAACAACAGCCAGGCATAAGGGTAAGCACCAGGACTGCGGGACCTGGGTCAGATGAAAATGAGAGGTAGAGCAGAGTATCATCAGCATATTGATGAAACCTCACCCCAAACCTCTGAATGACCTCGCCCAGCAGCCTCAGATACACATTGAACAAGAGGGGAGACACACTAGAACCCTGTGGGACACCACAGTGGAGGTCTCGAGGGGACAACAAGCAACCACCCATCACCACCCGCTGGGACCTCTCTGACAGGAAAAAACAGAACCACTCAAGAATGGTCCCACACACCTCTGCTAGGTCCCGCAGTTGTGTCAACATCACCTCATGATCAACTGTATCAAAGGCCGCAGAAAGATCTAACAAAATCAACAAGGTAGAAGGCGCAGACCATCGACTAAAGCCACAAGTGCAGTCTCCATGCCATATCCAGGATGAGAACCTGGCTGAAATGGGTCCAGGAATCAAATAGCATCCAGATGGATCTGGAGCTGTTGGGCAACCACCTGTTCAGTAACCTTCCCTAAAAAGGGAAAGATTAGAGGCAGGCTGATAGCTGAGTCAGCATCCAAAGATGGTTTCTTAAGCAGGGGCCGCACCACCACAGTTTTAAGGGCATCCAGCACCCTCCCCTCCAGTAGGAAGGCATTGACAACCCCAGTCAACAACAGCCCAACATCATCCAGCTGGCTTTCACCAGCCAGGACGGACAAGGATCTAATTCACAACTGGCTTCCCTCACCGCCCAAAGCACCTCTGTCGCATCAGTGGGCGATACCAATTAAAATCAATCCAACTAAACAGGACAAGACTGGGCTTCCATAACCCCAAACTCTGACTCTGCAGTTGAAATGGCAGCACCCAAATCATGGTAAATACAAGTGATTTTGCCTGCAAAATAATTAATAAAAATATCACAGTGGTCATTAGATTACTCCATTTCCTGGCAGAGACAGGCCAGGTTAACCAGGCCCCGCCCTCACCATCCAGAACAGCTCCACTGGACAAGACTTTGCAGATGTTATGATAGCAGAGAAGAAAGTTTTCTTCACAGCCATGGCATAGTCTCTCAAAAATGATCTATGCCACAATCGGTCAGAGAATTCTGGTAACCAATTTGATCCATTAGCCTCCGGGTGGACCAACCTAACTGGTCCACCACCCCAATGAGGGCATAGGAGGGCCAGGGTTCTCAGAATCTAATGGTCCAACCATGACAACAGTGTTGTAACACCACCCCTGATAACTGGAACCCCTATATCCCAGCTAGTGCAAAACATCAAATGCAGCGTGTGCCCTGCCTCATGTATCAGGCCATATATTATTTGGAATAGGTCCATGGTTGTCATGGCGGCCATGAATTCCTACTCTGCCCCTGAAAGGCTAGCCTTGGTGCGTATGTTGAAATCACCCAAGACAATAAGTCTAGCTGATCTCAACACCAACTTTGAGACCAGCTCAACTAGAGCAGTCAGGGGATCAACTGTGCAGGAGGGTGGTCAGGCTGGTACACCAAAAAGATTAACAATTTAGCCCCAGCCAAACCCAGCACAAGGTGAACACACTCTATATCAGATGAGTTAGGCACCAGATACCTCTGAAAAGCAAAAATGTCTTTACAGACCTCAACCACTCTGCCGCCTGCCCCTCCCCCCCAATCCCCCAAGCCTCGTTTGATGCTACATCGAGTAACTGGCTGGGACAATATTGTCCCAGATGCCTCGGCCAGACAGGTTTCCGTAATGCATACAAGGTCAGCAGCCTCATCCCGAAACAAACCATGGATGGCATATGTTTTATTAGCCACTGACCTCGCATTAAGCAGTATCAGTGTCAGATATGGGGCCCTACTGTCCTCAACTCCCAAATATCCCAAGATGGAGGGTGGGGGACATGGGAACCAACACCAGGTGTCTCTCCCGAAAGCCCTGATGGTCTAACCTCCTTACCCCCGCCATACCTTCCTATGCCCAACACAACCCCAATAGCTTCCCCTCTCCCCTCCCCAGCTCAATTCCCCCACCCAAAGATGACAACATCCAAGAGGCCCATAAGGGCCTGGGGAAGGGGATGGCCAGGTAGGGATCTCCAAGCCTAGTATCCCCAGAGGCAGATGAAGAAACTCCACCCCTCTCCCTACCCAACCAACAACCCATATCCCTCCTTCCTCCCCCGTGACTATACCCACCCCCCACCCCCCTCACTGAGGGGCCATGGCATTCCCTCCCACCCTCCTCCCCTGTACCTGTATCCCACCTCTCACTGAGGGGGGTGGGGACATGGCACTCCCTCCCATCTTCCCACCCCCCCAACTCATCATTCCCCCTCCTACTCCACTCTACCGAACCAACTAAAACCAAGTTAAAACAAAGCTATCACAACAATATTAAGAGGCACTATTTCAGGTTACTTTAATAGGCATTTAAGAAAAATCCCTCTGAATTCAGTATAATCCCTCTGAAACATTTCTACTTGCATCCCAAAATTGCTCCCCATCTGAAGGACTTTTAAAAAAAGAGGCAGAGAAACTGGTCTTTGTTTATAGCCAGTGAGTGCCAGTCAAAAGACATAAAGATTTTAGTACAGCAGCAAAATGGCATCAACTGAAGCTACTAAGTATTTTTCACATTTTGGTATCTTTCAAATGATGTAGGATACCTACACTTTAAGCTATGTCTAGGGTACAGAGGAAACCACATATCATGAGGGTCTGTAAGAGATGAATTTTTAATATTACTGCTAATATTAACAAGTGTATTTAATTTATTAATATTAACAAATTACCCCAAATGTACATGTTCTAGAATTCCATAGGATGAAAGGCAGTATAAAATATACCGTATGTATAAAAGATGCAACGACTATTATGTTGGGAATTTTAAGGTCATATTTTCAACGTTACTATCGTTCACTTAAAACTTACCTCTAATTCCTTAATTTTCTCTTCTGCTATTTTCTGTTTTTCTAAGAGCTGATTGTGAATCACTCCTTTGGACTGAAGAATAAACCTAAGTGTGGAAGGAGGGGGGAGAAAAGATTTATTGCAGTCTCCAAGAATAAATTGCCACACCTACATAAACAGCATTAACAACTGTAGTTTACTCACTCTCATCTATGATGTTCTCCATTAAAAGACTGAACAGGTTTGCTTTTAGTACAGTAAATCAGTCTCTCAAAATGATTCAAAGGTTGGCAAAACCATCTCTTTAATGTCAAAGATGTCTAAAGCGGGCAGTATGCAACCCGGGCCAAAAATATAAAATAAACACCAATAAAAAACAGTCAAATTCCTTTACCCTCCCTCCCACAGACGGACCCAACGCTGGCAGAAGACAATGGGTGCAGCCACACGAGATGTGGAGGGCCCGATCCCCACGCGGCTCCACTGCAGGCAACTGCAGCCACCACACTGCAGCGCTAGCACAGGGATCAGGACAGACGGTCAGTCCATCGTGGGGAAGCCGGGCGGGCCGCTGTTGAATCTTCTGTCACAGCACAGGCCAAGGCACCAGCCACACAAGCGGGCAACAGGCCCTGTCGCGCCCCACCTCCCTTTCCCCCGGCTCAACTACTATCCTGCCGCCAGCTGCAACGTTGCCGCATGGAACTGGAGCCACCGGCCGCCGCTCAAAGCCCTGTAGTGGGTCTCGCAATACGGCGGGGGAGATGGCAACTGCGGCCTTACCCCATTTTGGGTAAGCTGCCCGCCCCACAGTGGGGGGAGACGGGGGACATCTGGCGGCTGCCAACCACATGATACACTGCATTGTGTGGTAAAGCTGCCTGGAGTGGGGTACGGCTGCCCAAGGTGCAGTAGGCATTTTGTGTGGCTGCACCCACTGTCCCTGCACAGTAGAGGGTAAAGTCCTGAAAATGTTAGCCATAGGATAGATCTCTTTTCTTACACACTAAAGGCAACGCTTTGTCAAAGTTTTCATGTAAGCGCCTGGATTTCAGTCTCAGTATCGGAGGCTGCCTACACAGATATGCTAGCCGAGTGTTTTATGACCCTTGGATGTCTGGCAGCACATGGAATTTGTATGAGCAATGGAGAATGGCTTCCTCCAGCACACTCAGGAACTGTTACGGGATGTTCTTCAGTGGGCTGGGTTCATTCATAAAAGCAGCTGGAGTTTGCTCAATCTGTGCATGATTAACAGTTGTGAATCTGTACGATGGTTAAATAAGGCTATCTGGTTGTTCTCACTATGGAACCAAATCCATAGTTATTCAAATGTCCTCCTAATTCTGCTTTTGCATAGATTCCACTGTTTGGGGATTTGTGTTTAGTGGAGCCTCAACTTTTAATCTGTACAAACACAGCCACCCAGCAGAGCAAGGAAATGGTACCCAATTGGCTCTGTGCAACATTCTGCAGATTCCCATAGTGAGTAGCAACTTTCAAAATATAAGACTGACTACTTGCAGACAGGTAAAGAATAGAGTTCAAGGAAATGCTAGGAACCTTACTTGGCTTCATCCATACCCCTCTGGTCACACACAAGGAATGCACAAACCATTCCCTACTTAGCATACTACCCGCAGGGATTAAAGGGAGCCTACATAGGTTGAACAAATTTGTTCAAGGTCTCTCAACAGTGCTAGCTCGTGTCTGGGTGCATGTCTTCATGTCAGGTGACAATTACTTATGTCTGAGCAGCTAAAATGAACAGCTTAAGACAGGGCAGAGTCAGACTACATTCCTCCTCTCCTAGACAAAATTTTGGAATTAATTTGTGGCATAATCTCTCATGACAAATATATATTTAACATGTTTACTCAGGTCCCGGAAAATGCTCCTTGAACAAAACTAGGTGTCCTAGTGCCAGGCTTGGAAAATATCCCCAGCATCTATCATTCCAAGGATTAAGATATACATGCCTTCACAGCCTTTTAATTATAGAGACGCAATAGCGACTCTATTAGTTAAGGCGAACCAACTTTCTCACTGAATCCTGGCTATACTGTTACGTTAGTTTGGAGACACTTTACTTCCAGGTTTTCAACCAGATTCGTTGCAGGGCATTTCTCATTTATTGTACCCTGTATATTAGGTTTAATAGGTTGAAAAATTAAAGGAGATTCTCTACTAATCACTGATGGCTCTTACAAAAATAAATTGGTGTTTTTTAGCAAAAGTTATATTCCCTAGAATATCTCATCTCCGTAGAAGATAGTAAACTTATGTCACGCATGCACTTTGAGCTGTCTGTGTGGTCTGAGAAGTCGTCATTCATGCAACTGGCCAGCAAGGGGATAGGCAGGTAGCTGGGAAGGTTGGGTAGTTTGTCCAGCAGGTGGGAGACAGCTGGGGTGGGTGGGCAGTTTGGGGATGGAGGCATAGGTGGCTGGGACGGCTGGCTGCTTGCACTGGGGTCAATCCCAGCAGCTGCGGGGCTGGGGAGCTTTAAACAATCCCTGCCGCGTCCCTGCCCCAGCACATCCTCGTCAAGGGTTCCCTGGGGCAGGGAAGCACCTTTAAAAGTCCTCCAGCTGCATGGATGTGGAGCAGCTTGGAGGCAGAGAGTAGCATGGAGCCTGGAGCAGCTTGAGCCAGGGTAAGCAGGGGCCAGCCAGCCTAGGCTCAGAAGGGACCCCACCTGCTTGGGTCATTTTTTCCTTGTTGTCTTGCTGGGGCTGCTTGATCTAGGCTGAAACCCTTCACCCACTCTGCTTAAACTGGCACACCCAGGACGCCCACGCGGTCCCAACCCCGGTGCCCTGAGTGTACCGGCTTGAGCAGGGCGGGAGAAGCCAAGATCAGGTAGCCCTAGACCCAGCTCACCCTGGTAGCAGCAGGGCAGCCTAGTACTGCTGGGCGCTTGATTGTCCTTATAGCAATGGAACCTGTTTTTATATTAATATCTTGCATTGTTCTGACATGAAGAGAGGAAGACAGAAGGGAGATAGACCTGAAGATTACAAACTGCACTATGAAGATAGCAGACTGTGTGACTCTGTATTAAAAACTACTCTAAAAACAACACTATAAAGGAATGGAGGACAAGGAGAGGAGACCCCCCATGGGCACATTGGAGCTAAGAGGGCCAGAGAAGCCTACATGACAAGCCCAGATACCTGGAATTGCTGGCTGATGGATTCAGGTATTACTGTCTCTGGCCAAAACCACAAATAAACCATCAAGGGTGGGTCACCAAGATAACTCTGCTGCCCTGAAACCATCAACACCTGGTGGACAACCTGGTACGCCTAGAGTGGGTGGTTCCTATAGGGATTGATCACCCAAGGCCAGGATGGACCGGGTGTTAAAAATAAGGTGATGATGAGCTCACAACATTCCCTAAATAATGGAAAGACACACCCTCACTGCGGAAGAAGAATGATGACCTCACCTCTTTCCCACAGACCATCTCCTTTGGACACAAGGAAGGTGATAACCATGACTAGGTACCTCCCAGTGGCTTGCATTGCCCATGAACTGTATATAGGGACAGCCATAACCAGCATGGCTTGGGAACACTCCCAGGAGCTCATGCTCATCAGGGAGTTCCTAAGAGGGGAGGGGGAAAGGGACCGGGAGATCCTGGCAGCTATGATGAACCGGTCCCGCACTGAGCACCTCTGGAATAAGGTGCCAGGCTGCCGCCCTCCACTGTGAGCAGCGGCGTGACAGGGCGGAGGCGGTGCGCGCCTGTGCCAGGCTGGAGGGTCAGGCTGCGAGGGTCATGGACCTCATAGGGGAGGCGGTGTTGGGCCTGTGGCAGGACCCCCGGCGCGACAGGGCCCACCAGGCCGCGGATGGAGGAATGGAAGCTGACATACACCACAGCGGCCACACACATCTAGATGTGTATAAGAGACAGGTGCACCACTTAACCCCATGCACCTCACTCTACACGCCATGCCTGACCACCTGCATCAGGTCACTTATGTACCATGTCGCCCCGTGTTAGTTGGCCAACAATTGGTGCTGGACCAAGAGTGTGGTGAACGCTGTCACCGGGTCCCCGGCCCGACGGATCATGCCCCAGCGTGCACCGGCTGCCTGCCTGCCGGGGGGGATGGGACCACGGGGGGCCCGGCTTGTCCGGGGGCACTGGCCCCTGCCCCATTGCCCATGGGCTGGCCCCGTGTACCCCGGGGTACCGCTACATCCGCACCTGCTCAACATCTGTTCCCGCCATGGGATGCCTTAGCATGCTGCAGCTGTGATCAGTGGGGATATGGTGCCTAGCTTGGATGACTGGTCTGGCGCTCTGCCTAGCCGTGGCCTCGCTCATCTGTCATCGCCTGTGCCCGATCTCATCAGTCCGGTGTGTGGGTTGTGGAGTCCCGGCCCCAGCAGGCCGACCTATCCCAGGCATGCAAGGTCGCTCATGGGTGCGGGGAGCAGCTATCCACGTGCCCTCCGTCTTACGCCTGTTGCTTCTCTGGTGCGGGCCTCACTGCTGTCATGGCTGGTCATTGTACGGGACCCTCAGGCAGGGATGGGAGCAAGGCGGGGTGGTCGCCCTGTGCGGACATGCTGTTGGGGACCCTATGGCAGAGCCCCGACGTGCAACTGCTGGTGGGTGACCCCGTCGGTGGCGGATGGCTTCCGGCTCCTGTCACGGTACACGTGGACGATGGGACATCAGGTTGGGGCTCCACTATACCAGCGCTCTCCTGCATACCCACCATTTCCCATAAGCGGTCTCGGACTTGCGGACCCTTCTTTGGGACTTGGTCTTGCTGCCCCCCGATGTTGGTGGACCCCTCCTGACCCCCTACTGCTGCAGAGGGTGAACCCCTACTGCTGCAGGGCTCGCCACCCTTCGATCAGTGAGGGAACTACCAGCTGTGAGGGCTGCGGCCACCACTACCAATCAACTCGTGCCCAGCTTCCTGGTTGATGCACATATGCGTTCCCAGGGATTCCGCAGGGGCCTGTTCGCCTGGGAGGGCCTCGCACAGGGGCCGTTGTTTTGGGATCACCCAACGGACTGTCCCTCAGCTGTGCCTCCCTGCCACCCACTCCCTGCCACCCTGATGGCTGCGACTGTCCACTGCCTGCCCCCCCCCGTACTGCTGCACAGTTGTTAGTGTTCCTTCTCCGGTTGTGTGTGTCCTGCTTCCCTGTGACCTGTCCCCTTGTGTGGGCACCTCCGGTGGGAGTTGTGCGGTTGCCTGGGAGGTGTGGCCGCTATCCCGCCCCCCCCTCCTCCTCCCCGGGTGGCAGCGCATCGCCTTGGATGGGTGGTTTGGCATTGCCCCTGGTGTGTGTGTGTGCTGGACTCTGTAGGTGCTCGCCTGTCTTCCCTGCTCAGTTCCCGCTCTGTGCCGCACTCCTGTTTCCCCCCGGCCCCCTGTGAGTTGTGGGACCATCCCTGTGTGCTTGTGTTGCCTGCTGTGTGTGCGGTGCTTGGCTGTGGGGGGGGCCTCCGTGGCGCCGGGCTGTCTGGCCTCTGTGCTGGGAGGGGACGGCTACTTTGTAGCTACTGTCATCCCTGCTCCCTCCTGCCCCGCCCGCGTGGGTTGTGGCGGCTCGGGGGCAGAACTGCGTTGTGCGGCTTCGTTTGCCCTCAGTCGGCCATGTTGTGCCATCGCTGGGCGGGGCTTCCCCGCCGGTCACGGTCTCGGCTGTCCGTTTAACTGTCACAGGTGTATGCTGGGTGCTTCCTGGGGTGGGTGTTTGGCCGCTGGGTGTTTGTTGGCCCCTCCCTTTTCCGTCCCACTACCCCCCACGGCGCTGTCCGTGTACCTGTCTCCCTGCTCGGCGCCGCCGGGTGTTCGCTGGGTGTGCTCGCCCACCCATCTTCACCCATTGGCACTGCTGCAGCGTCCGTGTAAGAACGGCCTTACTGAGCAGACACCTTGCTAAGTATTGAGAGGTATATATTGAAATGGGTTTAACTCAAAGGTGATCGTCAATCCCGCTCAGCAGGTGAGCACACATAGTCGCTGCTCATCGGGCTCATTATTGTGTTGGACCTCCCCAGTCCATTGTGAACAATATTTGAGTAAAGCCAGATCCTAGGCACATGGTAACCCAGTGGCGGGTTAGCCAGGGTGAGCTGGGTTAGTGCTGCCCGATTCAGGGGAGGGGGGCTGCTTCAGCAGCAGCGTCCCGGGGTCATGTGGATCTCTGGCCCTTTTCACACGAGCACGGGCGCGTGGAGGGATGGGTGGGCGGCGCAGCAGGTAGGCGGTGCATGCGGGTGCATTCCCACAGACCCCCACCCATCTCCACGCAAAGTGCAACCAGCATTGGCCCCCGTTGTTCCGTGCGTGGGAGCGTGCACATACCCGCACCCACCGCCTGCAGTGTTCCCACAGGCGGCCATCACACCGTTTGCACGGGAACCCCCCACCCACCTGCACACGTGTACGAGGGTGGGGGTGTCCATGCGAAAACAGCCTCTGTGGACTGGGGCTGTCTGACCCTGGAGAAGTCAATCCTGCTGAAGCCAGCAGGCCCTGGAGCAGCTGTGTGGCTGCTCTGTATAGACAATATGTTTTCTGCCTGCCTCTGAATTGAGCTAGTAAACTGCTTTCAGTTAGTTACTTATTCATCAATCTTAAATTAATTGCTTTTCTACTGAGATTCTTAATACAAAACCAAACAACTTGGAGGGAGGGGGGGTGCGTGTGTGTGTAAATAAATCTTCACAGTGTATTTCAGAATTCTCCTCAATTTGATTTTCTTTAAATGGCATGATGCAGTAGATTATTAAAGAACCGACTTTCGGGGCAGAGGTAGTTTTGGGAGCAGTACAAGATGCACCCCTCCCACGTCCCTTCAAGATAAGGGTGCAGATGGAGATATAAAAAATGACTTTCCTAAACAGAATGTGAAAGAGCAGACCTTGGGGGGGGGGGGGGGGCGGCGTTCATGTTGAAAGTCCTCCTTTCAGAACTCCAAACAAATGTAGAAGCTGTTTCTATATTGACTTTTACTGCTTTTTATTGCCCTTATTTTCTAATAAGCCAACATAAAGCTTAAACGTTTTCCTAAAACACGTTGTTATATACTCTGTAGGGTGTTTTCTTGCTTTTGAGTCTAGAAAAATCTGATACCAGAGTTTACCAGACTTTACCAATTTGAAACCACCGACTTGAAAATGATGTTTTGCTGAAGAATCCTTGCTACTTCTCAAACTACCACTTCAGTGTGGGGGTGCTTGGGTGATTGAGGACATCCTGGGGCCAGGATGAGCTGGGGCTGCATGTAACTAGAGTTGAGGGCATGGGTGGGGGGGAACCAAAGGTGAACATGGCGGGGGGAGAGGTGGGTTGGAGAGTATAGGGGACAGTTCTTGAAACAGAATTTTTAAAAGTTCTTCCCCTGCCCCATCGCATCCCAACTGGGGTGCACTGGAACAGGGAACTGCCTTTACACGTCCCTCAGACACCTAGCTCCACTAAGGTGCATTGAGCTGTCTAGGGGAGGTTTAAACCCCTCCCCCACTTCCCTGCCCCAACACATGGCTGGAGTGCGCTGGGTCAGGGAAGTGCCTTTAAACCTCCCTCAGGCGTCTGCATCCACCAGGACGCATCCAGCTGCCTGGGGGAGTCAAACCTAATACACCTTTTATAAAACAGCACATCTACATGGACTTACTTCCTTTCTGATTTATATCAATGTCAGTCAGGTCGTATTGATGACTTAACTGAAATTAAGATTAACATATATATTACAAATCCTATAAAAGAGGTTCAGATCTTTAAAATGTTTTCTACATCTTAATTTCAATCAGTACCTGACCACTGCAAAACGTAAGCATGTTTTATGGCTGGCCAAACACTAGAGGTGCTCCTGTAGCTTGCATGGCTACCTCATCCTTCCAGACCAGGCAACACACCTGCAAGTGGGAAGGGGGTCAGATTTGGAAGCAACCTCTCTGAGCTGCCTGTGACCATTTCAAAACGTTTTCAGTGTGCCAAGTAGTGTATCCAACACTCCCCCACACAGGCAACTCAGGGTGAAAACAGACATGACGCTAACCACCCTTTAACCACCCTTGGTGGTCATTTATGCATGTTTCAGGGCTGCATAGGGCACCAATACAGCCCTGCAACATGCATAAATAACCACCAAGGGTGGTTAGCGTCATGTCTGCTTTCACCCTAAGAGAAAGACAACAGAAAGTGGCCATGGCACAGTCCAGAATACAACTCCAGATCTCTCTTATGGCAAACCTGCATCTCATGTATTTAATCATGTTTTCTTTCTGAACAACTATGCCAAATCTATATAATTAGCTGTGTTATCAGTAACAGTTTAAGAATCCAAGATTTCCAATTCTCAGCATTTGTCTGCTACCTGGCAAGTTTGTATAAACCACTGTCAAAATATTTGTTGCATCATCCGTAGTGGCGGGTCCTCAGCGAGGATAACAGCCTATTCTGCTACCACTGGTTACTCCTTTAGATGCGGATCTAAAAGGTTCACCTTGACAGATCTTAAAAGTACCTTCTAAGAAGGTATTAGCTACAACATTCTAAATTACTCTAAAACTTTAACATTAAAACAATGTAGATTACTGCAAGAGTTAAGAACATTCAATTTGACCAGTTTTGTCCGGTTTACAGATTAAGAAAGCTAGTATATTCCAAGTAATGTAAACAACTTTTAACAGCACTTGGATTCCAACTCAGATAATGCAGAGAGTTGGTACAATTCCACATAATGAGATTTGGGAGGGTTCGGTTTACCCTTCCAAAAGAGACTACTTTAAAAGAATGTTGAGACTGCAGAGTCAAGCACACAAAATTAGAGTTAAGAATCGACAGCCTAAATTCAGCCTCTCATGCATATGCAACCTACACATTCTTTTAATAGCTTTTGTATGTAATTCTACACACATAACATTTCATGGCATGAAAGTATATGTATTGTCCTAGTTAGTGTACAATTAACTTCCTCACACATGAAGTCCTGTGAGCTAATTTTCTTTTATTGAACCAAACAATGTGAAAAGTTTAGTTAAGCCCAGTCATGTGCACTTCTGTTTAAAGATGCCTTTAAATACTGATCTTGTGCAGCCATTCAACCATTGAGAATAACTCAGAATGAGATTAGCACATTTTACGGACCATTCAGAGTCAATACAAAAAAGGTGTCCAAAGAATTTGATCTTATCCCCAAAGCAATTCCTCTCAACTGCTTGCAGAAATAGGCTGTTCAGGTTCACAATCTGACAAACTGCTCCCCCCTCTTTAAATATGCACCCCCCTAACTTCTAAAAATAGCTTGCGTGCACAGCTAAATTGTATACAGATACACTTCTCAGATCTAGATTTATAATATTTTGTCAGCATGCTATTCAACATTATATTACTAAAATTTGAGCTCTCTTATCTTAAGCAGATTAGATGGCAATTTTTTTACATTTGCTGCTACAGAATAACTGCCACTAAAAAAAAATAGAAAATTATCTGAATAACGTGGATTAATTTTTCTTTAAGCAGCAAATGTGTTGGCATAAATGTTACTTATGCCACATAATCTTCCTCCATGTATAGCCTAACACACTTAAAGATGCTTCCTAGCACTTCTTTGTAACTTCAAATACATTTTTTAACATTACCTGTTATCCCTTTGTATGGGTATGCAGATTCTTATTTACATCCGCTTTCATACAATCAATTTGACAATGCCAATTTGTTGAGTGTGTGTACAACAGTGCATATCCAGGGTGCAGTTATATCTGTGACATTTACTGGTGTCACCTTGAGAAGAAAGTAGTGACTATATTCAAGTTTTGCAACTTTAACCCTAAGATCAACAACTGAACATGTTAACATTTTGTCTAAATGAACGTTTGTGATTCTTGTGAATGATAAAATACTGACGACGGCCATTTTCACGCAGACACACACACTCCCTCGCACATGTGCGCGGGTGGGAGGGATCACCAATGCAAACGCTGCGGTGGGCACTCATGGGAACACCACGGCTTCCGCGCTCCACCCACCTCTACCGATCACCCATGCATGGAGCAATGGGCACCAATGCCCAATGCTCTGTGCATGAGATAGATGGAGAACGCACACACACCCCATGCACCGCCCCTCCTCCCCTCACACACACACACCCATGCCCATTAGAAAAGGGTCTTAAAGAGGCTGGAAAAAAATAATTTAAAAAACAAAACAATTTACTTTTCAAAATTATCTAGGGCATATCCGAAACATACCTGTCCCACTGAATGGAGAGCAGAATTTGTCTTACACCTGCACAGTGTTTACATTAGCCTTCACTTCTTTTCTTTTTTTTTTAATCAGTCAACAGCTCTAGCATATTACATTACTGAAGCAGACAGAAATAGTAACACAGCTTCCAAACAGCAGTTTTTGCATTGCTAGACACTTAACTAGATGGTAGATTTATACCATTGTTCAAACTTAGTTCCCTAAAAAAAGCAAACATGATAGTACACCTCTAAGTTAGTGACCAAAAATAAGGATACTGTAGTTTAAGGTCAGCATTGAACGGGCACTAACAATTCATTTGGAAAGCAAGGGCAGATTTATTGAAAACTGCATCCTTATCTGTGTAAAATAACTAATTTGGGTGTTTGTTTTTGTAATGAAAATTGTTTGAGTACTCAAAATATCCAACAATAAATCAGTATAATTTATAAGTACAAATCAGTATAATCAGTATACAATTAAATTCCTTAATTATAATTTATGGTTTTTTGTGAGCCACTCTGAGCCTTCAGGGAAGGACAGGGTAAATATGTAAATAAATAAATAAACATGAATACAGTTTTAAAGACATAAAACTTACTTCTTTTTTAGAATTATAGTCTTAGACCCCAATCTTACACTGAGTTCTGAACAGAAAATGACCTGCATGGTTCTCAGTATGCCATCAGGGCCTAAGTTACATACAGTAATAATCAATTTTTTCTTGTTTAAGTAAAGATGACTCAAGTGACAGTAACATATCTC
Organism: Sphenodon punctatus; assembly: GCA_003113815.1. Classification (NCBI taxonomy): domain Eukaryota; kingdom Metazoa; phylum Chordata; class Lepidosauria; order Sphenodontia; family Sphenodontidae; genus Sphenodon; species Sphenodon punctatus. The sequence goes on from QEPC01004474.1 coordinate 1,586,728, forward strand.
ACAGTGAGCTAAGCCACACCTCAGTTAGGATTTCTGGAATACAGATTTTACACAGAATTTCAGAACTGTATGCTACATAAGGTTAAGTTTTCCCTACACCATCTGCAGATTTTTTTAAAAATGAATAAATCACATTAAACATCAACAGTCAGTGCCAATGTTGATTATGGTGGCAGGAGCTGCAGGTTTTCCCCACAATCACTTCAAAATTGCTACTGTGGGTGAAAACAAACATGCACCTTAACTCCACTTTAACACAGCCTTAACATTTCTTATGCCTGTTGCAGGGCTGCACAGGGCGTCAATACAGACCTGCAACATGCATAAGAAATTTTAAAGCAGTGTTAAAGTAGTGTTAAAGCAAAGTTATGTGCATGGCCCTTTTTAAACGAGCAGCAGCTTCAGGGGGGGATTGTTGTGTGCACCACTGCGTGGGCAGCGTGGAAGGGCAGTATACACGGGTGCACTCCAATCCCTTCCACAACCCCCCGCATGGAGCAACTGCCGTTTTGGACAATTGATCCATGCGTAGGTGATGGGTGGAGGTGAGTGGGCTTGCATGTTTTGCGGGACCGTGCACACACGCACGCCTACCCGCCCACCGCAACATTTACACAAGAGGCACCCATGTGAGCATGCGTGGGTGCATCTCATGTAAAAAGGGCCTAAATCTGTTTTCACCCAGTGATAGGTCATCTCTAAAAACGATGGAACACTAAAAAGCCAAGAAGCATTTTACAAAATATTTGCACAGAAAGGAAGGCAGTACCATGATATCAATTCCAAACATGGCTAAACCTTAGCGCATTAAAAGAAAATGCAGTTAGAAGAAAGAATGCAGCAATCGTCAGTTTGTATGTATTCTTCTCAGCACCTAAAAGAGTTCTCTTGTTGTCAATGCATTACTCATATTTTGGGAATAAAAGTGAAGCTGGAAGTGCTAACGGATAGCAGGGGGAGAATTACATATCACTGAGATGGTTGGTGCATCAACATTTGCTCCTTCCCAGTGAAGCAGTACTTTATTAACATGTACAAAGGCCCTTTGAAGTTGAAAGACAAGCTTGTTCTCTGAAGCTTTAAAACAAGTTGAAATATTGCTTTTTATGCATCTTCTGGACAGTTACACAACGCCAAAAGTCAAGTTGTGAGAGCAGTCTTCAAAAGACCACAACTAAAAAACCTCCCAACTTTAACTGGCAAATACAAAACTGCCCCATGGTTGCACAGTTTTAGTTTTTATGCCCTGCAGAAAGAGCTTTGGAGATGTGGACGCATAGAGAGAGAGAAAAAGAAAGAAATCAAAGCATTAGAGCTGTTATATTGCACATCATACGAGCATATCTAAATTATAGAGGTGTGACAAAGCGAGATGGCATTTTCATTTAATCTCTGCCTATCTTTAACATGGGAGTTTTGAGTCACTTGACTTCCGGGTTGCAACTAAAATTTGTTGCGGGGGATTTCTACTTTACTGAGGGGTGTATCTGAACGTGAATGGTTTAGAAAATTAAAGTGCAATCTCAAGTAATCGCTACTGAATATGGGGGGGAACGATGTTTTTAATAAAAAGTTATCGTTAATAAAAGAGACTGTTGAACGGAAGGGAAGAAATCCTTATGTCGCCCATGCGTGCTGTCTCTGTGATGGGAACACTGAATATACATCATGTGGAGGAAGAATGTGAGCTGAGAGATCAGGTCACTAGGAAAAAATAAATGCGGTTTTGCGACGGAGAGGTTTGGTGGGAGGAGAGGTCGCCTTGAGGTGACGCCGTGTGGGAGAGGTTGCGTACGGTTTTCGGCTGGGTAAGTATAGGAAGGGCTTCGAAGACCTAATAACATACATAGTTTAAACATCTGCTGAGTGAAGTTTACTTGATAGATGAGTTACAGAGTGTAAAGTCATGTACTGTTGTCCGGGGGTAAGGGGAGGCTATGTGAGGTATAGTCATATACCCTTGAGCAGGGCCCCGAGGGAAACGCGGGTCTGCGATTCGCAGATTTCCCGCGGAATTCCCCTCCCCCCGCGGAATCTCCTGCCCCGCTTACCTCAGCGCAGAATTTCCAGCCTGCGCTGGGGGGACACGGGGCAGGAGATTCCATGAGGGGAGGGGAATGAAAAAACCCTCGGGGCTTCCCCTCCCCAGCCTCCCCAGTTGCCAGGGCTTGCCTCCCCCGCTTTAGATAATTAATTAACTTACCAGAGACGGCAGCAGCAGCTGCTCCGTCCAGCGCGCTCGTACTTCCTGCTCGTACTTCCTGGCCCCTCCCGATGGGGCCTCTCAGGGCGACGCAGCCGGATGACGTCATCCGGCTGCATCGCCCTGAGAGGCCCCGTCGAGAGGGGCCAGGAAGTACGAGCAGGAAGTACGAGCGCGCTGGATGGAGCAGCTGCTGCTGCCGTCTCTGGTAAGGCAATTCCTTTTGTTTTTCGGGGGGGGGGGGAAGAGTCAAGCAAGCCCCAGCAGCTGGGGAGGGCAAGCCCCGGCAGCTGGGGAGGGGAAGCCCTGAGGATTTTACCAGTGCGGGGGGAGAAGGAGGCAAGCCAAGCCCCGCCCCCCCCCCGCATGGTAAATCGCGCCGAGGCGCAGAATTAAGCCCTGACTCCCGCGGAATTTTTAAAAAAATTCCGCGGAAGAATCGGGGCCCTGCCCTTGAGTCAGGGGAATGGTTGCAAGACCCTTGGGGACTGCTATAATAAGCATTGTATTTATGATGCAAACTTGAAAATGCAATGGCGGTTACGCAGTACCGTGTTATGTCACATATGCAAGAAAGGCCATTTTTATACAAGCCACGGTGCGGGGGGGAGGGGGGTAACCATACATGGAAAATATCACATTAACATTCACTTCTTAATTTCATATACACAGGGAAAACATCAAAAGCCTGATTAACTCATTAATGTGAATAATAATTCATTTGTTTAATATTAGTGTGTGAATAATTGTCATGTTGTTGAAAGAGGAGTGATAATTTTATGGGGAGAAGGACAGAGGATGACAAATAATGATCTGATGTGGAGAAGTAATAACTTGAAAGTATAGGAGTTAAGGTGCTCAGAAATTATTACATTGAGAGGATTTGAAATGAGAGGAATGATTAATTTGCCTGAACTATGAATTTAAACCTTTGGTTTTTAAATTTTGGCATGTAATTAAATAGTCCTTTGACTCTAGAACAGGTAGAGGAGGTAGGTCATAATCCACTAGAGGATCACAAGCTAGTCTCCAGTAGATCATGGTGTGGGAAGGGGACCAGCCACTCGGAGACTGCCTCTGGGGAGTAGAGTAGAGCCCGCACCCCCAGAGAATATCTCCAGGGAGACAGGCTGGGAAAACTAATCCAGTACAGCAGGGAAAGCTCTCTCTGAGAGGGATGCTCCTTTCCGTGCCAGAGACCAGTTGCTCAAGTGCCCTAGAAAGGAGAATTGGGTTCCCTACCTTGGGAATTGCCCTTCTATGTCCCTTGAAGGAGGTTATTCAGATGCAGGGAGAGATCTCCCTCTTGGCCAGTAGGAGGCAGCAACAACTTTCAACTGGGCATACGTAGGGAGAGCGCGCCCTCGCTTCCCCAGGTGTATCACAGCCGCAGGAACCGGATGACAAACTACAACGAAAAACACAACCTCTCCTGAACTACAGGGAGGAAAAACATAACCAACTACCCGTGAGGTGGGTGCAACAACTCCAGCCCCCCAGGAACCCTGACAGAGAGAGAGAAGAAATTCCCAGGTGGGCCGAATAACCTCCCTTGAGGGACACAGAAGGGCAATTTCCAAGGTAAGGAACCCAATTGCCCTTTCCATGCCCTCTTGTCCGGTTATTCGGACGCAGGGAGGTAACAGAGTAGTAGAGTGTATTCGGCAAAGGGAGGGACAGAGAGCCTAAGGAGAACCTAGGACACCCTGCAAAATCCACTGGCCGAAGGTGACCTCGGTGAACTCAAACAGATCAATTTTGTAGTGCTTGGTGAACGTATGAAGGCTTTTCCAAGTGGCTGCCTTGCATATCTCACCAAGTGGGGCCGGGGATCTGAAGGCAGCCCCATGTGTGGAGTGGGCCAAAGCCCTAGCAGGAGGCCCGCGGTTCTATATGCATCAGCGTTACAGGCCAAGATCCATCTGGCAATGACCGCCTTGGAAGCCCTTTTGCCTTTTGAACGGGGATGATAGCTGACCAGGAAGCAGGAGGTACGTCTAAAGGGCTCGGTGCGCTCGAGGTATATTTTAAGAGCACGGCATACGTCTAACGTATACCATAATTTTTCTAGGTGGTGGTGAGGGCGGGGACAGAAGGAAGGAACTACTTCCTGGAAAAGGTGGAATAGTGATGACACCTTAGGTAGAAAGGAAGGGTCCAATCGTAAGATGACCGATTCCTTACGGAAGGTGCATCCATGGAGAGGGCCCCTATCTCTGAAACCCTTCTGGCGGAGGTGATGGCAATAAGGAAGGCTACTTTGAGAGATAGGAACTAGAGAGAGACCTCACAAAGATGTTCAAAGGGAGCCCCAGTAAGGGCCGGAGAACCACACTGAGGTTCCAGGAGGGAAACCTATGGACTACGGGTGGGGAAATTTATATTTATTTATTTATTTATTTTTAAATTTATATCCCGCCCCTCCTGCCCACAGGGCAGCCCGGGGCGGCAAACAACATTTCATTTAAAACAATAATAAAATTTTAAAACAATTTAAAATACACTACATGGGGAAATGCAGCAGGCAGCCCTTAAAAACTGTCTGATATGGGGGTGACCTGACAGGCGGCACCCTGAGAAAGCCCCTAGGGTACTGTCTAGTGCTGCTAACTGTCTAGAAAGAGTGTTAGGTCGGAGACCTTTATCCAACCCCTCCTGAAGGAATTGGAGGAGGTGTGCTATGGAAGGGGATTGGGGTGGGACCTGATGGGCATGGCACCATTTAACAAAGACCCCTCGCCCCCCAGGAGCACTGGTAAATGCATCGGGTAGAATTGTGCCTGGAAGCCAAGAGTGTCTACGACAGAGGCGGAATAACCGAGCTTCAGGAGGGCTGAGGTTTCAAGAGGCAGGCTGTCAGTCTCAGGAATCTCAGCTGGTTGTAGTGAAGGGGACCCTGGGATAACAGGTCCGGGGCAACAGGGAGTTCTAGGCGTTCCCTGGCGGACAGGGTGATCAGGTCTGGGAACCACAGTCTGCGGGGCCAGAAGGGGGCCACCAGGATGATGGTGGCTCATTGTTCCTTGGACTTGTGGATCGCTCGACTGAGGAGGGGAAAAGGAGGAAAGGCGTATAAGAGGCCTGGAGGTCATTGTTAATTGAGAGCATCGTGTGCTTCTGCTCTGCGGTGGGGACCCCTGCTGAAGAATCGGTCTGTCTTGGTGTTGGATGGGGAGGCAAACAGGTCCAGCACTGGGAGGCCGAATCTGTGTACGATCAGCTGGAACGCCACTTGGCTGAGGGACCATTCCTCCGGATCCACTACTTGTCGGCTCAACCAGTCCGCTTCTACGTTGTCCATTCCCCATATGTGGAGAGCGGAGAGAGAGAGGAGATGGCCCTCCGCCCAGCGTAGCAGGCGCATGGCTTCCTTGTGGAATGTCTGGGATCATGAGCCACCCTGGTTGTTGACGTACGCCATGGCAGTCGTGTTGTCCGTGAAAACTAGGACGTGTTTCCCCTGCACCTGATGGGTGAAGTGCTGCAGAGCAAGTAGAATGGCTTTGAGCTCCAGCCAATTGATGCTGTGACTGCGATCTCGTATGGACCAGATGCCCTGCATTGCATCTGAGTGTAGGTGGGCTCCCCACCGTGACAAACTGGCGTCTGTCATGAGAATGTGTTTCGTTGGTTCCGTCAGAGGGACTCCCACGCAGAACCTGTGAGGGTCCTCCCACCAAGTGAATGAGAGGAGGGTTTCCGGGTTGATTGCGAGGGTAGCCAACGAGCTATTGATGATGTCCGCTTGCCAGGGTCGGAGCAGTCTCTGAAGTTCTAGTGAGTAGAAGCGGGCCTGCTGAAGATGCCGAGTGCAGGACACCATGAGGCCTAGTAGAGATGCGAGTGTAAACAGAGGGGATCGAGGTTGCGCTCGTACCAGCTTGACAAGCTTCAGGATCTTGATCTGGCGTTGAGGCGAGATGAATACTCTGTCCTGACCGGTGCCGATGACCACTCCCAGATGCTCTAACCATTGTGTGGGAGTGAGGTGGCTCTTGTCTTCGTTGATCAGGAACCCATGGTGCTCCAGGTAGCTGATGGAGCGATGGAGGTGGAGCTGGATGAGTTGTTGTGATGGGGCCCGGATGAAGAAGTCGTCCAGGTAGGGGAATATGGCTATTCCCTCCAAACAAAGGTTTGCGATGATAGGGATGAGGACCTTGGTAAACATCCAAGGAGCTGTGCCAAGGCCAAAGGGGAGGGCTCGATATTGCCAGTGCCGGCCCTCATAGCAGAAGCGCAGCTACCTTCTGTGAGCTGGAAGGATGGGGACGTGGAGATAGGCGTCCTTGAGGTTCAAGGAGGCTAGCCAGTCGTTCTTTGAAAGGGAAATGGAGGCCAGGGTCTCTATCTTGAAGCGCTGCGCTCTGAGTGCCCTGTTTAGGCGCTTTAAGTTGAGGACTCCTCTCCACTCTCCAGTCTTCTTCTGTACTAAAAAGAGAATGGAGTAGAGACCCCTTCTTTTTTTGTGCCATGGTACGCTTTCTATGGCTACGATCCGTTGTAGTCTTTTTAATTCCCTGCGCATCGCTGTATGTTTAGAGGGGATGTGCAAGCGAGGAGATACCCGGAAGAACTCTCTTGGTCTGTGTTTGAATTCTATCGAGTATCCCCTTGTCACTGTTTGCAAAACCCAGGCATCTGTGGTTGCTTGCTCCCACCTGTGCGTGAACTGAAGCAGTCATGCGCCCAGCCGGGTAGAGGCCAGGCAGGAGGAACCGGAGCAGTCAGGAGTCCTGCTTGCAGGAGGGGGATCCGGAGCGCTGGGGGTACGGAGGTTGAGTTGGGAATCTGCTGGGCTTTGCCCCGCGTCCCCAATGTCCTCTGGTGCTTGAAAGTTCCAGGAGTTGCCTGAAGACTGGCCTCGTCTGGGTCCCTGAGAGAAGCGGTGAAAGGGACGAAAAAAACTTTTAAAGGATTGGACCTGGTTAAGGGAGTGCTTCCTTTCTTTATTCAATGCCTCGGTCTGGGCCTTATCCAAGGCGGAGCTGAATAGCTTGTCCCCCTTGAACATGCTGTTGACTAGGAGATTCTTTGCGTGAGGGTCCGCCCGCCAGGAGCGGAGCCACAGCCTGCGTCTGGCTGTCACATTGGCCGCCATGCCCTTGGCAGTCCATGTGACTATGTCCATGGAGGAGTCCATTAGGAAGGCATGTGCCAGGGTGATGTTAGTGGCCAGCTTACGGGACAGGGCGGTGGAGATGTCGGGGTCCTTGCCCAGCTTAAACCACTTCATAATGGCTCTAGATACATAGGAGGCAGTAGTGGCCATCCGGAGTACGTTAGTCAAGGCCTTGTAGTTCTTCCTAAGTCCAACCTCTACCCCCTTGTCGGTGGAGTCCTTGGGGAGGAGGTCCCCTTCGGAGGGTAATACGGACTGTCGGGCCAGGGAGGCAACCACAGCATCAACCTGCGGCAGTTTGAATATAAGGTCGCTGTGTTTGGAGAAAGAATAAAGGTACTGTTGAACCCTGGATAGCTTGGAGGATTTGGTGGATTGTTTCCATTGCGTCTTTATGATTTTTTTGAATGCCCTGTCTAGGGTGGCGCCCCTGGAACTGCGGTCCAGTTTAGGAATATAGTCCCTATCAGTCGTCTTCCTCGGAGGAAGAATCAGATTCCCTCTTCTTAGGGGCTTTGGGGGTGATTCTGAGGACCCTTTCCACTCGTCTGAGGAGCTTTGGACCCTGGTCCGAGGGTAGTTCCCTGCCCAGTTCCTTGTGTCACGGATGTCCTCCCACTCAGGCAGCTCTCCATCTGAGGACTGCGGTCAGGGATTCAAGGTTACAGAGACCGAATCCTCCTCTGAAGTATTTATTTATTTATTTATTTAATCAATTTATATCCCGCCCCTCCTGAAAACAGCTCAGGGTGGCTAACAATTTCAAATATATAATTATAAAAATATTTTAACACTCTCATAAAATCACAACAATTTAAATACGGCTAGGGACACTAAACAATTAATACACTAAATACAATAAATAAGGGTGGAGGGAGATTAAAAAAACCTAAACCCCCTCCTCCCCAAAGGCCTGGGCGAACAGCCAGGTCTTGCAAATTCGCCGGAATGTTAAAAGGCTTGGGGCCAGGTGAGGTTCCTCCAGGAGGGAATTCCAAAGGCGCGGCCCAGCCACCGAGAATGCCCTCTCCATTGTGGCCCCCCGCTTAACACGGGGGACCTCCAAGAAGGCACCCCCGGCAGACCGAAGGAGCTGCTCTGGGGCACAGAGGGCGAGGCAGTTCCTGAGGTATGAGAGGTCCAGACCGTGAAGGGCCTTATAGATTAACACCGATACCTTGAACCTGGCTCTGCATGCTATTGGCAGCCAGTGCTGAGTCCGGAGCACAGGTGTTATGTGCTCCCGACGGTCCGTCCCCGACAGGAGCCGGGCCGCCGCATTCTGCACTAGCTGCAGCCTCCGAACCAGGAACAAGGGCAGCCCCACGTAGAGCGCCCTCTACCACTTGGGGGGTTCTGGTTTTGCCAGCTCTGCTGCATTTCTTGGGGGGTGGGGGGTATACGGGGTCGGACTTCTCTTCGGGTGGCAGTTCTCCCTCCTCACTGGGGGGAGAGCCTGCATTGTCTTCCTCTGAGGAGGAGCCGATGAAATCCCTAAGGGATCGTTTCTGTGAGGGCTTGCGCTTGCTACTTTGCTTGCCCTTCCCAGCAGACTTGGATGCCCCCTTGAAAGTGGGCTTGGAGGGGGGGAGGGGTGGGCGCGCTTGCGGGTGCGTCGTGCCCGGGCCTGGTTCCCCTCTATATGGGCCAACACCCCCATCATTTATTTTAAGGTATCCAGCTGAAGCTGTTGGATTAGGTCAATGGAAGGGGCCCCTCTTACTTGCAGGGAGGCAGAAGAGGCTTCCTCATCATCATCCTCTTCCACTCCTGAGAGGCTGTGATGTTCCTCTTGCTGGATGCACGCCACGGCTTGGATCTGGGCGGGGGGGTAGGAGGAGTTTCACTTTCCCGGGGCGCCGCCGCAGGGTCCTCTCGCTTTGCTGTGGCGCGGAGGGCTGCAGCCCTGTGGGTCTTGGCAGTCTCTGCCATAAGCAGGCAGCCTGGAGCAGGGGGCGTACCCGGTAGGCCGAACCCCCGCGCCTGCTTTGCCCCGGTTTGTGCTTGAGAGCCAAATTCGGGGGGAAGGAGATGGAGCGGGAACTGCTCAGCCGGTGGCGCCGTCAGGCGCTTGGAATTTGGGGAGGATATCCCAGATGCAAACTAGACTGGAGGAGCCCCCCCTCAGAAGGAGTAAGGGGCTCGAAAGTCATGCTGGGTGCAGAGCACCCTGCTGAAGCTCCTACCGGTCCGGAGGCAGACTTTCAACTGGGGAAGCGAGGGCGTGCTCTCCCTACACATGCCCAGTTGAAAGTTGCTGCTGCCTCCTACTGGCCAAGAGAGAGATTGCTCCCTGCGTCCGAATAACCGGTCGAGAGGGCATAGAACTGGAAGCCAGCAGGCAGAATCCCCCACAGTCTGGAATGTCAGAGGCAGTGAGAGGGGTCCTGGTAGACTGCCTGAGGTTGGCACCTGGATCAAGTGGATCTTGTGCACCATAAGTCTAGCCACCCCTGTTCTAGAAAAACTACCTACATGATTTCAATGTGTAAGGTGTACTTAATTACTAAAAGAAAACTGTGGAGAGGAAAACCAATCTCACTCTAGGTGCTAACAATTATTATCAAACCTTCTAGGGATGAAGTTGGTCATGAACATCCAAGAAATGAGACTAACCACTTCTTCCTGTACTCGTCAATAAAGATGCATTACAGGGAGTGAATATGCACATGATGACTGAGCAACAAAAACTGATTCACAAGAACAAAGATCTTGAATGAAGAAAGGACTATTTTTGAGGAGTGATCATTCTCAAGGGCATTCGTAAATGCTATTCATCCAAAAACTTCAGGATGCGCAGAACAAAAGCATTCAGAGTTCATATGTTGCTGTTCAACGTTTGCTTGTTCCAACAAAAGTGGTATTTTCAGATCAGAAATAAAAATCCTGTCATGAAGAGACAGACAAACAGATACTATTGCAAGTTCTTAATGTTGCCAATTGGCCAAAATTGGATAGCTGTACCAAGTCACTTGACATATGTATTTCTGGACACACCTGCATCTTTGAACAGAATTCCTTTCATGCACAGATCAGTGGTATCACTGGAAAAGGAACCAAGTCAGCAGTAATTAGTAGAAAAAATTTGATACACCGCTGCTGGGGACAGAAAATGCAAAGGCATCCTTAGTCTCCATGCCTTTTTTTGCAGCCGACAATATGGTTAACTAAGAGAAGCTGGATAAATGATCTCTTAACTTTGTAAAGCAAAAGGAACACTTTAGTTGCTTTCAGGATGTAGAGGCGAAAGAACAGGCCACATTGTGTTTTACACACCCTGGCAAACTGGTCTGACACAAGCAGCAAAAACAGCAGGAGATTCTAAGTCCAAACCTTTCAGATGAAAATGCAAAAGAAACACTCCCACCAACACTTACTAAGATAAGCTACAGATCCTACAGACCTGTCTGTGCATCACTGCAACTGATCACATCGGCTGAGAAACCTTTGCTGATAGTGAACTTGCTCCCTGAAGTGTTCTTCCAGAGCATTAAATTGCTGACCTTCAGAGATGACTTATGTATTGTGTAACTAACTGTGGTTTGTTGAAATGTTTACTCTTGTCTATTGTGCGCAATTTAAATAAGGGGCTTGATAAATCATAAGGATTGGATGAATTTTGGGAGGCCAGGTCCGTAAGGGGCTACTAGTTAGGTTAGTCAGGAGAACAAGACCCTTGATTGTCAGAAGGTGGGAGACTATGGAGGAAAATGGATTACCACACTGTAACCTGTTGCATACTCCCCTGAGGCAACCGGGGCTGACTACTGTTGGAGAAAGAATGTTGAGCAAGATGGACGAAGTAATGGCACTTCTTATGGTCTTATATCATCCCATTCAAATGCTTTGATCCAGTAGGTTCATAAATGAGTCAGACACTTAGTATCGACTACATGCAAGTGGTTTGAAAGTACAATGACCTCAGCCTAACTCTTTGCAGCATGGAATGAGAAAGATAAACTTAACCACAAAATGTGGAACTTCCTGTATTCAGGGGTCAAAAAACCCTATTCATCAGCAGCACATAGAAATTTTGCTTTGGTGAAGGCTCCATCAATTTTTGCACAAATCAAGTTTCTTTTTTTTTTATAAAAGGAAAGAATGCCAACCTTTTTGCTTGCAGAAACAGTTTTTGAAAGGGGCTGCCCTCTTAATACTCCAAATCAATTTCACTGCCTCTGGTGTGGTTCTTAACTTTACCAAGCAAATTTGGGGAACTTCATTAGCATGACTCAATCTGGTCAGCGGTGACAAAAATCAGGTCAATTGCACAGTGCTGCTGCTTGGGAAAGTAAAAAGAAAAAAGGCACTGAAATATTTACAGGGCAGTATGGCTTCCCAAAACAAACAAGGAGTTTGGAGGAAGAGTACAGTGACCACAACCATCACAGCCACAACAGCCACCAAGAAAAACCTGAGGTTGGTGGCATCAGGTTAAAAAAGAAAAAGCTTCCCTTCTCCACCTGCAGTGAAATGGAGTAGTTTCAAAGTTATCAGGTACCTGCTGACCAGGGTCAATTCAAAAGTATCCAGGGACAGCACCCGGATAAGAAGTTTACACCTGTTTCTTGCCCACCGGCTGGACGCAGTGCTGAATCTCTCACTGGTGCATTAGCCATGGAACTTGTTGATAGACATCCTACTCAACCTTCATATCCATCTTTGGTGTCTAGTGAATATTAGGAGCACAGCCTGCGCCTTAACTCTTTATAATAGCATGAAATGTGAATATTAATGAAAAAATGTATTTTGCAACTGCCTGTGCTGGCAATGATTGCAAGAGTATCTCAATATGTAACAGTGACATAGGATAGAGATGAGGCTACGACTTATCTTCACAGTTGCTGAAAGAGAGGATCGCAATGTTTTATGCCTTTTGACTTTCACACAGATCTTAGAACATAATAGAAAACTGCAATACAAGTAAATATCCTATGAGGCTAATGATCGAGATTTGTCCCATTTCTGAATTCTAGCAACATGTTTCACATGCATGGTTAAAAACAAAAACTAATTCACAACTGCAGATTTCACAAGTCACTCTCAAAAGCATATTATTATTGGCCGTCATGCAGATACAGTTTTGAAAATAATCTTGAGAAAAAATTGTCTAGGTTATCATAATGCAACTGATAGTATGATCATTAAACACTTAGAACTTACAACAGGTAACAGAATGTGAGGGAAAGAAAAAGGAGACTAAAAGTGGAGCAATAACCTTGATATTTCAACAACAATACAAACCAGTTAACTGTTATGCCTGTTTTGGCATCACAAGACAAGTACTGCACTGAACCCAACATTATGTCTGCTATAAATATTCTCCCCATCCCCTAGCTCTGGGTCTATTAATTATCTGCATGCTGAAAAGATGTAAAGGGAAAGGTCTCCAAATATTCAGACAGACCATTCTACATGTTAAACTTTCATCATAGTTCGCAAAGCAATACGATGATGTCAGTTCACAAATAGCTTAAGCAGCAAAACGACCACCACCAGCTTCTAGTATCAGGCTACATAACAAGCCTTTGAAAAGAATATGAAGTAACAGAACTAATATGTACTGACAAGATGCCTTGAGGCTGGGATATCTTCTGACCCAATGGATACTTATTACTTTACAGTATGCAGCAGCTCATCATCTTCTAGGAGGCAGTGATTTTCCTTGTATTAAACCAAGAATAGCTGTAGTAAGAGAATTAAAACTATCCCTACCAAGCTTCCTATCCCTACCAAGCTTCCTACATGTATTGTTTTGCATACAAGACATAGTACTATGAAGAAAACCCAGTTTTAAGGCCCAGTCACACTAGACTAGAGACACCGCAGAAAGACACGGTGCTTAGCTGTAAGTGTTGTGTGAGGAGAGGAGAGAGAGGACGAGCTGGGGTACTCATTCAATGTAGTGTTCATGAAGCTGTGGAAGAAGAGACTGCTCCGGAAAAGTACGCATGCCACATTTTAACTCTGGACTTCCCAGATTTGTTTCTGTCCAGAGCAAAATAGCCTTGTTTGTTGTTTTAATAAACAGCTTCAACATACACACGCTGACACACAGACTAAACATTCAAATAACTTGAATAAAGAAGTCTCTACTGGAAATATTAAAAGCTGAGCTCAGGAAGAGAAACATGGCATCCTCATTCCAATTCACCAAACTGTTGATAATCTCTACTTATAATGCTGACCCCTGCCCTTCCTGGACTATATTTTGTTTAAAAAAGAGAAGAGAGCAAGTGAACACACACCTGAGACCCTGACAGAGAAATGCCAGCACTACCACCCATTCAAAACCACAAAATAGGTTGATGCAAGAGATGTCTTATCTTCTCCACTATCTGTTCAGACTTTTTCTAAGAAAGCTAGTTAAGAAGCTTGACAGACAGCCTCCCAAGTTATCCAAGAGCGGGTGAAGCCACATGAGACGTTATCCCACTTTGGGCAACCTTACCCCACATTAGCCTGCAATGCAGCACACCATGGGTGCAGGCAGACAAGCTGAATGGGCAGGATCCCTGGGCAGCCCCTTGGTGGGCAATCGGCCCTGCCACACCGCAGGGTCTGTGCAGGAAGCCGGGCAGAAAAGCGCAAGGAAGCCAGGCAGCTTGGGTCATCTCGGAGCCAAAGCACCACCCTCAGTAGCAGCCACCTGGCCCTGCCTCACCTCCCTCCCCTGGCCCAACTGAGAGCTGGCCCCTGGCTGTGATTTGGCCATGCAAAATGGGTGCTACCGCCCACCATTCATGGCCCCGCAGTCTGGCACTGAGTGTGGTGGTTCAAGCGCACCCAGTCACATGCATTGCCCCCACTTGGGGTAGGCTGCTCCGCGACGCATCCTCGGCATTGCAGAGCAGCCAGCTGCCTTCCCCCATGCCGGGGCAGGGCAAACTTTTGGCAAGTCCTGGGCACACGAGCCACTGCATCGCTTGGTTCATTTGCCCAAGGACGGGGAAAGCTACCCAGAGTGGTAGCCTCCCCGGATCACTTCATGTGGCTGCACCCCATATGGCTGCTGGTTGCCAGATGTTCACCCACTTTTGTCCCAGGGCAGGCAGCTGGCTGCTACATGATGCGTCGGCCAGAGAAGGTCAGTAATGCATCATGTGTTCCTGTTGACCTGTCCAGGCTAAGGTTGCCCAATGTGGGATAACGGGCTGCCTCCCGTCTGGCCAGGCCCATGCAGCCCCACCCCATGGCAAGGTCTGACGATCAGGCCCAGAGGAGCACACTCACTCCAGTCGCCAAACAGTTGATCAGGGGAAGGGGGACCTGGAGGAGCATGGACGCTCTCCCCAACCGCCAAACAGCTGATCGGGGAAGCATGGGCTCGAAGGAGCGTGTGCGCTCTCCCCACCTGCCAAACCGCTCCTCTGGGGCCCACATCAGCTGTCTAGAAGCAGCAGGTCTGATTCTGCAGCACAGGAGGAGTCCAGGCCCGCATGGCCGGCTCCTCAGCTGCACCCATGGTGTGGAGAGGCTGGTAACAGCCGTGGAGAAGCTGCCTGTTTGGACTGCCCTCCTTGCTAGCCCAAAGTGTGGCGGTTGCATTCACCCTCCCCAGGGCAGGTGGGGGATTGGGCCCGCCTTGTCTTGTGTGGCTTTACCCAATATCCTGCATCCCTCTCAGACAAGCTTCAGGTCAGGTACCTGTACAGAGGTAACATTTGTTTCTCTGGCAAGTGGCCTTTCTTATGTAGAAAAAGGAAATATACTCACACTCACCCTGCTGGATGTCTCTGTGACATGTAATACAACATGATCAGCAACTATTTCTGCCCTGCCTTCAAGGAACTACAGAGGGGGAATGGACTCACCCTGAATGGCTCAAACCAAATCCAGGGGAAAGGTCTCAACCCAAAATCCACACTGGTGGAAATTCTACAAGGGTGTTATTCAACAATTACATGATGCCATTGGGCCATAGAAAACAAGTATGGGGTGAATTGCTAAAAGCATGTAAGTGACATCCAGCTCTACATCTCCTCCACAAACAGCATAACCAGAGCCTTCTCCCACCACTTCCAACAAATGGAAAGCTGTACTGAGGTGAAGAGAAGCTGAATAAGTTGAAACCCAAACAAGACCAAGGCAATGATATTAGGAGACACTCAAGCAACAGGCTTGTATGTGATGTAACATACTTAATTACTGAGGTTACCTGCCCTCACTCTCAAGTGAAGTCAAACCACAACAGGACCTTTCTGGATGTCAGACTGCACCTATTTCCACCTGTAACCGGTCAGAGAGCTGCAACCTAACCTATTAGACACCTAGCCACAGTGATCTACATATTAATGACACCAGCATTTCTGCAACTCAAGCATAGAAATTAGGCAAAAATTTAGTCCATCTGTTTAACTTGATAGAGAGCCATAAACTCATGGCTTGATTGATGGACAGTAGTAACAAGTCGTGAAGTTTTTAAATGAAGCTTTGCATCATCTCATCACCCCAAAATTGCACACAAAGACTGATTTACAGAAAACAAAATTAAACAGACAGAATTAGTAGCAGACTAAACCCAGTCCCAACTGCATCAGAGCTGAAGACGTTTCTGACTGGCCAGACTGAACACACACATTTAAAAAAAAAAAAAAAAAAGTTTAAATCCCATTACACAGCAGGCGCAGCTTTTACCACTTCCGAACAGATGTTTATTACAGTCCCTCCACCCAAAGGAAACACAAGGCACCCACGCAAGGGAGTCTACATACTAACGTTATGTGGGTGTGTGATCATTAGGTCACTGGGCCAACTATGGCTACTTTCTCATGTTACCTGGGGGTGGGGGGGGGGAAATCACGGTTCTATTCTCACAGGAACTAGAACACAAGAATGTTCTATTCCACACAGATAAATGCCAATGGCAGACTTCTTATCAAAGAAAATCATTTGTGCTCCGTCTCAGATCAGATGACAAACTGGAGCAAAAGCTATCTAGGAAACTCTAGGTTTAAGGAACTCTGTCAAGCTCAACAAATCAACATGCCTCTTTCTGATTTTTTAGCCTCATTTCCTATAGAAAGAAGGTTTAGCCAATCAATGGCCCTTTTCAAACGGGCCGCCGGAGGAGCCGCGGTGCAGGGGAAGATGGGTGGAAGTGGTGGCGGGTGTGCGACCAGTCACACCGACGCCCGCCCACCCACCTCCATGCACAGAGGTACCTTGTTTTTCCCAATGCCTCCATGTTTGGGCGATGCGCGGAACGCGGGAACTTGCACACACTCCCACCCATCCTTCCACCAGCAGTTACATGGACGCCACCCCCCCTTGTTCACCCAGTCGCCCACCTGTGCGAGAGGGGGCAGGCGTCTTGTGTAAAATGGCCCATTGTGTGGGTGTGTCTCCTTAATATCATTTGATCCTACAGGTTGATTTCAGCTAAATGTGATGAAGGGGCAGAAGGCCCAAAAGTAAGTAATGACTCAAAATGTCATACCACGTGAAGGCCAGATATGATCTTTGGAGCCCTCTCACCAATGTCACCCAAATTTGACAAAGGGGCCAAAAATAAATAGGACCCCAAAATTTCATAACATTAACTCTTCTGAAAATGAGCTCAAGAAAGGGAATAAGACATTTCATTTGAGACCCACTGTTTTCCATTATTATAAATAAAGACACATAAAAACGCATCTTTGTATAATTCAGTTAACAAGTCAAACAATCATAAAATGCAAATCCCTGTGAATCCGGGCTTTATTTGTTGCTGTACAGAACTACTTGTTTTAAAGCCTACTCTAAATATTTCTTTTTTTTTTATTTGTTTTTATTAAATATTTTTCAATATAACCCTTTACATCTGACCACCATGTTATCTCTATCAATTACATTCTTTTAGGACCTGGGTTACAGCATTGGTCCCTCTGTCTGTTGTGGTGGCCTTACTAGCTCTTGTTTCTCATCAATATTGCTTAACTAGGTTCACCCCAACATTATATATTACTCTAATTACTTTAAGTCTTTTAAACTCTCCCTCCCACCCCCCACCCCCCGCCCGAGCACAGATTATTACAAGTATTTATCAAATAACATTGTCTTGTCATCTTGTGGTAATTCAAATCCTTCTATGGCTTCCAAAATAGCCAGCCATTTGGTTTCA